>NC_069421.1:639089-660007 GCF_026875155.1 Cherax quadricarinatus
TTTTAATAGAATTCTGAAAAAGCGGGAGGGGAAAATGCTATTATATAGTATTTTGTAGATATCCTTAATGATAAACGTGATGATATAAGGAAGTAACAACTGAGAGAATCTTGTACTGGATATTGCAAGAAAAAACTCTTATGAACTGTTAAATGTTAATCTCTCTCTCACGTTTTAATTGTTCATGGCTTCACTTCTCTCACCTTCACTATATTGACAGAAATATTGGCAAACACAAGAAAAAAAACTAGGAAAAGAAAATAAGATCTTCATACTGGGAGAGTCACTCTCTCGACAAAATGGATTCTTGGTGTTGATGTTACAACCGGCCAGTAGAACTCTGTTTTAAATGTCTTCAGTGCTACTGTTTTGTGTAATATTCTCTTGCTCTACTCTTGTGTGGTACTTGCGTTCAGCTATACCATTTTATTGTATGCTATTATCCTTTTCATGTGTGTTACAGTATTATAATAGTATAATAGCATACAATAAAATGGTATAGCTGAACACAAGTACCACACAAGAGTAGAGCAAGAGAATATTACACAAAGCAGTACTATTGGGGACATTAAGACAGATTTCTACTGGCCGGTTGTAACATCAACACCAACAATCCATTTTGTCGAGAGCGTGACTGTCCCAGTATGAAGATCTTATTTTCTTTTCCTTGTTTTTTTTCTTGTGTTTGCGAATATTTCTGTCAATATAGTGAAGGTGAGAGAAGTGAAGCCATGTTACTGTATAGTTCTTCTGTATTACTGTACTTTATTGTTTTATGTTGTTCTATTGTTATTAAGAGTTACTTTTCTTGTGTTATTGTACTGTTCTCCTGTGTTAATACACTGTTTTATGTGTTAGTATGAAGTTCTTGCATATTACAGTAGCAATATTCTCTGTGTTACAATATTTAAGTAACTGTACTGTTCTTGCGTGTTGTCGTAGCGTTTTTCTTCATTACTTTACTGTTCCTCTATGTTGACATGTTTACTGTGTCGTTGAGGTGAGGTAAAGGTCCCAGTAAATCTCAAAGTAATAAACTCGACCATCATGGTAGTCTCAATCTGTTGAGAAAAAAGATTTCGACAATCAGGCGTGCAACCTGGCTGGCTAATTTGTGTTATTGTTACTGTCTCCTTTACTGCTGTATTTTGCGATGATATCTTGCTGTAATATACATTAGCAACCCTAGCAAATATATATATTAGACACAGACTCTCTCTCTCTCTCTCTCTCTCTCTCACACACACACACACACACACACACACACACACACACACACACACACACACACCACACACGCACCCCAACGCACACACACACACACACACACACACACACACACACACACACACACACACACCACACACACACACACACACACACACACACACAGATAAGGAGAGAGGCCCAGCGAAAGTACGAAAACAGCATAGCATCGAAAGTCAAGTTTGACCCGAAACTGCTGTATAGCCACATTAGGAGAAACACACCAGTCAAAGACCAGGTAATCAAGCTGATGAAAGGAGGTGTGGAATTCACAAGAAACGATCGAGAGGTATGTGAGGAGCTCAACACGAGATTTAAGAAAGTATTTACAGTAAATACAGGAAGGACTCTGGGAAGACATAACAGGGGGGAACACCAACAAGGGTTATATCAACAAGTGTTGGATGAAATACACAACTGAGGAGCAGGTGAAGAAGCTGCTAAGTAGCCTTGATACCTCAAAGGCGGTGGACCGGTCATCTCTCCGTGGGTCCTTAGAGAGGGAGCAGAGACACTGTGTGTGCCACTAACCACAATTTCAACATATCCCTTGAAACTGGACAACTACCTGAGGTATGGAAGAAGCTAAATATAGTCCCATTTTTAAGAAAGAAGATGGAAACGGGGCACTAAACTATTGATCAGTGTCACTGACTTGTATAGCATGCAAAGTCATGGAGAAGATTATCAGGAGGAGAGTGTTGAAGCACCTGGAACGGAACATTATAAACGACAACCATCACAGATTCATGGAAGGCAAATCCTGTGTCACGAACCTTCTGGAGTTTCATGACAAAGTAAGAGAAGTAAGACACGAGAGAGAGGAGTGGGTTGATTACATTTTCTTGGGCTGCAAGAAGGCCTTCGCCACAGTTCCTCACAAGAGATTAGTGCAGAAGCTGGAGAATCAAGCACGTATAAAGGAAGGGCACTGCAATAGATCAGAGAATACCCGACAGGGAGGCAACAACGAGTCATGGTACGTGATGAAGTATCACAGTGGGCGCCTGTGACGAGCGGGGTCCCACAGGGTCAGTTCTAGGACCAGTGCTATTTTTGATATATGTGAATGACATGATGGAAGGGATAGACTCCGAAGTGTCCCTGTTCGCAGATGATGTGAAGTTAATGAGAAGAATTAAACCGGATGAAGATCATGCAGGAGTACAAAGAGACCCGGATAGACTGGACACGTGGTCCAGAAAGTGGCTTCTCGATTTCAAGCTAGCCAAATGTAAAGTCATGAAGATTGGGGAAGGGCAAAGAAGACCGCAGACAGAGTATAGGCTAGGTGGACAAGACTGCAAACCTCACTCAAGGAGAAAGATCTTGGGGTGGCTATAACACATCATCCAGATAACTCCTGCAGCATATAGACGCCTATAAAACCTGAGAATAGCGTTCCTGTTACAAAAAACGCGATTTCTAAAAAGCTTAGAGATCTCCAGTGAATACTAGAAAGGACTGCCCTTCTAGTATCCAGCCTGTTACTGGGTTTTCGTAACAATTAGTCAGTATCCTTGTCCAATTATCCATTAGAATTTCAATAAGAATTAATGTGCTCAGGATTACAACTGGTAGGCTAAACTAGAGAAATTAAAATTTAATAAATTTATTAATAACGTCTTGAGGTATAAGATAAAAGTAAATTAAATTAATAATAATCAAATAATAATAATCACTTCTTTCGTGTACAGTAGTATTGTGCTGAAAGCACATATCACATATTTATGTGTTAAGTACCGTCTGGTACATTAATATTTAATAATACAATATACAAATAAGTTTTTTGTGTGTGTGTGTGTAATGCTTAAGTAGTTCGCTATGTCTGACGAATCGACTAGACTTAAACAAGTGATGACAAAGTCCTCACATAAACTAACTTCTTGACCAACTGGCAATCAGAACAGTCTGCTTGAACAATAAAAAAATTTGCTAAGCCTAATAGCAATATAAACAAGCAACTGCGACACAATCGGGAAATCAAGGAGAAAATTTATAACGACACTAAGTAGGGACCATCTGCAGATCCTCCACCAAAGCCCACAAAACTCCCATACTACTGAATCTAAGTTCAGCGTAAGAAAATCCCCGACTGTGACGTACACAAATAACAGTACAAATTAGCACAGAAGCTACAGTTCAGGACCTGAGTTGCTCAGAGTGTCTATGCGACACACAACCTCAGTACAACGTCGAAAATCACTAAGTCTATACAATGTTCTGTGAATAGAGTCTCCAGAACCAACAACAATAATAAGACAGAGACGATCTTCCAACAAGGGCCAATAAGGGAAATTTAGGCACGTCTTGTCTAAAATACGCCCAAACCCACCAAGCGAGTCTAGACCAGACGGGAATACTTCAGGCGAGGTGGGGATCACCACCCTCGAAAAGTGATAGCTCCGTGGACGGTTGCTGCTCAGCAACAGAGAAACCGGCAGGGGTAACGAGCAATGAGCGATAATTACAGTAGTTAGACAATCAAGACGAACTATATAGGAGCACATAATATTATATGAATGTTACATCCTACTTAAACAACATAACTAAGTCAAATAATAATAAAAAGCAATATATTTACGATTTAGCTATTATCGCAAATATAAGCAATATAAAATTAAAATGAAAAGGTAATATCCATTATATACATAAACATAATATACATCATATACATTGTGACCCATTCAGGG
The DNA here is from genome assembly GCF_026875155.1 of Cherax quadricarinatus. NCBI lineage: Eukaryota > Metazoa > Arthropoda > Malacostraca > Decapoda > Parastacidae > Cherax > Cherax quadricarinatus. The sequence goes on from NC_069421.1 coordinate 643,049, forward strand.
GTTGCAACAGTTCCGGTACCTTAATACGAAATCGTTGAATACACTGTACACTGTGTACGTCAGTCCCATACTGGAGTATGCAGCACCAGTTTGGAACCCACACCTGGTCAAGCACGTCAAGAAATTAGAGAAAGTACAAAGGTTTCCAAAAAGGCTGGTTCCAGAGTCAGGGGGATGTCCTACGATGAAAGGTTGAGGGAAATCGGACTGACGACACTGGAGGACAGAAGGGCTAGGGGAGACATGATAATGACATACAAGATACTGCGTGGAATAGATAAGGTGGACAGAGAAAGGATGTTCCGGAGAGGGGACACAGAAACAAGGGGTCACAATTGAAAACTGAAGACTCAGACGAGTCACAGGGATGTTAGGAAGTATTCTTCAGTCATAGAGTCGTCAGGAAGTGGAGTAGCCTTTTAAGTGACGTAGTGGTGGCAGGAACCATACATAGCTTTAAGACAAGGTGTAACAAAGCTCAGGAAGCACAGAGAGAGAGAGAGAGAGAGAGAGAGAGAAACATAAGAACATAACATAAGAAAGGAGGAACACTGCAGGAGGGCCCGCTGCCCATATAGGGGGTCCTTTAAAATTCATCCCACTTTAACAAAACATGCCCAACCCTTTTTCAATGCCACCCCAAGAAATAAGCTCTGATGTGAAAGTCCCACTCAAATCCAACCCCTCCCACGCATGTACTTATCCAACCAAGATTTGAAACTACCCAAAGTCCCAGCCTCAATAACCCAACTAGGTAGACTGTTCCACTCATCAACTACCCTATTCCAAACCAATCTTTCCTATGTCCTTTCTAAAATCTAAACTTATCTAATTTAAATCCATTACTGCGGGTTTCTCTTGGAGAGACATCCTCAAGACCTTATTAATATCCCCTTATTAATACCCTTTCTTCCCTTATACACTTCGATCAGGTTCCCCTCATTCTTCGTCTAACAAGGAATGTAACTTAGAGTCTCAATCCTTTCTTCATAAGGAAGATTTTTAATGCATGTATTAATTTAGTCATCCTACGCTGGAATGTTTTTTTTATAACAAATTTATGTCCCTTTTTTAATACGGAACCAGAACTGAGCTGCATAATCTAGGTGAGGGCCTTACTAAAGATGTATAAAGCTGCAGTAGACCTCTGGACTTCGTTGCTACACTTTTGATATATTTCCCTAATCTATTTCCTTATTACGTACGTTAGGCATTGCTCTCTGGTTTAAGGTTGCTGCTCACCATAACCCCAGCCTTTTCCGCAATCTGTATGGCTAAGTTCTACATCATTTAACTTATAGTACTAGGGTTTGGGCACTCCAAGCTTCAGAACCTTGCATTTTCATAATTGAAATGCATCTGCCACTTTTCTGACCAAGAATAGAGTTGTTTTAAAACCCTGAAGGGTTCATAACATCACGTTTGAACATTATCTACCTATCTTTGTGTCATCGGCGAATTGCTCATTCACTAGTAATTCCCTCATCAAGATCATTGATTTTATTATAACAACAAGGCCCAAGACTGATCCCCGTGGAACGCCACTTGTTACAGATCCCCACTCGGATTTAACCCCAAAATTTTGGACACTCTCTGCTTCCTGTCATGAGCCTGACTCGATCCACGAGAGCATTTTCCCCAATGCCATGAGCTGCCACTTTCTTTAACACAGTCTATGGGGCGGAACTCTATCAAAAGCCTTACTAAAATCTAAGTAAATAATATTTAAATTCCTTTATTTGTTCACACCTCAAAAGCTTTACTGGGAAGAAAGTTTAATAAATTGTTAGACAAGACCGGCCTCTTTTTGAATCCATGCTGATATCATTAATCAAGCTATGCTTATCGAGTTGGGTTCTTATAATCTCAGCTAAATTGACTCTAGTTAAATTTTCCTACAATTTAGGTCAGGCATTGGGCGGTAATTTGACGGTAACGACTTGTCCCCTGTTTTAAAATAGGATTACATTAGCCATTTCCACATATCAGACCCCTACCCTGTTTTTGAAGAGATAAATTTAAAATATTAGTTAATGGTTCAAAAGTTCCATTTTGCATTCCTTAAGAACCCTTGAAAAAACCTCATCAGGACCCGGCGACTTATTTTGCTTCAGTCTGTCTATCTGCTTCACAACCATCTCACTAGTGACTGTGATGTTACATAATTTATCTTCTTCTAGCCCACTGTAAAAATTAATTACTGGAATATTGTTAGTGTCTTCCTGTGTAAAAACTGAGAGAAAATAATTATTTAAAATCAAGCACATTTCATTCTCTTTGTCAGTAAGGTGCCCATAGTTATTTTTAAGGGGACCTATCTTATCTCTAACTTTTGTTCTATAAACCTGGAAAAAACTTTTTGGGTTAGTTTTAGAATCCCTAGCAACTTTAATTTCATAGTCCCTTTTAGCTTTTCTTATCCCCTTTTTAATGTCCCTCTTAATGTCAATATACTGATTCATAAGATGACCCTCACCTCTTTTGATACGCCTATAATTCCTTTCTTATGCCCTAGTAGATATTTGAGCCTATTATTCATCCATTTTGGGTCATTTCTATTTGATCTAATTTCTTTATATGGGATAAACGCTCTTTGAGCAGCATGTATAGTGTTCAGAAAACTGTCATATTGATAGCTCTCTTCGTTACCCCAGTCAACAGATGATAAGTGTTCTCTAAGCCCATCGTAATCTGCTAAGCGAAAATCTGGGACTGTTACTGAGTTATCGCTACTATCGTACTTCCATTCAATGCTAAATGTAATTGATTTGTGGTCGCTAGCACCCAGTTCCTCTGAAATTTCTAAATTATTAACAAGGGATTCATTGTTTGCCATAACTAAGTCAAGCAGGTTATTTCCCCTTGTAGGTTCTGTCACAAACTGCTTCAAAAAACAATCCTGAAATACTTCTAAGAAGTCATATGATTCTAAATTCCCAGTCAAGAAATTCCAATCAACATGACTAAAGTTAAAGTCTCCTAGAATTACTACATTATCGTGCCTTGCGGCCTTAACAATTTCCTCCCATAGTAGTTTCCCTTGGTCCCTATCTAAGTTTGGGGGACGGTATATCACTCCTAAAATCAGTTTTTCATGCCCCTATGAAAATTCTATCCAAACAGACTCTGTATGTGTTACTTCAGACTTAATACCCGTTTTTATGCAACAGTTCAAGCGATCTCGGACATACAATGCCACCCCCCCCCTCCCAATACTTCTGTCTTCATGAAACAATTTAAAACCCTGAATATGACATTCCGCAGGCATGTCCCGACTTTTTGAATTAAACCACGTCTCAGTTAAGGCAAATACATCAATGTTACCTACACTAGCAACTAATCTCAACTCGTCCATCTTATTCCTAGCACTACGGCAATTAGCATAATAAACATTGAAAGACTCTCCTTTCTCTTTACCCTTCCTGCTCATTTCTGTTTTTCTACTAAACCTATTACTGTCCTTATCACCCAAGGTCCCTGGCTTTTCAATATCTATCTCGTTCTTATTATTACTAGTTCCCCTAGAACTCGTAATATTACTACACTTGGACTTCACTGTTTTCCTGCCAAAACCCATACCACTAACTATTCCTAGTTTAAAGTCCTAACTGCTCCCTCCACTGCAGTTGCCAGTGCTCCCACCCCACACCTAGATAAGTGAACCCCATCCCTAGCATACATGTCATTTCTGCCATAGAAGAGGTCCCAGTTGTCAATGAATGTTACCGCATTTTCCTTACAGTATTTGTCCAGCCAGCAATTGACACCAGTTGCCCTGGACATCCATTCATTTCCAACTCTCCTCCTTGGCAAAATACCACATATGAGAGGGTTCCCACCCTTACTTCTAATTATTTCTATTGCTGACCTATACCTGCTAATCAGGTCTTCACTCCTACGTCTGCCAACATCGTTGCCTCCAGCACTGAGACAGATAATAGGATTACTCCCATTACCTCTCATGATGTCATCCAGACGGCTAACAATATCCTCCATCCCAGCCCCAGGGAAGCAAACTCTCTGTCTCCTACTCCTGTCCTTCAAGCAGAACGCCCTATCCATATACCTAACTTGACTATCCCCAACAACAACAATATTCGTACCTTCCTTAATGTCTTTCGTCGTGACGTTCCCAGTATTCGACTCACATTCGTCGGGTAGCACTGAGAATGTATTGGATGTTTCCACAACAGTTTCCACGGCAGTCTCTTTCTTCTTCATCGTTTCTACCTTTCCATTCGTCTTCTTGATCGTCAACTTCTTTCCCTGCTGTCCAGCCACTGACCAGTTTCCCTTCTTGACCTGAGGACTCAAAACAGGAGGACTACTCCGAATCTTTTTGTTTTCCTCGGTCAGTCGCCGAATTTCCATATTCGCCAACCTCAATTCTTCCTTAAGCTGTTGGTAAAGTTGCTTGATGGAGGGCATCTTGCTTCAATTCTAGAGAGCGCGCAAACAGGTCTTCCCAGAGCCAAGTACACGTCAACACTGCGCAAAAGCCAACTCAATCAGGAGCTACTGCGCAGCACGTCCGCACGGCCCAATAGCGATGCGAACACTGAGAGAGAGAGAGAGAGAGGAGAGAGAGAGAGAGAGAGAGAGAGAGAGAGAGAGAGGCCCTAGTAGCGATCAGTGAAGAGGCGGGGCTGAATCTCGACACCTGCAACCACAATTTGGTGAGCACATAGGGAGTGAACCTAGTAGCGACAGGCAAAGAGGTGGGGCTAGGAGCTGTAACTCGACCCCTGCAACCACACACACACATACACACGTATATATATACACAAACATGCAATAAGATCACAGTAAACATCTCCTAGATAATATGAGAAATCACAAAAGCCCTTGAAATTTCACTATTTTTTGCAGTTGTTGTTCCGCACACAAACATATATACTTGCATTACATATGCATACGTTTATGAATACATAAACATATGTACTCATACACAGGTACATACATAAGTATACCAGCTTACTCATGACCACATTCATAATTCTATGTCTTCATATAATAATAGTTAACCAGGGTTGAAAATTTGAAGCCGATCGAATAGGACGTTCTGAGGAAGTTAACAACAACAACAATGGTAACAATAACAATAACAACGGCACCAACAATGGTAACAGTAGCAATAACAACGGTACCAACAATGGCAACAACAACTTGGTAGTAGTAGTTATCGTAGTCGTGAAGGTTATGTACATGTCCTCAGAATCAAGATTCCATGATGTTGCAACATCATGGAATCTTGATTCTGGGGACATGTACAAAAATTTCACGACTAGGGACAAAAATACTAAAAAACTAACCCTTTCTTTTGGGTGGACCTTTTTCCACGGGGGAAAATCCGCCTCCCAGTGACTATCCCCTGGTCTGTTTACCCGTCCCTTTTCCCCCTGAGGGTAGTTATAAGCGTCAGGGCCCCTTGCTTCTGCTTCAGAATCTCCCCGATACGGTCCCTCTTCGCACCAACCCCTTAGGTTGAGGGCTGATTACCTAAATTTCTGTATATATTTTCTACTATCTTCAAGTTATGTCCGGGAAATTTTGTATTGATAAACCCACTGGATGGCAAAAACTTTCTACAATAAAGTTTCCCCAGATGTTCCCACATATGTTTTAAATTTTCACCCTTGTCTGTATTGTATACCTTTCTTGTACAACAACAACTTTTAACAATAGAAACGGGGGAAAAAAAAAAATTGACAACAACGGTAATAACAACAGAAAACAATTTAAACGTTTTAAAATTTAAAAAACCAAAACCCAACCCCCCCAAAAAAGCACAACACTAATTTTAAAAAACCCAATCTTTAAACCCTTTCCCGGCAAACCACCCAGGCTCGCTGCTGATTTTTCCCCGGGAAAAATTTTCATCCTTTAGTCTAAAATTTAAATTTAGAGGTGCGGTATGGGGGGCCCGTCTGTTGAGATGAAATCAGACGAGTTCTTCATCTGTCCAAAAAAGGGGGCAGAGTCCCCCAGTTTAAAACTGGAAGGGGCGATCCCTCAAAATTTTTGCGGCCTGAGGGGAAAAAAGAAGATTTTTTTCACTCCTTTCTAGGGTTTCCCTACTTTTTTTTTTTTGCTGCGATCTCTTACAGGGGGGGGAAAGTTGCTTTGGTTTTGCTGTGTGTTGTGGTGGTGTGTTTCTGTGTTGAGGTTGTGGTGTATTGTGGTTGTCGGGTTGTGGTATGTTCGGTGGTGTGTTGTGTGTTGTGCTGTGTCTTGGGGTTTGTGTTGTATGGTGTTTTGTGTGGTATATTGGGGTGATGTGGTTTTGGTTGTGGTATGTGCTGTAGTGTGTTGTGGTTTGGGTTTTTAAGTGAGTTGTGTGTAGTGGGGTTGTGGTGTGTAGTGTTTTTGTGGTGTGTAGGTTTTGTGGGTGCTGGGGATGTGTTTGTTTTGGGCGTAAGTGGTGGTGTGTTGCTACCCCCCCCCCCCAACAAAACCTAACTATCCTTTGCTATAATTTTTCCCCCACTGATCTTATGTCTTTTCCAAAAATTTAAATATTCTTTTTTCAAAAACCCAATTTCTTCAAAAACCCTCCAAGAAAATGACCATTTTCAATTATAAAGGGAAAATGCGATGATCTAATTTTCATCTGGCCAGCATGGGGGAAAAACCCTGAATTATGGTTTCTTAAAATTCAAAGGGTTTTGATTAACTAGGGAAAAAGGATTTTCCCTGGTGTTCGGGAAAGCACTTTGTTATAGTTGTGGAAAATGTTTTCAAAGGGCCAAACAAAAATTTTTTTTTACGATAAAAAATGGAAAAATCAACAAATCACACGTTCCAAAAAATGGAACTTTTTTTTGTCTAAAACATACCAGAAGACTTCCAGGGGGGAAATTTCCCACCCAACACTTTTTTTTTTTTCATCCGAGAACTTTTATGGGGAAAAAACTCCACCCAAATTCCTGGGGTTTGTGAAGTTTGCATCATAAACGTGAGATTATTTAGTCAGGTTGGTTCTCGAAAAAAGAGTCCAAAATTTTAAAAAAAACGGGATTTACCGAAGAATATTTGTAAAAAATATATAATTTTATATTTAAACAAATAAAAAATAAAAATTTAAAAAATATGTAGGGCATGAAAATATCGGGCCCAGGACATGGGAACAAAATTTTAGAACAGTTTCTTGGTAGAAAAAATTTAACAAAATACTGTTTGTCTGAGAAAAAAATGTCTACCTCAGCTTTTCGTACCACACATAATCCCCCCGGGTTTTGGGCCTTCTTCCTCTTAAACTTTTTTTTTAAATTCTCGTTTTTTTGGCTTAACTGAGATTTAATTAGGAAACAATTATTTTTAAACTTTAAAAATAACGAATATAAATTCCTGGAATTTTTTTGCGATGGGTTTAGAAAAGGACGGGAAAACCCAGGGGTAGAAAAACAGAAACGACTATCATAAAGAATTTTACTGACAAAGTTAGGTCACCACCAGCCACTTTTCCATTTTACTAAGGGGAATTAGGTCACTGTTTTTTTCGTTTTCTTGTTCGGTTTTTTTTTTTTTCCTCCTCTTCTCAGCCTTTTCTTCTAAATTTTCTTCCTTTTTATGTACCCAATAATAAGGGGGTTCAGTAAACCGATATTTTTTCTGAGGTTCCCCCTCAAGTTAAAAAAAATTTGGGAAAACTGAGTGGGGAAAGTTTGCAGGGAAACCCCCAAAGATTTTTTAGGGGCTTCCGTGCCAAAATTATTTTTTAAATCTGAGTGTTGATTTCTTACAAATTTTAGGTTTAAGTTTATTTGTTCGGAACAGTGATTAATTTTAACCTTTTATATATGTTAAAAAATTTGATAAAAAATTATTTTATTTTGTGAGTAGGAAAATATTTAATGTAGTTTTTAAATGTAGCGAAGGAAAGTTTCATGGTATATTTAAGTTAGCTAATAACGGGAATTAAAACTGACAATTTTTAGTCGTGATTTAAAAAATTTTTTTGGGCTAATGCTTTTTTTTTTATTTTTTTTTTTATTAGTGTTTTTTTCAAAAAAACATTAACTTTTTGTCTTGGGAATGATGAACAACATTAAACAAGTGTTTTGGGGGGCTAAATTTCCCTTGGGAATTAAGTTCTTAGACTCAATTATCTTTTGAACGCCTAACTGTAATTTTTCCGTCTCTTCTTCTTATTTTGCATTTGATTTCACAAATTTTTAAAAGGAACTTCAAAAAAAAATGGACCTTTCAAACAAGTAGTTTTTAACATATTGTTTGACGGGATATTTGGGAGGAATTTTGGGGAAAAAACTTTTAGGCATAGAAGAAAAATCTTGCTGAAAATGTTATGAAAATTTCCACGCTTTATTAAACCGTGTGCTGATGTCGGGGACGTTTCTAGCGCGTTTAATGCCCATAACAAAGATCCGAAGGGGAATTTTATAAACAAGTTTTAAAAAACCCTTTGAAAAACTTAGATGAATTTTAAAAAAATACTATGACCCCTTTTTCCACAGGGAAAAGCAAATTTTGGTTTTTCTAAATTTTGGGAAAATCATTTTTTCAGCCCAATCGATTAAAAGTTGCGTTCGAAAATATAATAAAAAACCCAAAAAAGGTAAGCGTTTTTGGTATTTCCCAGTTAGGGTAGCCTAAAAAAAACCCATTTTAAGATCGTTATTCCAAAGTTTGAATAAAATATATACACACGTATATACATGCATAAAATAACCCCAAACACAATTTTTTTTTGATTGGGGACAGGCGGCCCCGTCTCCACCAACAGGAGGGTGACCCAAAAAAAAAAAAGGAAAAAACCCAAAAAGAAAAAAATTTTCATTACCCCTTCAACACCCTTTCAAAACCCTACATAAAACCTGTTTTGCCCGAGACTCTCAAATACGGCAGTTCAGAAGTCCCTCCAAATTTCCAATATCTCAAACCCCTCCTGTACTGTGAAAGGGATTGTGCTTCTAAATTTTTCCCGGGGTCAAAATCCGGGGTAACCCGGGTTTTCCGAATTTCCTTCACCCAAAAAATTTACCCTGCTCACACTTTCCAAACCCGCTGTAAAGGGCCCCAAAAAACCCTTCGTTTCCATTCCCCTCCTATCCAACCCCGCTCACTTTTGGGTTGCTGAAAGTCCAAGCGCCATGCTCACCCAAAAATTTTCCTTTTTTTTTTTCCCTCCAGCCTCTTCGAGGCGGGCCCCTACCCCGCCTTCCCCCCTTACAGACTTATACGCTCTTTCCGGGGTTTTTACCTTTTACCCATTTCCTAAATGGCCCCAAAACCCCCTCAAAAAACCCCCCCCTTTAGGTTCTGGACTAATACTTTTTTGTTTAACCCCAATCCTAATTTTCCCCACTCAGAAATTTTCTTTGGGATTTATTTTTCCCCCAAACCCTTGCATTGCCCCCAGACAAGACATCCCACTGCCTCCAAACCCCCTCTTCGCTGCAGCATTTTCAACCCAAGCTTTTAAAACAGAGTGTTTTTTAAAAAAATATACTTTCGTACATTCCATTTTTTTGCCCCAAAAAAGAAAAAAAAAAAAAAGTTTTTTATCTTCAAAAGTTGGGCCCCAAAGCACCACTCACCTTTTATCCTTATCAAATTTTTTGGGTTTAAACCCCATTCCTTTATAAACCCCTCCGCTTTAAAAGTTTAAATTTACAAAAAAAATGAAAACTTTACTTTTTTCAAATACTCCCTCTTTTAAAAGTTTAAAATTCCCATTTTTTTTTTTAAATGTTTTTATACCCCATCCCTTATTTTATTTTATGTTTTACTTTCAAAATTTTATTTTGGAAAACCCCCCCCAAAAAAATCCACTAACCCTTTTCAAATTCCTTTAGAAACTCCCCAAAGTTTAAAAGTATCACAGCAAAAAACCCGTGTCCCTTCCAAATTTGTATTTTTTTCCCCCCAAATTTAATCCCCCCTTCCCCCCTCTCCAACACCCTTTGCATTTACTTCTTTTACAACCCCATCTATAAAATTTTTTTAATAACCATGTTTACTTACAATCCCCCAAAACCTACTTTTTTCGGGAAAATAATCTCCCTCTCCTTTTCACACCCCAATCTGAGCCCCATTATCCCCATAAAAAACCTTTTACAGATTTTGGGAACTTTTCTTTCCTATTCCACCCACTTGCAAAAATCGCCCCATTGCCCCCTTATCTAATTTCATCACTTTCCCTTTTCCAAATCCCTTTAAAGCAATGAAAATTCCCCAAACCTTTTTCTAATACTGTTTCATATTTTGCTTTAAAGGAAACACCTGATTCACAAACCCCAACCCCACTTAAAGCCCCTTGCTCGTCTTTTCCCAAACCTCTCCCCGTAAATTTCCAATAATTTTTCAATTTTAACTTTTTATTGTCAGTTTACCCGGCCCCTTTTCTAAGGGAAATTTATTCCCCCTTTTAATTTTTTTTCAATCTCTTTTTCCCCGGGTTCCCCTTTATATAAAGAAACTATATTAAAGCCCCTCTGCTAATCCCTAGGTACCTTCCCTTTTTTATACAGTTATTAAACCCGAAATACCAACCACTTAACCTTTCTTTTAACATTTTGTCATGATCCCGTCAGTTCCAAACTTTCTTTTCCCCCTTTCATTCTAAGTAATTTCCTCACGCCCCTTCCCTCACTCACATCCCCCGGCCCTTTTTCACTCCTAAAAAAAATTTTTATACCCCCTGGCCAGGGCATGAAATTACAGCCCCCCTTTCTTCATCGACATTTAAAAGTTTAAAAATTTCCCCCCAAAACCCTTAATTTCCCCGTTTTCCCATCACTAACTCCCCTTTTCTTGTTTAAATTAAATGCCCAAAAACCCCCGGGCGTTCCTAAAAAATTTTTTTAACCTTGTAATTCACTCCAAGATTTTTTTTTTTTTCAGGCCCAAAAATTTTTTGTCAGTGTTTCTCCCATCTTCATCTGCTCTCCTTTTGAAATCCCTCAAAAAAATCTCTTTACCATTTTTTTACCTTCCATTTTTCTCTGGGTTTTTATAAAAAAAATTTCCCTTTTTAAAAACCTAGCAAATTTAAACTACCCTTTTTCTCTTTTATCAAAAACCCTTTTTTTTTCATCATTCCAAACCCAAACACTCGTTTTTCCCGCCCCCACCCTCCATAACCCCAAAAATTTTGCCTCACATTCTAAAAACTGCATTTTAAAAAATATTCCCAAAATCTCTTCAACCTCCCCCCTACTCTTAGTTCAATGGTCCACTTTTCTGCCCCAAATAATTGCTTGTATCCCCACCCTCCTCTCCCCCTCCCCTTTGGTTTTTACCAATTTTTCCTTTCTTTTGTTGCCGGTTTTCCCTTTCGTCCCCCTCAAACCCCTTACTTAACTGGGGCTACAACTAAAAAGAGTTTAAAATGGGATCCGTCGCCCCCCTATAAAAAGGGACATCCTGGAGGGCCCCTTTCCCATCAACCTTTTAAACCACCAATACACCAAATTTAACCCAAAATACAGCATTATGTGCTTATAAATTTCCCAGTATGCTTTATTTTTCTTCATTTTCATAAAAATTTTGTATTACTTATACAAACCTCTTAACTAAACTTTGCTGATTATAGGCCCCCATTTTTAATTTTTCCCCAAAACACCCCAATTTAAAATGCTCTCCCTCCACAAAAATTTTTACTCACTTTTTCCCTTTAGATCCCCAAAACCAAAAGTACCCCTCCCTTGGTTCAAAAAACTCTCCCCTTTATCACCAAGATTTTCCCCCAAAACTCTCTACACTTCTCTCTTCACCAGGTGCATAAAACTTACTTTAAAATACTTTTACATCCCAAACCATTTTTTATTCATTTTTTATTTTCCCCTTTTCCTGCCTTAAAAAATTCTTCAACATTTTTGCCAATCCTTTTTAGCTTTTGGTCCTTTAATGTTGGTAAAATGAGGTTTTTCCCGTAATTTCCTCCATCATCTTGGCCCCCCACGTTTCTGGGTCTCTAAAGGGGACTCCAGGGTTTGCCCTGTTCACATGGGGCCCTTCTTGGGCCCAAATTTAGGCAGTGTTTTCAACCATTGCCCCTGTTATCTATATTGTCTGCTTTTGGGTCCTGCCGTTCTGTGGTGGTTATAATCACTGCCCAAATTTCCACCTTAGGGAAACCCCCAGACTAAAATGGTTTTCCCTTTTTTGTAACTCTTGCTTCTCCCCTGTTCCTTTCTCCCAGCCCCGTTCAAATCCCATTGGTTTTTGTGGCACCCGGGCCCCTCCTCCACCCCCCCCTTGTTTACTCTGTTTTTTCCCCCCCCCCAGCCCCCTAAACAGGTTTAACCCCCAGGCCCCCCCTTTACCACCCAAAGTTAGACAAGCACCAAACCCCCAAATTTCCCAAAAGGGAAACCTTGACCCCCCAATTCACTTTAAACGCGGGTATAAGAATGTATCATTATTTTAGGGAAAATTCCTGGGGGGCCCCCCCGCCCCCGCCAAGAAAACCCCAGAAAAATGTGCGCTTAAACTCAAATTTTCCCCCGGGAAAAGAGAGTTTATAATTTCACCCGAGAAAACCCTTAGGGTCGGGGGGCCAAAGAACCCGCCAAAAAGGGGGAAATTACCCAAAGACCCCCCGGGTTTGGGCTTTGGGGCGGGCGATTCCAAATTCCCCCAAAAAGCCAGGGGGCCCACTTTTGGGGACATGGAGAAAAACCCTTGTTTTCGGGGGCCCAACCCCCCAGGCCTAAGGGGTTCCCTTTTTCCCGGGCCGTGGGGGGGCGATCCAAATTAGTCCAAATTTAGCCGGGTTTTGGTTGCACGGGGTGTTTGGGCCAAAAAAAAGCCTCCCTTTTCCCCTTAACCCGGGGTTGGGATTTATCCGGGGGCCCCCGGGGGTGAACCGGTTTTTCCCCCCAGAGCCCCCTGACGGATTTATGGTGGGTTTTAAAGAGGTTCCCTCAAAAGGTTTTAAAATTTCCCAAAAAAAAACCCGCCAAAACCCCGATCAATTGTTATTAGGACCGAGGGTTAAGGTTTCTTTTTTATGTTTTCCAGGTTTAAACATTAAAAAAAAAACAGAAATTTCATTTTGTTTAAATTTTAAGGGAGGGTAAACCCATGATTAAAAATTAAAAAAACCCAGATATATTTAGTTTTTCTGGTCCCTGGAATACCCTTTCTTCCCCCTTTTTTCCCCACTGTTCTTCTGTGTTAAATGGTCTTTTCTGTTTTCCTTTGGTTTTTTGGCACTGTTTTTTCTGGGGTTCCCGTTATTTCTTTGTTTACTGTAATGTTTTCTGCGTTACATTTTACTGTTTTTAGTTTTTACTGTATTTTTCTTCCGTTTTTTTCTGTACTGTTCCCTTTTGTGTTTTTTGTACTGTATGTTTTTCTTTTTCTGTACCGATTTTTTTTTCTGTTTTTTATTTTACTGTTTTCTTGTTTGGGACTGTATTGTTCTTCTGTGTTTTTTTGTACCCCTTTCTGTTTTTCTCTGTTAAATGAATTGTACTGTTTCTCTGTGGAATGTTAATTTTTTTCCTTTGTTTTGTACCGTATTTTTTCTCTGTTTTTCTGAATTGATTTTCCCCCTGTGGTTATTTTTACTGTTTTTTGTTTGACTGTATTGTTTCCCGTTTTTTCTCTGGGGATTTTATTGTCCCCCTTTTTCCTGTTCTTACGGGTTTTTCTGTGTTACTTAAAGTAAATGTTTTTTTTTGGTAATGTTTTTGTTTATTTTCCTCTGTTTTATGTACTGTTTTTTGTGGGTTTCTGGAACTGGGGCTTCTTTTAAGATGTCCTTTTTGTTTTACTGTAAAATTATTTTGTTTTATAATAATTTTCTGTGTTTTTTGAAACTGGACTTATTGGGGTTTTTTTGTTGCTGCCCGTTTTTTGTTTCTTTTAAATTTTTTTTCTGGGGTTACTATAATTTTTTCTGGGGGTTTTTGAATTATTTTTCTGGGGTTACTAACTTCTTCTATGGGTTTCGAAATTCTTTTTTCTGTTTTTTTTTTGTTACTGTACTTTTTTTTCTGGTATTTTAATTTAATTCCCGGGTTAGTATTGGGATTTTTCTTTGTTTGAAAAATCTTTTGTTTTTCTGGTTATTTTACTTCTGTTTTTTCTTTTTTGTTTATGTACTGTTTTTTAGTCTTTAATGTTTTCTGGGTTTTGTACTGATTTTTCTTTATTTTGTTTCTTCTGTTCTTTGTGTTTTTGTACTTTTGGTTTTTTTGTGTTTTGGTAAGGGACTGTCTTTTTGTGTTATTGTATGTACTGTTCTTCTTTGGTTTTTTGTTACTTTTAAATGGCCCTTTTGTGTTATTTTAAATGTACTGTTCTTCTGTGTTTTTTTGTTTCTGTACGGGTTTCTGTGTTATTGTATGTTTCTGTTTTTTCTGTGTTATTGTATGTAATGGTTTTTCTGTGTTATTGTTTCTGTACTGCTTTCTGTGTTATTTTACTGTACTGTTTTTTTGTTATTGTACTGTAAAAATTTTTCTGTGTTTTTTTGTACTGTACTGTTCTTCTGTGTTATTGTACTGTACTGGTCTTCTGTGTTATTGTACTGTACTGCTCTTCTGTGTTATTGTACTGTACTGTTCTTCTGTGTTATTGTACTGTACTGCTCTTCTGTGTTATTGTACTGTACTGTTCTTCTGTGTTATTGTACTGTACTGTTCTTCTGTGTTATTGTACTGTACTGTTCTTCTGTGTTATTGTACTGTATGTTCTTCTGTGTTACTGTACTGGTCTTGTGTGTTGCAACATTGTTTTTTTGATTTACTTCTCTTGTATTATATTGTTATTCTGTGTTGCTGTGCTGCTTTACGTTATATATGTTTTATGTGTTACTATGCTGTTTTTCTGTTTGTATACTGTTTTCGTACCACTATGCTGTTTTATGTCTCACTTTACTGTTTTATTTGCTATTACACTGTTATATGTGATGCATTATTGTTTTGTGTATTACTATACTATTTTACTTGTTACTTTATTGTTTTGTTTTTACAATACTGTTTAATGTATCAGTATACTGTTTTATATATTACTATACTGTTTTATATGTTGCTATACAATTTCATATATGTCTATACTGTTGAATGTGTTACTGTACTGTTTTATGTTACTGTACTGTTCTTATTTGTTACTGTACTGGTGATGCTGACAAACTGTCGTAAAGGTCACTTTTATCCTGAACTGTACTTAAGTGTTCTCTAATGTACTCTTCTTGCGTTTTGCTGTACCAATTTTGTGTATATCTTTAGCGTTCTTGTATATATATTCTTGCTGTATCCCTTGAGGTAAGCTAAAGTTTCTACTCTGCTATATTCACCGAACACTTCAAACTTTCCCAGTGCGCTCTACTCAACAGTGTCTCCCACACTGACATTTATGTCTCTCCAAGCAATTGTTTTGCATCACTCAACATTCCCAACACATTCACTTAACATCTTCCACTGTTATTCTTGTCTGTTTACCAGCGATAAAAATGCAGTGAAATGCTACAGCCTATTATGCAAACGTAACTTTTGTACAATGCTTAAGTAGCTACGGCAGTTTTATAGGTTTCCTTCCAGCACTACTGAAGTCACTATGATTCAGTAGCTACGGCAGTTTCTTAGGTTTCCCTCCAGCAGGACTGAAGTCACTGTGGTTCAGTAGTAACGGAAGTTTCAGAGGTATATTTCCAACAGTGAAAGTTATTATACGTTATACGTTCAAAAAAATACTTTAGTATTAAGAACAACTTCACAACTAGGTTAGTCACTCTGGTTACAATATCTTCAACACATTCAAAAGCATAATTATGTAACCTTTCAATAAATACATGTTCCACTATTTAAAAGATCTTCATAATGAGAAAAGTCTTTAGTGACAGAAAAATTGCTGACCATCACAAACATAAAACAAAAACTCTCTAAAAAAAACGCTTCCAATTTTGGAGATCTCATTTAGTGACTAAAACAATTTTATCAGAGCATCTTACAGCCTGGCCGACACGTCTCCTGGCTGACACGTCTCCTGGCCGACACGTCTTCTAACCAACACGTCTCCTGGCCAACACGTCTCCTGGCCAACACGTCTCCTGGCCAACACGTCTCCTGGGCAACACGTCTCCTGGCCAACACGTCTTCTGGCCAACACGTCTCCTGGCCGACACGTCTCCTGGCCGACACGTCTTCTAACCAACACGTCTCCTGGCCAACACGTCTCTTGGCCAACACGTCTCCTGGCCAACACGTCTCTGGCAACACGTCTCTGGCAACACGTCTTCTGGCAACCGTTCCTGAGCCGGACAGTCTCTGGCGACCGTCTCTGGCCGAACGTTCCTTGTTAATTTTAAAGATGAACTTCCGTTTAAAGAATATCTGATGTATGAAGTAATTTGTTAGAAAATCTGTGACCTTTTTACTGATTTAAACCCAAACCCTTTTGTTAAGTGAAAACATTCATGAAAAAAATGAAGAATTTTTTCTTTGCAAATAGAGCACTTGAGGAGTTGAGTCAACTCCAGTAGAAAGTTGTAAGTGCAATAACTACTGTCAACTCCAGTAGAAAGTTGTAAGTGCAATAACTACTGTCAACTCCAGCAGAAAGTTGTTAAGTGGCAATAACTACTGTTTAACTCCCGTAGAAAGTTGTAAGTGCAATAACTACTGTCAACTCCAGTAGAAAGTTGTAAGTGCAATAACTACTGTCAACTCCAGTAGAAAGTTGTAAGTGCAATAATACTGTCAACTCCGTAGAAAGTTGTAAGTGCAATAATATGTCAACTCCAGTAGAAAATTGTAAGTGCAATAACTACTGTCAACTCCAGTAGAAAGTTGTAAATGCAATAACTTTCTGTTTAAATCCAGTAGAAAGTTGTAAGTGCAATAACTACTGTCAACCCAGGAAAAATTGTAGTGCAATAATACTGTCAACTCCAGAGAAAGTTGTGTCAATAACTCTGTAAATCCGAGAAAGTTGTAAGTAATAACTACTTCAAATCCCCGAGAAAGTTGTAAGTGCAATAACTACTGT
>NC_069421.1:660507-691564 GCF_026875155.1 Cherax quadricarinatus
TGGTTCTTTTTATTTTGGGGTCTTCTGTTTTTACTGACGGTTTCTTCGTTTACTGTACTGTCTTCTGTGTTACTGTACTGGTCTTCTGTGTTATTGTACTGGTCTTCTGTGTTACTGTACTGGTCTTCTGTGTTACTGTACTGGTCTTCTGTGTTACTGTACTGGTCTTCTGTGTTTTTGTATGGTCTTCTGTTTTACTGTACGGGTCTTCTGTTTTACTGTACTGGTCTTCTGTGTTACTGTACTGGTCTTCTGTGTTACTGTACTGGTCTTCTGTGTTACTGTACTGGTCTTGTGTGTTACTGTACTGGCCCTTGTGTGTTACTGACGGTCTTCTGTGTTACTGTCCCTGTCTTCTGTTTTAACTGTACTGGTCTTCTGTTTTACTGTACTGGTCTTCTGTTTACTGTACTGGTCTTTCTGTTTTACTGTACGGTCTTCTGTGTTTACTGTACTGGTCTTCTTTTTTACTGTACTGGTCTTTTGTTACTGTATTTGGTCTTCTTTTTTACTGTACTGGTTTTCCCTGTGTTACGTACTGGTCTTCTGTTTTACTGTACTGGTCTTGTGTTTTTCAACATTGTTATTAGATTTCTTCTTTTGTATTATATTTTAAATTCTGGTTGCTGTGCTGCTTTACGTATATATTTTTTATGTGTTACTAGGCTGTTTTTCGTTGTATACTGTTTTCCGTGCCACTATGCTGTTTTAATGTCTCACTTTACTGTTTTATTGGCTATTACACTGTTATATGTGATGCAATATTGTTTTGTGTATTACTATACTATTTTACTTGTTACTTTATTGTTTTGTTTTTACAATACTGTTTAATGTATTAGTATACTGTTTTGTATATTACTATACTGTTTTATGTTGCTATCAATTTCATATATGTCTATACTGTTGAATGTGTTACTGTACTGTTTTATGTTACTGTACTGTTCTTATTTGTTACTGTACTGGTGATGCTGACAAGCTGTCTTAAAGGTCACTTTTTTTCCTGAACTGTACTTAAGTGTTGTCTAATGTACCCTTCTTGCGTTTTGCTGTACCAAATTTTTGTGATATCTTTAGCGTTCTTGTATATATATTCTTGCTGTTCCCTTGGGGTAAGCTAAATTTTCCCTACTCTGCTATATTACCGAACACTCAAACTTTCCCAGTGCGGCTCTACTCAACAGTGTCTCCCACACTGACATTTATGTCCTCCAACAATTGTTTTGCATCACTCAACATTCCCAACACATTCACTTAACATCTTCCACTAATGTTATTCTTGTCTGTTTACCAGCGATAAAAATGCAGTGAAATGCTACAACCTATTATGCAAACGTAACTTTTGTACAATGCTTAAGTAGCTACGGCAGTTTTATAGGTTTCCTTCCAGCACTACTGAAGTCACTATGATTCATTACACGGCAGTTTCTTGGGTTTTCCTTCCATGGGACTGAATCACCAATGATCCAGTAGCTACGGCGTTTCTAGGTTTCCTTCCAGTGGGACTGAAGTCACTATGATTCAGTAGCTAGGGCGTTTCTTGGGTTTTCCCCTCCAACAGGACTGAGGTCACAGGATTCAGTAGTAACGGAAGTTTCAGAGGTATTTTTCCAACAGTGAAAGTACGTTATACGTTCAAAAAAATACTTTAGTATTAAGAACAACTTCACAACTAGGTTAGTCACTGTGGTTACAATATCTTCAACACATTCAAAAGCATAATTATGTAACCTTTCAATAAATACATGTTCCACTATTTAAAAGACCTTCATAATGAGAAAAGTCTTCAGTGACAGAAAAATTGCTGACCATCACAAACAGATTTTTAGATTTTGCCACCGAAGTGGCTAGTTTATTGTGCACCCCATATCCATCCTGTGGACGGTAGCGCGAGAGCATGTGGATACACAAAAGGCCTAGGAACTAGGCCCCAAAGGGTTAACAGGAATACATATGGATTTATATCTACATATCTATAGTTCACTTATCTGTTACAAGCAAATTTAGGAAATTTGCTTAGTATATCTGGTATCTTATTTTCATTAATAAGATATCTTGACATGTCACATAGGTTATTATACTGTCTGTCTCTGTATTCCTCAATAAGTGGACAATTAAGCACATAGTGTTCAAGAGAGTGACCATATGCCTGATCACATAATTTACAATTTAGTTTGATCATCATCTGTGTGTCTCCCAAACTGCCAGAAGTACTTGTAACCAGCCTAAGCCTGGCCACTACAACATCAGTCAGTCTGTTTCACATTGCAAGTTTGCTCCATAAACATACTTAATCTCGTTCATGTTTATCATAGTGGGTTATAGATCTACTCAGGCTTCTAACTGCATTCCTATAACAATCATCTCATTATTTACTTCTCTCCTAATATTATTCCTAATGCTAGACACAGTTATACCAAAGTTATATTCTACGTTCTCCTTCTGGATATTCTTCTTGGGTAACATATCAACTTTACCCTGAAGGGGTAATCCAATGTGGATGGATCCATAGCAATTGTAAAATTAATTCCTTTGCCCTAATTTTTGATATCTATACCTGGCTTCCCCAATGAGCATGTTTTTATGGGGTCATTATATGAGCCAAGAGCCTTCAGTGAAATTACATAGAAATCAGTAATGATATAGAGTCAAGCTCAGTGTCATAGGTTAGCTTTAGTGCCATTAGGAATTGCAAACATTCATTTTTTCAGTGTAAACCGCCCAGTTGTTAAAATTTTTATGCCTAACTCAACAAATTTATTATCGTTCTTAACTAGGGAGGGGGGCAACAAGGGCAGATGCAGCCCTGCCAGAAGACTCCTGTTTAGATCCAACAGTGTAATAACTTGTGATAACTTATTACTACCAGCTAGGCGAAAAATTTTTTCTTTAGCAGTTGCTCTACAAGAGATTTAAGGAAGGGATAACTAGCAATGACTTCTTGGGAGGGACTTGTAGGTATGTGATATTTAAATGAACACATCTTCCATGGGGGGGTGAAATGCTCATGTTGCCTACAGGAAACAGTTCATGCAGGTTATTAAAACTATAATGCAATCTGCGCGCGTCTTGTCACAGCATACCATTCTAGCATCCTGTGTGTATTTTACCTGCTAGACACTTGGTACGATTCACTGTGACAGTCGTCTGGTTCCGTCTCTCCAACATTCGTAATGACCGAGAGCTACAGTGTACAATTTCAACAATCCAATCACTGTACTACTAGAAATACCAAGCTCCTCCTCATGTTAAGAACTTTTGTAGATCGGGACAACTGCCAAGCATAGTCCTGAGAGTCTTCATCTTTGCATTAACACCAAGGGTCGGAGGAACTTTCTCAGCTAATATCAACATGGTTAGCAGCATAATGCAATTAAGTCGCTCTAACATAGGCTATGTACATCATTCTCACGATTCTCACATTAGCACCATAGTTGCGATTGTACCAGCATCAACAGCTTTGAGAGCATTTAGCCTCGCTTTTCACATTTCTTGTTTAGTTGTGGT
This sequence comes from Cherax quadricarinatus, assembly GCF_026875155.1. Lineage (NCBI taxonomy): Eukaryota > Metazoa > Arthropoda > Malacostraca > Decapoda > Parastacidae > Cherax > Cherax quadricarinatus. The sequence goes on from NC_069421.1 coordinate 664,012, forward strand.
ATAGTGGAATTTGTTAAAGGTACACTAGCACCAAGATATCTGTAATTTTAACAAACGTGAGCTACAAGATTTCACCCTGCAATAGATGGGGTGGGATATCTCGTATTAGCTTGTAATATCTTTTGGTTTTTAGAGGAAGATATTATGAGGCCTAGTACGATTATCAAATTGCTGTGAAACTTCATATAAGAATGGTAATCATCTTCTTATGCCCTGTTGTAAAAAAGGATCATGATATCATCAGCATAGCTAATATCTATATGTTTTGAGGTGAGCAGGTAGAAGCATTAGGAGAGCATTAATCAGACATACTTAAATAGCATGGGACCTAAGAACTACTCGTACATCCCTGCGGTGTACCTAACAGACATTCTCTTTAGAATCAACTTCTGAGCCTGGTAAAGGACAGAGTATACTCTATTTGACAGGTAGCCTATTATCCAGCAGATGAAAGCTAACCACCAATATTGCATTTTGCTAGTATCATGTAGTATAGACGGTTCTGTTTGTCGCTAATATCACAAATGCAGATCTTACTAGATCATAGAAAAGTGGTAAAACTAGTAGAGGTGTGTGCAGTGCGGAAACGTGGAAATACAGTTCTGCACACTTTTCACCTTCTCCCATGAACCCATAGAGGTTCAGGGGATGAAAGTCGAATACGACTCGCTTCTGTCAGTACAGTCTGTTAAGGACATCATCATCAGGAAGGGGGTGGTGGTCGGGGAGGGGGGGGGGGATCCAAACAAAAAAAAGCAAAAACTCTCGTAAAAAAAAACGCTTCCAATTTGGTTCAGATCATCATCCTAGTGACAAAACGGTTTATCAGAGCATCTTACAGCCTGCCGACACGTCCCTCCTGGCGACACGTCTCCTGGCCACAACGTCTCCTGGCCTACACGTCTCCCGGCCGACACGCCTCCCGGCCGCACGGCCTCCCGGCCGACAACGTCTCCTGGCCTACACGTCTCCTTGGCCGACACTCCTCCTGGCCGACACGTCTCCTGGCCGACACGTCTCCTGGCTCGACACGTCTCCCCCCCTGCCTGACACGTCCCACCTGCCGAACACGTCTCTGGCCGACAGCGCTCCCTCCCTGGCCACACGTCCTCCTGGCCAACAAACGTCTCCTGGCCAACAACTTCTCCTGAACCGACCGTCTCCTGACCGACACGTCTCCTTACCGACACACGTCTCCTCTGGCCAACACGTCCCTCCTGGCCAACACGTCTCCTGGCGACACGTTCCTGGCCGACACGCTCCTGGCCGACACGTCCTCCTGGCCAACCACGTCTTCCTACCAACACGTCTCCTGGCCAAAACCCACGTCATCTGGCCACACGGCCTCCTGGCCAACGACGTCCTTCTGGCCAACACGGTCTTCTGGCCAAGACGTCCCCCTCCAACACGTCTCTTGGCCGACGACGTCCCCTTGTTAATGTAACAGATGAACTTCCGTTAATGAATATTCTTGATGTATGAAGTAATTTAGTTAGAAAATCGGTGACTCTTTTATACTGATTTATAAACAAACTGATAGTTTAGTTAAAGCGTTCAATGAAAAAATAAATGCAGAAATATTTTTTTGCAAATAGAGCACTTGAGGAGTTGAGTCAACTCCAGTAGAAAGTTGTAAGTGCAATAACTACTGTCAACTCCAGTAGAAAGTTGTAAGTGCAATAACTACTGTCAACTCCAGTAGAAAGTTGTAAGTGCAATAACTACTGTCAACTCCAGTAGAAAGTTATATTGTAAGTTGCAATAACTACTGTCAATTCCCGTTAGAAAGTTTGTAAGTGCAATAACTACTGTCAACTCCAGTAGAAAGTTGTAAGTGCGGATAACTACTGTCAACTTCCAGTAGAAAAGTTGTAAGTGCAATAAACTACAGCTGTCAACCTCAACTTCCAGTAGAAAGTTGTAAGTGCAATAACTACTGTCAACTCCAGTAGAAAGTTATAAGTGCAATAACTACTGTCAACTCCAGTAGAAAGTTGTAAGTGCAATAACTACTGTCAACTCCAAGTAGAAAGTGTAAGTGGCAAATAACTACTGTCAACTCCACTAGAAAATTGTAAGTGCAATAACTAACTGCAACTCCAGTAGAAATATGTAAGTGCAATAACTACTTCAACTCCAGATAGAAAGTTTAAGTTGCAATAACACTGTCAACTCCAGTAGAAAGTTATAAGTGCAATAACTACTGTCAACTCCAGTAGAAAGTTGTAAGTGCAATAACTACTGTCAACTCCAGTAGAAAGTTGTAAGTGCAATAACTACTGTCAACCTTCCAGTAGAAATGTTTGTAATGCAAAAACTACTGTCACTCCATAGAAAGTGTAAGAGCAATAACTACTGTCAACTCCAGTAAAAGTTATAAGTGCAATAACTACGTGTCAACTCCAGTAGAAAGTTGTAATTGCAATAAACTAACTGATCAACTCCAGCAGAAAGTTGTAAGTGCAATAACTACGTCAACCCAGTAATAGTTGTAAGTGCAATACCTCCTGTCACTCTCCAAGTAGAAATTGTTAAGTGCAATCAACTACTGTCAACTCCAGCAGAAAGTTGTAAGTGCAATAACTACTGTCCAACTCCAGTAGAAAGTTGTAAGTGCATAACTACCTGTCAACTCCAGTAAAAGTTGAAGTGCAATAACTACTGGTCAACTACCAGTAGAAAGTTGTACGTGCAAAACTACTGTCAACTCCAGTAGAAAGTTGTAAGTGCAATAACTACTGTCAACTCCAGTAGAAAGTTATAAGTGCAATAACTACTGTCAACTCCAGTAGAAAGTTGTAAGTGCAATAACTACTGTCAAACTCAGCAGAAGGTTGTAAAGTGTAAAAAAAAAACAATAATAGGCTTCAAACTCCCGAAGAAAGTTGTAAGTTCATAACTGACTGTCAAGCTCCAGTAGAAAGGTTAAGTGCAATAACTACTGCAACTCCACGCAGAAAGTTGTAATTCAATAACTACTTTCAACTCCATAGACAAGTTGTAAGTGCGATAACTACTGTCAACCCCATAAAAGTTATGCGCGATGCTCGATAACTACAGTCCAACTCCAGTAGAAAGTTGTAAGTTACAATAACTACTGTCAACTCCAGTAGAAAAAGAGTTGTAAGTGCACTAACTACTGTCAACTCCAGTAAAAGTTATCATGGCAACAACTATACTGACAACATCCAGTAAGAAAGTTTGTAAGTGCAATACTACTGTCAACTCCATAGAAAGATGAAAGTGCGATACTACTGTCAACTCCAGTAGAACAGTTGTAAGTGCAATAACTAACTGTCAACTCCGTAGAAGAGTTTTGTAAGTGCAATAACTACTGTCAACTCCAGTAGAAAGTTGTAAGTGCAATAACTACTGTCACTCCAGAAGGAATTGTAAGTGCAATAACTACTGTCAATACCAGTAGAAGTTGTAAGTGCAATAACGACTGTCAACTCCAGTAGAAAGTTTTAAGTGCAATAACTACTGTCCAACTCCAGCAGGAAGATTGTAAGTGCAATAACTACTGTCAACTCTAGTAGAAGTTTGTAAGTGCAATAACAACTGTCAACTCCAGCAGGAATTTGTAAGTGCAATACCTCCTGTCAACTCAGTAGAAAGTTGTAAGTGCCATAACTACAGTCAACAACTCCAGCAGGAAGTTGTAAGTGGCAATAACTACTGCAACTTCCAGTAGAAGAAATTGTAAGCAATAACGCCGTGTCACCTCCACATGAATTGTAAGTGCAATAACTACTGTCAACTCCAGTAGAAAGTTGAAAGTGCAATAACTACTGCAACTCCAGTAGAAAGTTTTAAAGTGCACTAACTATTATTAACTTTTAACTCTAATTACAAAACACAACAAAAATATATACTGCAACATAGATAATCATGAAATGTTAATTAACCCTTATAAAACTTAATCGACATTTCAAATAAAATAAGAGGAAAGGAAATTAAGTTTATCATATTAGGGTAATAAAAATTAACAAAAATAATTTATGAACATAACTAATACAAATATTAAATATAATATAAAGTGAATATATTTTATATTTATTATATGAAATATATGACTTAAGAAATCGTAATGACACGATTGCAAATAAACCATACCCCCGGCCGGGATTGAACCCGTAATGACAACGAATTTGCAATCGTGACATTACGATTTTCTTAAGTCCTGTTGACGGCAGCGAGTGACATGAGCTAGAGTTTCGTCCACAAAAAACTAGCTGGAGATTCGTTGTAAAGTAACTTGCATTTGTTGGTCACAGAGGTGCCGTGTGCTAACTTCCATGGTGTAGAATATACCTAGTTGGATGAATCATATTGTGGCTATCTGGTCTAGTGCTAACGCGACGGCTTGAGTTTTGAACTCTATGACCGCGGGTTTCAAACCCGGCCGGGGTAAGGTTTTATCTTGCAATCGTGTCATTACGATTTCTTAAGTCATGTGACGGCAGTGAAGGGACTTGAGCTAGAGGTTCTACACGGCCACGCAAGCTGGAGATTCGTCTGTAAAAAAAAACCCTTGCATTTGTGGTCACAGAGGTGCCTGTGCTAACTTTGCCTCTGGTGGTAGAAATATACCTAGTTGGATGAATCATAGCGTGCTAGCGTCTATGGCAAAGCGCGACGGCCTGGAGTTTTGAGACTCGAACAAACCGCGGTTCAATCCCGGCCGGGATGGTTTATGAAATAAATTCATGCATTTCAGATTAATATGAATATATTGATATCATCTATTTTCCTCGGTTTGATATTATTGCTCAAGTTAATTACAAAACAAATAAAATGAAACGCGAAATCAAACCACTTACAACGTCATATATGTGAGACCTGCTCGTTGCAGCTATACAAAAGCTGTGCCTTGTTGTATACAAACACCTGAGACCTGCTTGTCTCTGCTTACAAAGCTGTGCTTGTTGTAGACAAACACCTGGGACCTGCTTGTCTCTGCTTACAAAGCTGTGCTTGTTGTAGACAAACACCTGAGACTTGCTTGTCTCTTCTTCTTACAAAGCTGTGCTAGTTGTAGAACAAACACCTGAGACTTGCTTGTCTCTGCTTACAAAGCTGTGTTTGTTGTAGACGAACATCTGAGACCTGCTTGTCTCTGCTTACAAAAATGTGCTTGTTGTAGACAAACTCCTAAGACTTGCTTGTCTCTGCTTACAAAGCTGTGCTTGTTGCAGACAAACACCTGAGACCTGCTTGTCTCTGCTTACAAAGGTATGCTTTTTGTAGAAAAACACCTGAGACCTCCTTGGCTCTGCTTACAAAGGTGTGCTTGTTGTATAAAAACACCGGAGACTCGCTTGTCTCTGCTTACAAAGATGTGCTTGTTGTAGACAAACACCTGAGACTTGCTTGTCTCTGCTTACAAAGCTGTGCTTGTTGTAGACAAACACCTGAGACTTGCTTGTCTCTGTTTACAAAGCTGTGCTTGTTGAGACAACCACCTGAAACTTGCTTGTCTGCGTACAAGCTGTGCTTGTTGTAGACAAACACCGGCGACTTGCTTGGACTCTATGCTTAAAAGCTGTGTTTTGTTCAGACTACAATGGATTTTATAAAACAAACAACAGTACGCTATCTAGAATAGAATACGGCATATGTGCGGAGAAGGCAGCTTATAAACCGTAGGCTTAAGAGGTGGTCACACAACACTGTACTCGCAAGTTCGTGGAATTCTTTGCCACGCTCTCGCGAGTGCTTCGAGGGCACGACCTACTTCCAAATTGAACAAATGTGACACCACCTACGACGCTACCCACTCCTCCTACGTTTATAAACTGCTTCTCCGCACATATGCCGTATTCTCTCAAGACGGAAGACTACCCCACATCGACTCAAGATTGAGGGACTGAATAACTCATCTCCTCCTTTTCCTTCAAGTTTCTCCTGTGTGGACTGATGAAGCCTGTGGTGGCGAAAAGTTTCCTCATAAAGATACCCAAGAGTTGCCATGAGGTCCCCTAATTTCTCAAGGTGAGTGCGGACAGTGAGCCTCTAGACAGAATGTGAGAATACGTGCGCTACCCACTGAGCCACGAGAACTCAAATATGCGGGTTGAGTGCGCTGCGAGTGAGCCATGAGACCCAAAATGCGAGTTGAGTAGGTGCATGCGCAAGAACTATCCTATCTGCGGAGGAATCTTTTGAAAGTGTTAGTCAAGTTGTTCTTCAGAATCCCCAGGAAAGCTGAAAATCGCAGCTGTCTATACCGTCCACTGAAGCCTAATATAATGAGGGTTAAGAGATTCCGCCAGCTTTTAACGTTATTTAATGATATGGTAATTATATTTTTAAACTTTAGACTTGTACAATTTTAAATGGTTTATAAATAAATATTTCCGTAATGTTTTAAGTTTTTTTGTAATTCAGTCTGTATTATTGTTAATCTGAATATTTGATATTGTGGAGATATAAATCAAGATGCCTTCATGTTAACCCTTTTAAGGTCCTAGTTCATAGGACTTCTGTGCATCCATATAGTCCGTTTCGCTACCGTTCACATATGGATATAGGTGCACAAACTGCGTCGGCTGCAAAAGCTGACAAATACGTGGAAACGACGATCCAGAAGTCATCCTGGGAAGAGGATCAACTGTGTTGCAGAGCCGAAGCTATGATAGACATTGTTAGATACGTTTTATGAGTTCTGATTCTACGATTCTATTACTCTGGGTGTCCTCTCCGTGAAAATGAGACTACTCCCACGTGCAATCCACCCCAGAAAAGCAAGTGTAATTGGCCTGCCAACCCAAGCCAAAAAGACTTCCTCTCCCACGACTTTTCTCGCATTTACCGACTTCACTTTACTGAGTTTTTCTTATATAATACTCACCCTCTTTCTTAGGTTAATATATTTATAAATAAAAACAATTCACAGCCGGACGAGACGGGTCTTAATAAAGGTGCGCATAATAAATTTCCGTTTCTTTATCCTTTGAGTGGTATTTTATTTTCTTTCTCGTCTCTCCGGCCAAGAACCAGGACTGAATGATGCGATGAATGTTTCTAATTTATACATGTAAACACTGTTCAGTGACTGCTTACATATACCTACCACGAAAACAAATAACACAAATGCTAGCACAATCACAGATGGAGCTTAAACTCATGAGGAAGTGAGCGCAAAAACCCACTGGCCCATGGTTCAAATTACAAATCCCCACCGTTTCCGTTGGTTTACATACTTGTCACGTCAAAATTTTAGTGGAGGTGCACAGTCTTGCTCTTTCCTGCCGTGGCTACACCTGCCTTAATACATTTATATACTTCAATGACAAGTCTACATATTTTTCACATAGTCAAAAACCCACACATTTTTATGGGAAATGCTCACAAAATAATAAACATGAAAGCCATTAGCCAGTGCGCGGGTTTTGGGACATGGTCAGTTTAGACGTTGGTGATGGAAATGTAAGTAGCTGAGTGTTATTGTCCACACACACACAAGTTGAGTGTTATTGTCCACACACACACAAGTTGAGCATATATGGCCGAGCTTTGGTTCCATTCTGCTTTAATATTTTTTTCTCTTGAGTAGGTATATTTTAGTTCTTATTCTGCTTCTTATCTTTCGTCATTCTTACTCCATATTCCCTCGTTCATTCATTCATTCTCTCTCTCGCTCGAAATAAAACATTTCTTTCAGTTTATGTAGGATGGCTAATATTCCCTATTCCTCACAGACTGAGTCCTGTAAAAACAATTTTTAATACCGCCAACTTTAGAAATAATCATAACTAAGAACAGTTCAAATATCTGGTAAAAAAAAAAAACAATTTAATGGTGATACAGGTGAAAAAACAAGCAAAATAATTTTCCATCCATAAAACAGCCAATATCACAGAGTATTCCTCTGTGTGAGGGCAAATAACTAAAACGGCATAGTACACTTACTGGTGTGTATCCTGGTTACTGTCTCGTACACAGAAGCACTAGTGACGTGTTTCTTTGGTGGTGGTATTATGTATTTCTGGGGAAACACAGTTTTCCTCCTGACGTTTTCCTTTATATCACATTTTAATATATGAATTCCACAGAGTGTCCTCTAATAAAAAAGCTTAAGATAAAAATCGTACGATGCGAACGGCTGGGCTTCCGACCTTATATAAAATAAAACAAGTACGTTTGTTATAATTATGGTTACGCATAACATGAAGCAAATTTCCGATGATTAAGAGTGTTAACATCATAGGGTAGTGACGCGTACATTACAAACAACTTCATCACTTTCTGAAAACTGTCTGTTTGTGTCTAATACAGTTCTCAGGATTACTTTTGTCAAGGATTATTTTAAAGTTGACTACTATTAGTTAACAGTATGCTTGCAATAATCTTGGTTGGTAACCAGGAGACCGAAGATAAAGTCTTCACTATGCAAACAAGTGATTGATTAGCGCATTGCATGTATTTGTATCTTTCAAGAGTGGGAAGTAATTATGAATGATCGTGTTCCTGGTTGAGAACTGTATACATTCATGCCACTTTTATATAAATGTACCGTTATAAATGCTAATGCAATTCTCTAAGTAGCCCAATCACGTGGCAGCATTTCAATGCGTAAAAAGCATGAAGATATGGCCAAGAGTGTCAATTGCTGTTTCGACCGAACATTATACTGGGGAAGAAATGTCATCTATATGACTATCGACCGTGGACTGATTTAGGTGTCGCGACGGGTTGGGTTGAGTACCTCAAAACTGCTGATCATAGAATATCACGCACAAACAATTGAAGAGTTTACAGAGAAATGTTTGAAAAAAAACCCATTTCCAGTTGAGGCAGGCAAAAGCTCCTTGGTAATTGAAATAGGTCAGAGGGAGAATGGCCAACGGCTAACAGAAAGGCACACTAATTTACTGAACCACGCATTACAAAAGTGGTACTCCGAACAGCATCTTCTGACAACACAACACGTCAAACCTTGAAGTGATGGGCCCTACAGCAATCACAATATCACACTCACACCGGGATCCACTCCAGTCATTAAGAAAAGGAAACTGAGGGCAACAAGCTTACCAAACTTGACAAACTGAAGATTAGAAAAAGTCACCAGGTCTGATAAATCGCGATTTTCAGCTGAGACAGGCAAATGGTACGTGAAATTTGAAGTAATCCTTTGGAAATGGTGGAACGGGGGTGATTTGCAAGCAATGAAAGAGCCAGCCGACAGATCTGAGAAACTGGCAAGATGCTATCATGCCAACCATAGTTCAGAATCTCTAAGGAATGTTTTAACACCTTGGTTAAGAACTTTGCCCACTAACAATTCAGGTTTGTTCTGGGATAAAAGGGTAGCCTACCCAGTACTAGATTGAGATACTCTGATGTTATCCTCACGAGTTTTAATATTTGGAAATAACATTTGATGGAACATAGAAGCAGAGTCGTAAAGCAACATTCAAATTATTGGGAAGATTCAAACAGACTTAAATTGTTATATATATATTTTTATTATCACACTGGCCGATTCCCACCAAGGCAAGGGTGGCCCGAAAAGAGGAAAACTTTCACCATCATTCACTCCATCACTGTCTTGCCAGAAGGGTGCTTTACACTACAGTTTTTAAACGCAACATTAACACCCCCCTCCTTCAGATGCAGTCCCTGTACTTCTTTTCCCATCTCCAGGACTCAAGTCCGGCCTGCCGGTTTTCCCTGAAATCCCTTCATAAATGTACATTGCTCACACTCCAACAGCACGTCAAGTATTAAAACCATTTGGTCCTCCCATTCACTCCTATCAACACGCTCAACACATGCCTGCGGGAAGTCCAAGCCCCCTCGCACAACAAAACCTCCTTACCCCCGCCCTCCAAACCCTTTCCTAGGCCTACCCCTACCCGCCTTCCTTCCACTACAACTGATACACTCTTGAAGTCATTCTGTTTCGGCTTCCATTCTCTCTACATGTCCGAACCCACCTCAACAACCCTTCCTCAGCCCTGGGGACAACAGTTTTGGAAATCCCGCACCTCCTCCTAACTTCCAAACTACGAATTCTCTGCATTATATTCAAACCCCCACATTGCCCTCAGACATGACATCTCCACTGCCTCCAGCCTTCTCCTCGCTGCAACATTCATCACCCAGGGCTTCACACACCCATATAAGAGCGTTGGTAAAACTATACTCTCATACATTCCCCTCTTTGCCTCCAAGGACAAAGTTCTTTGTCTCCAGAGACTCCTAAGTGAAACCACTCACTCTTTTTTCCTCATCAATTCAAATGATTCACCTCATCTTTCATAACCCATCTGCTGACACTTCCACTTCCCAAAAAATCTGAATACTTCATTTCCTCCATACTCTCTCCCTCCAATCTGATATTCAATTTTTCATCACCTAATCTTTTTGTTATCCTCATAACCTTACTCTTTCCTGTATTCACCTTTAATTTTCTTCTTTTGCACACCCTACCAAATTCAATCCACCAACCCTCTGCAACTTCTCTTCAGAATCTCCCAAGAGCACAGTGTCACCAGCAAAGAGCAGCTGTGACAACTCCCACTTTGGGGTGTGATTCTTATCTTTTAACTCCACGCCTCTTGCCAAGACCCTCGCATTTTACTTCTCTTTACAACCCCATCTATAAATATATAAACAACCACGGTGACATCACACACCCCTTGTCTAAGGCCTACTTTTACTGGGAAAAAATTTCCCCTTTCCTACATACTCTAACTTGAGCCTCACTATCCTCGTAAAACTCTTCACTGCTTTCAGTAACCTACCTCCTACACCATACACTTGCAACATCTCCACATTGCCCCCCTACCCCACCCTGTCATACGCCTTTTCCAAATCCATAAATGTCACAAAGACCTCTTTAGCCTTATCTAAATACGTTCACTTATATGTTTCACTGTAAACACCTGGTCCACACACCCCTACCTTTCCTAAAGCCTCCTTGTTCATCTGCTATCCTATTTTCCGTCTTAAATCTTAATTCTTTCAATTATAACTCTACCATACACTTTACCAGGTATACTCCCAAAAGACTTTTTCCCCCCATAAATTTTTGCACTCTCTTTTATTCCCCTTTGCCTTTATACAAAGGAACTATGCATGCTCTCTGCCAAACCCTAGGTTTCCTTACCCTCTTCCATACATTTATTAAATAATTGCACCAACCACTCCAAAACTAATCCCCACCTGCTTTAACATTTCTATCTTACCCATCAATCCGGCTGCCTTACCCCCTTTCATTTTACCTACTGCCTCACGAACTTCCCCCACACTCACAACTGGCTCTTCCTCACTCCTACAAGATGTTATTCCTCCTTGCCCTATACACGAAATCACAGCTTCCCTATCTTCATCAACATTTAACAATTCCTCAAAATATTCCCTCCATCTTCCCAATACCTCTAGCTCTCCATTTAATAACTCTCCTCTCCTATTTTTAACTGACAAATCCATTTGTTCTCTAGGCTTTCTTAACTTGTTAATCTCACTCCAAAACTTTTTCTTATTTTCAACAAAATTTGTTGATGACATCTCACCCACTCTCTCATTTGCTCTTAAATTAATTAATTATAATCAAATAATAGTGCGCCAAACCGACAAGTGTAATGCAGCACCGCAGAACAGAAAATAGTGCCGAGGCTATAAACAGCTAGGTGGAGAGGGGATCAGAGGTAAGAGTACAAAAGAGCTGAAAGAAACACTATGGGTTATGCGTCAAAGTTTATCTAGTAAAGCATTTGCTGACAAAAGCCAAAAAGTGGTCGTAAGTCAAAGGCATGGCCGTCTGCAAGAAGGGAAGATAAGGTAAGAGCGGTAGGGCGGCGGCGTCGGAGGTAAATCCTGTGAGCTCGTCGATAAACCAACAATCCACAAGTGCAGAATGAAATAGGGATCCGACAAACCTCACAGAGAGGATAGGGCGTCGTTCCATGAGATACACTGGGAAAGGCGGGTATGGCCGAAGCGGGACAGGGGAGTGTAGTCTCTTTGGGGCGGCAGCAGTTCCCATGAAGATGACCACAAACCTAAAAGCAGTTTAATAGAGTGCAATTTGTTATGGTGCATGTCTGACCACCCGTTGCCAACGGCTGCGAAGACAGGCAGAGGGCGACTGTAAAATAATCCCTGAATGGAATACCTCCATAGAAAACCGGAAGAACATGTACCGCTGACAGCACAGCAGCATTCCCCCCTGTATTGCCATGCACTCAATGTGTCCAGGGACCCAACAGAAAACGACATCTTTGTTTTTGCTGTCACAACGGGGCAACCAAAGTTGAATACAAGGACCCAAAAGATGAGGGGAATCAAATTGTTTAATGGCCCCTAAAGTGCGAGGGAATCTGAAATGATCACAAACTCTGAAGGAGACATATATGAATACAGAGAAGCGCTATGAGGGTGGCATAAACTCGGAGGTAAAAATACTAGCCGAGTCTAACAAATGACCTCGGACAACATTGTCAGGGAACGCGGCTGCGAACCCAACACCGTCAAAAGATTTAGAACCATGTGTATAAACAACGACGGCATTGCACATGCGACTGGAAGCGATCAAGAAAAAGAGAGCGAGAAGACAGCCGTAAGTAGGAGAGATTTGGGCGCACCGTAGTAAGGAAGAACAGACACGAACCGTCGAACCTCCCAAGGAGGAAGTGAAAAGGCAGACGCAATATGCACAATAAGGGAGGCAACTGTAGAGAAGACGGTAGTGAGTGAAGACGAGAGAAAACGGTCAGAGTAAGCCAGGCGCCGAACAAATAACGGTTTTCTACTAACTCTTAGATCAACCTTTACTGTCAGAAGGAACACAAGATGTCAGGAGAATGGACAAAGCAATGAAGGCAATGAGCATCACGACGATTGCCTAAGGAAGGAACATTCGGCCACAGCATAGAGGCTTTCGACAGGGTATGAACATAGGTTACAAGTCATAAACGTAGACCCTGATGATGTAAGGGGATCAAACTTAGAAGAGAGTTGTAGGAGAAAGCCGCAAATAGACTTGGTCACTGTAATTACCAGCTTGGACAAGACTAGAGTGAATGCAAACGGAGGCGAGTTCCGGCTATCTCTCCCCATGAACGATGTCAGAGAATTTAAAGGAGATTCAGCCGACTAGGGTAAGCTGCCTTCAGAGAGAAATGTGAGGTTTCCATGTCAACCGGCGATCAAATAGAAGGCCAAGAAACTTGACCGATCACATTCTGTGATCGACTGACCGATGTAGATAACAATGACATGTCTGGACAAGAGGACGTCCTAGTGGAAGGTAAATGAATGGGTTTTTCGTAACTAGAAAATTTAAACAAGAGCTAATGCCCAATAGGATAACACGGTCATCGCTCCTGATGGGAGGCCGCTAACCAGAGACAGTCAGCGCCAGCGAAAGCTGTAGCTGGAAGTCATCCACATAAATGACGACCAAGTAGGTCAATTATAGCCAAGAGAAAAAGGGTAGTACTAAAGACAACAACATAGTGGGCCCCCCCCTCGGCCTGACCAAAGTCTGAGAAAGAGAGAGGCGCCAACACGAACAACGAAAATGTTTTTCAGACAAGAAAGCAGCTAGGAAGGTCAGAAGATTACCGCGGAGACCTAAGGAGAGGGCCTGGGCTAAGATGTTATACTCCAAGTAGCGTCATATGCCTTCCCGACGTCAAAAAACTTCTTCTAGGACTGAGAGATTATTTTGGAAATGCATTTCGCAACCATATTATGTAAGTGGAGCAAGGAGTCCAAAGTAGAGCGGGGGCCCTTGGAAGCCATATTGGCCGAGAGAAAAAGACTACATTCTCTCAATAACGATATCAGACGTTCCATTACACCAATCGTTCTTTCCACCATGCAACAACACCTGGTTAGAGCAATGGACTGCAGTGAGAGCTATCGAACCCCCGAAGTGTTCCTGGTTTGAGAAACGGAAGCACACTGGACTGCACAAGGACTGCAAAGGGCTGTAGAATTCAGATGTTATAGCATACAGATTTGAATATTACCGGCCCCACGTGCTTGATGACTGCCAAGAGCGGAAAAGCGAGGAGACTCTAGCTCTAATGATAGTACAAGGTACGGTATTTGGCTCCACCAATAGAAGAGAAAACCAAGGGTGATTGCTCCCGGGGGGGGGGCGCGGCTTTAGAACGAGAACGAGGGACAAGATGACCCCTGGGAGACACGGACAAGATAGTTTCTCGATTCCATGGCAACCTCAAGAGGTCTGTAACCAACCTCCAGTACGCACAAAACGTGATCAGGTTCTGGAGCGTATTTGCACACAACTTCTGTAGCTTCTTCCAAAACCTCATCACACATAGGGAAAGGCGAAGGTAAACAAGTAGAAACGTACCCTTACCAACAAGTGCACTTAGCATCGAGTATGTGCAGCGAGCGACTGCCCTCGCTCGGTTAAATAATCCAAAAGACGAGGGCATAAGAGGTGCACAGGTGTCCATCAAGGGTTTAACTCCGCAGTATTGTTGAGATAAGCTCAAGTGTTTCTCAGAGCAACAAGGAAGAGCCGTTTACCATGACTTCAGAGACAGGTGATGTAGATCAAAAGAGACCAGAGAGGACTATGGATGAACCCAAAGGGGTTTGAGAGGGAAGTATGAACCTGGAGAAATGTCCGGTGAGGGACAAAGAACCTGCGGGATGGGAACATGAAGGAAGGAGGCTGGAGGGGGAGTAGGGGAATAAGCTTTGGGGGGACAGGAGTAGAGTTGGACCACATGACGGGGTGAACCTCCACCTTCGTGTGAGAGGTTAAAAAGTAGGTGAGAACTCGGTCGCCGCGAGAAGACCAAAAAACAGGAACTGTAAGCACCGGAGAAATGCGAAGAGACTTGGGCTTAGGAGACATGTTTTTCAACATTCGCAGTAGATAAGCACGAAGAAGGTGCAGGTGTGAGCGAGCCTTTCGACTGAGAAACTAGCTGGCGAGAGATAGAATAGGTAGAGGAAGGAGAGGTAAGGAATGGGATTCAGAGGGTAAAACCGCAAAAGAATTGGAGACGGGGGGTGACCCCAGGAAGAACAATGGCACAGAGGAACTGGTAGGGGCGTGGGAGACCGTCCAAGGATTATGGATTTGTTTGCAATCGTGTCATTACGATTTCGAGAGTCATGGAGGTCACCAAGCTACTCGAGAATAAGGAACAAGAGAAGATTCCTCCCATGAAGGCCGAAGCCGAGAGACAGCCAAGGATAAGTAAGGCCTTTATTCTCCTTAAGACAACGGATTATTTGTTCATAAATGAAAGAAGACCTGACATCGGCTGGAGAAACAAGGATGAAGTTTCATTGCAATTGAGACATGTGGGGTAAGACTGCAAGCTGTATCAGCATGGATCCGTGGCACTTGCAGACTGGGCGCTCAGCCGCAGATCTAACAATATTAAGTGGGTGTGTCCCCAAACGCACCACAATTCTGAACAAACGGTGGGGAGTAGGGGGACCACATTAAACGGACCTCTTGGCGAGTGGTCCGAGATTTAAGAACATAAAGAAAGGAAGGAACACTGCAACAGGCCTACTAACCCCATGCGGAGTTCACGGCAGTCAATAGGTTAAGCAGCGTGTTATTGGAAGTGCCTCCACAACGAGAGGGCAGACAATGTATCCACTTTGAGAAATGGAAGGTCCATAAGGGCTAATTGCTCCAAAAAATCGTCGGCCGCAAGACAAAAAAAATTACCTGTACAATGTACGGCTGGTAAGAACCGATCATACCCCTGCAAGAATGAGAGAAGTGGACATGCGAACATAATAAACGTTATCATCAATGGAAGTAAGATGGGAAAGAATCATGAGTCTGCTTCTGCAATTCTGAACTGAAATTATCTGACACTGCATCGAAGAATCAATGAAAAAGGAAATATTTTGACCAAGCTTTCGTAAATAGATCTTTAACCAATGCTATGGTCTAAGATAATTAGTTGGAGAAGTCGCTGTATGTGAAAAGAATTAGTCCACTGAGACTTGTAAACATGGTGGCTAAAGGAAGTGGGTACGCATAGGTCGTTTCTGGGTGGAATACAGACATCGATAGAACTGTTATCAGCAAATGGCTGGAACGTTAAGGTATAGTTTACCTCGGCGGCCCAACCTCAAGCAGGTGGGCGATCCAAAAACCATCGCACCATATTGGTGGAAGCTGGACGCATAGTAAAGCATGCAAGGGTAAGAGGCACTTGAAGTAAAATGGGCGGAGCCTCAGCACCTGGAGCAAATGACGAAGCGCACGAGGCTGAAGTTACAGGAGTACAGGAAAAGTCTGAAGAATTATCCAGAATTGAAGCCGGGACAGGGAGCAGGATTGGTAACAAAAAGGGGCCAGGAGGAGGAAGGTTATCACGGAACAAAGATTCCAATAAGAAAAAGAGGGACAGCGGAGAGGGACAGTCGCTAGAAGGCACGAAATGGCCT
This sequence comes from Cherax quadricarinatus, assembly GCF_026875155.1. NCBI lineage: Eukaryota > Metazoa > Arthropoda > Malacostraca > Decapoda > Parastacidae > Cherax > Cherax quadricarinatus. The sequence continues at coordinate 680,425 of NC_069421.1, forward strand.
TAAATTCCCCCTCCTATCTGAGAGGACCTCGTGACAGCGGCAGAGCAGATGCCTGTGTGGAACCCGTGCCATAACCCCTGCCCCTCTGCCCTTTATCTATTAAAACCAACGTACCAAGATAACCAACCTCACATCACCGAGCCACCTCGACGGACAAAAGGAGGCGGTCGGAAACTCAGCCACAAAGCATCCCCTTTGGCTTCTCCGAGAACCAACAGGCAGCCTTTAGAGAAACACCCGTCACCTGCAGGACACCCCGTCCCACCATCTTTGGAAATCCGGAGGGAATGAGGAAAGGAAAAAAGGGGGGATGTAGGAGGAGGGAATAGGGAAGGGAAGAATTGGGGGGTAAAATTGGTTCGTTCTGAGAAAGTAGAAACCAAAGGGTCTAATACTTCAAACCAAAAGCCTGTTGCCAAGCATGGAGCCCTTTCTTGAAGAGGAGACTTATTAAAGACTTCGTAAAGATTAACCAAAAGAGTTGGTCGTGTATGTCTCTCTCTTCTTGGTGTGGTTTTCCCCCCCCCATGTATCTGATCCACCTTTTACTGCTGACGAAATCTTCGTATCAGCTCAAAATTTCATTTGTAATGTGTTCTACTGACCGGGGGAAATATGTTATTTTAGTGGGCTTTTCTAGCCCTTAATTTACTAATTGCTAATTACTCTTTGGATTAAACACTTACTCTTTCAGGATATTGTAGTATTTTAGCATCAATGGAAAATTCAAAAAGTCTCAAAAACATCATAAACCTTCACTACCGTGATCAATACATAAGCGGCTATCAAGTGAATATTAAATACAGAGCTCATTTTTTTTGGCATTACTCTGGTCTATTGGTTTCATTCTGTGTTTAAAAATCTTTCTGATTTTTTTGAGAAGCACTGGACAAATTGACTGATATTTTTTTAGGTTAAATGTACTAGATTCCTCACAGCTTATGTATCGCCATGTGACTGTCTTTATATATTTTAAACACACACACGACGATTAACATACACATGTACTGAGCACATGAAATGATGTACATAACAGACGCATATTTTCAAAGTATACATAACTCTAAATAATACTGTAGAGTGATACTACATTCGAGCATTATGCAGAAGCACACACAAGAATATTATATGCAACACGAATATACATGCACATACTACAATGTTGACCATGTATATTTCGGGTGCATATATATCACCCGAATATACATTTGACATTCATTAAGTAAATTACCAAAAAATATTTATTTCACACACTACATACATATATAAATGCACACACATAAAATCATACACATTGCGTACATACGTAAGCACGTACTTTACATCCCAAGATAAAAATTTAAAAAAACATTTTTTTTTTAATTTTGCTGCAATAAGATTTTTATCGCAAGTGTGGTATAGCCGCCCAGTACAATATTTATCATCAAACATCACACCAACCACATTCCGCACGCCATCAGTAACTCAGCTTTTAAAGCACTGTACGAATGTAGTGAAGCTTTCAAAGCAAATGTGAGTGCAGTTTTTACCGATGTTTGCCATCAGGGGATGTATGTGAGGTGAAGATTATGGTCCTGGAGCTTAAGTAAAGATTTGATGAAGGAGTGGCACTAGAGCTTCACACTTCGTTCCTTCCGCACGAGTGGTGTTAATTCCCAGAGTAGTAAGCATTGGCATGTAGGAGCATCCTTAAAGCATTCAGAGTCTCCACGATCCAAGAGCTGGTTTAACATCTAATAATTTATCTTCTTATGGGTGCTTAAAGCAGTAGCAGTGAGAGTTTCTCATACTTACAACGTGCTTTCCAAACCCGCTCACCATTTAGAGTTTGTGTACACAGTGTATAAATAATTGTCCAATAACATTGGTGGTGTTTAATGTTGAATAAAAAACAATAACTGATGTATATTTTATTTCCTATTTCTTCTTGATTGCTTTATTGACTGTTTTCCTCTTATCTCCTGGAAACTTTGAAAGGACTTTAAGATACTTTTGGCATCATCACTACCCACGGAATTCTCAGTAACTGGGATCCTACTTCACCGAGGAAGGCTTGGAAGATGAGCATGTAACTTTTAACCACGAAAAGGAAAATTCTAATATAACAATCTAACGGAAACATAGGTATGATATCCACCTCGAAAAGACAAAAACATGAGGTCTTTGATGTACGTGATAATTGTCAAGGGAAAGAATGAAATTTTATTAGGGGAATCAGGCAATCTAATTAAGATAAATGGTTATTTCGTACTGTTAAATCTAAGGTTGATAAGTAATGCTTATAAACTTTGCGAGCAAACATAATCACGCTACATGATAGTGGTAAAACAATGAAATAAAGACCACATTTTACGCCCAAGGTTGAACTAACTAAACAATGGCCAATAAAAACTGATACAAAACAATGACTTACCTTCAAGTTGTGTGGACGTCACTCCAGAGCGTTCATTCTCCCTTAACCTGAAATTGTCAACCATACTAATTTATTCCGCGAAGCTTAGCATTGATTCACCCCATAAAGTTTATTATTTAATTAAATATAAAAAAATACGCAAGTTTCATCCCCAGTTATCAACCCTTCATCTGCACCTCAAAGAAGTATCCCTAGTTTATACCTCCTGTCAACACCTTTTAAGAGGAATCCCCATTTATATACCTTCATCCTACACCTTCAGATAATATACTTCAGTTGTACCCGTCTTTCTCATCCTGCACATTTTACAGTACCCTCAGTTTCAGTTATAATCTTTGTGATTAAAATAAAACAACAACTGATTATGCCACAGAAATAATACTCAGTGTTTCAGAGTGAAACTAAGATTATTGTGGCATGCATCGTGTATGTTATATTTTTATTGACGTAACTGGCATGGCCCTCTCGTCCATGAATTTGCATTTCAGTGCAGCAGTTCCGGGGCCCCGCTGCTGCGCTATGGCCCAGTTTCAATCCGTCAGTCAAGTAGAAGCTGCCTACTTTAACCTAGTGACATTACACCTGCCCCCACCTGACTGTAGATAGTTGGCAGATTATCTTTCTAACAGACATTAGTCGTATCAACTTGCGGCCTTGAGAGCCTCTTGTTATGCACTATTATACTCTATATTACTCGATGTTTTCACATATGAATATTGCACATATTGTAAATAAATGTGAAGGAATATATTGCTAAAGAAAAAATAGTTATACTTATTAACTTAATGTTTAAAGGTGGAGGGGTAAGCCAGTGAAGCGTCAGTCAGATGTTCTCAAAAGCTAAAGCCGCAGGTATCACATGACTAATGACCCTCGTCCGGAAACACCTGCCCTTTTTACTGACAAACTTTACCTAACCTAACATGTAAGGAAAACACCCTTGCTGTGTATTGCCTTGTGTTCTGCCCCTAACCGATTATCTTGTTTGGCTGACAAATTTTTACGACCAGTGTTTATGATCTAGTAGACTACCACCTGTGGTTCGAGTAATAATTATCACCTTTACACTGCTCTAATTAACAAAACACGACTCTAAATTGCACTGCAAAATAAGAACCATTCTTTGTCTTTACAAGAAAAAAACCCCATTTTTTCATGGCACCTTAAACTAAGATATTCAGCCTGTCAATTGTCATTAAATATACTCATATTAAGAATGTAATTTTCCAGGGAGCAGTGAACTAAGATTATCATTCCTATATTTAACAATAATGATAACTTCTCGGGTACAATGAACTAAAGATTATTATCCTAACATTAACATGAAACTCCCGGGTACAATGAAACTAAGATTATTCCTAACTTAACATGATAACTATCGGGATACTTTGAACCAAGAATATTACCTTTCATTGTACTAAATGATACTCGCCCTTAACATGACCGTGTTGTCATCCATCTGTCCACGAATTTTTTTCTAAAAACACTTGCTAAAACTTTTTTTGTGTGTGTGAATAGAACTTTGTTAGAAATTTTGTTAAAAAAAAACTTGCGTTTGAAAAAGTTTTGTTAAAAATTTTGTTAGAAAAACTTGCGTTTGAAACACTTTTGTTAGAATTTTTGTTAGAAAAACTTGCGTTTGAAAACACTTTAACTAGATTTTTTTCAATAACACTATCATCTAGGGTCACTTTTATAGAAACATGTCAGAAAACTTTTTGTTTAGAAACTCTTGCTTATGAAGCTCGTTACGTTACAAACCGTATTGTTGAGAAACTTATCAGGAGTTCTTTATTTGAATATCCTTTTGTCCAACACTTATGGTACTCAACACTTTGGTACTCAACACTTTGGAACTCCAACACTTTGGTACTCAACACTTTGGTACTCAACACTTTTGGTACTCAAAACACTGTACTCAACACACAGGTAATCAACAAACTGGTACTCCACACTTTGGTAACTCAACACTATTGGTACTTCAACCTTTGTAATCAACACTTTGGTACCAACACTTGGTACGCAACACTTTGGTACTCAACACTTTGTTACTCAACACTTGGTACTCAACACTTTGGTACTCAACACTTTGGTATGTGCACACTTTTGGTACTCAACAACACTGGTACCCAACACACTGGTACTCAACTACACTGTACTCAACACAACTGGTACTCAACACTTTGGTAATCACCCTTGAACTCAACGACGTTTGGTCCTCAACACACTGTACTCAACACCACTGGACTCAACACTTTGGTACTCAACACTTTGGGTACTCAACACTTTGGTACGCTACACATTTGGTACTCACACTTTGGGACACAACACTTGGGTACACAACACACTGGTTACTCAAACACATTTGGTACTGCAACACTTTGTACGCAACACTTTGTGTACTCAACACTTTGGTACGCAAAACACTTTGTACGCAACACTTGGTACGCAACACTTTGGTACGCAACACTTTGGTACGCAACACTTTGGTACGCAACACACTGTACTCAACACACAGGTACTCAACACACGGTACTCAACATCACTGTATCTCAACACTCTGGTACTCAACACTCTGTACTCACACCTGGTACACAACCTCTATTATCAACACTATTATTCAACACTCTGGTATTTTCAACACTCAGATTCAACACTCTGGTATTCAACACTCTGGTATTCAACACTCTGGGACGCAACACTCTGGGACGCAAACTCTCAGGACGCACACTCTGGGACGCAACACTCTGGGGACGCAACACCTGGGACGCAACACTCTGGGACGCAACACTCCTGGGACGCAAACACTCTGGGACGCAACACTCAGGACGCAACACTCTGGGACGCAAACTACTCCTGGGACGCAAACACTTGTTAAAAACTTTTTTTGCTATTAACCAATTCTTTTAATGAACTCTTAGTTTCGAATATTTTCATCAACACACACTGAGGTTTTAATTACGTATTTAAAAAACAATTATGTAAAACATCAATCCTGAAGGTCGATATTAATATGAACACCAAACTCAACATGAACCACTGATCGTTATATATTATTATGTCCATAGGAAGCCCCTGAATCCGAAGGGTTTTAAGGAATAAGGAGGCATTTAGGGCAGATTTATTCCTGTGATCAAGATCCACTCACCTTCATCAAGCAACCTCCAATGTGGTAGAAATACAATCATTTGTTTTTTTTTTCTCTCTCCACCTTATCAAGCCGAATATATAGGTGACAGACCTTGCTGGTTGGTTACTTTGCTGCATAGGTTTAAAAAACCTATCGACTATACAATGATTAATAATGACAATAGTCACCTTTGCACTGCAAGTCAATTTTCCTTTAAATACCAAAGAAGAGTTTTAAGTTTAATTTTGTGTACACAGACATACACATCTCAAGGTTTATTATAGGAAATACATACACAACCTTAGTGTGTGTGTAAAGCTTGTTAAAGTAAGAGCAGAAGCTTGATGACCCTCGTTCAAACTAGATGTCAGCTGAGACACTAAACACTTAAAAGCTCAGAAAAGTTCGCAATCTGATCACCAAGCTTCTCATCAACCATCTTGACCAACCAGAGGACCGACCATATTCTTTACAATTATTGATTAAAATATTAATTAACGCAAAACCTACTGACACTCCGTGATTTACGGGCCGAGTAACTAGCTTATAACACGCAAGTTGTAATGACAGACGAGTTTGTTGATTACTGGAGAGTAGTTTATTCCATGCACAGTTGGGAAACACGTCTCTTCATCTCTTTCGCTGGAAAGAAAATATTGATATCAGGCAACTCAGACATGATAGTAACAGAAGTACAAAACTATTTTCCACGAATTTAGTTAACGCAGTTTATATAACGATGAATGCAGTGGTGACAAAAGTAATTGCTGGTTAATTCATCTGTGAATCTATATAATTGATAGATTTAATGAATGTAGACATGAATTAAATCACCGTTCTGGAATAAATATATCCAATATTATAAAAGCCATAAGAAATATTTTAAAAGGCAGCGGAAATTAATGAAAGTGAAGATGTCTATGATAACAGGACCGTGAATGTCATACATCATCATAAGTATTTTGTTGAAGCTCCGGGCCTACATAAATCTGGCAGAATATTATTAATTTGTATATATATAAGTTAATGTCGTACTACCCACTAACCAAGTGTTGATTTAAAATAATGTATGTTGTAATTACCTTTTTTAATGCTATAATTCTATCACGTAAGATAATAGCATTCCTCCTATTCTGACATTTTGTTATTGAAACAGCGACACACCTACGTTGTATAGTCATGTATATAATGTTATTTGTTTTTTTTAACGATTTGTGTCAGCACGCTTCTGGCAAACAGAGATGGAGTGAGTGATGATGTGTAAGTGGCTCCTCCTTTTTTCAGTCACCCTGCCGGGTGGAAACTGGGCCGATGCGTTTTATATATATAATCGTGCCGAATAGGCCAGAACTTGCCATCTTGGCTTAAATAACAACGCTCATCTGCCATACAGGGCAAGTGAAAATTTGTGTATGCAATAATTTTCTGGCCAAAATCAATCTGAACCGTAACGAAAAAAAAATATATATGGAGAGTGTTTGTTTTAGTACAAATTATAGTAAACGTATTTTACATAGATTTAGTTCGTTATGCTAAAATAAATAACTCTTGTTATAATAAGGTTAGGTATGTTTAAATAAGATTCTTTTTGGTGCAAAGATTAAAATTTTTACATATAACATTAAAGAAAAAAAAAAATATCTTAACGTATAAGAAGAAAATTTCAGAAAGGACTTAATTTTAAATGAGTTTTACTAATTGACAGTTACCATATTCGTCACAATAAAATATATATATATAATTATATACTATATAATATATACTATATATATATTTATATATATATATATGCGTATAAATATTTTATTATTTTATATTATATCACACTGGCCGATTCCCATCCCTCACCAAGGCAGGGTGGCCCAAAAAGAAAAACTTTCAAACTCATCATTTCACTCCACACTGTCTGTCTTGCCCGAAGGGGCTTTAAACTACAGTTTTTTAACTGTAACATTACACCCCTCCCTTCAAATGCAGGAAACTGTACTTCCTTTCCCATCTCGAGGACTCTAAGTCAGGCCTGCCGTTTTCCCCTGAATCCCTCCAAAAATGTTACTTTGCTCACACTCCAACAGCACGTCAAGTATTAAAAACCATTTGTCTCCATTCACTCTTATCAAACACGCTCACGCATGCCTGCTGGAAGTCCAAGCCCCTCGCACACAAAACCTCCTTTACCCCCTCCTTCCAACCTTTCCTAGGCCGACCCCTACCCCGCCTTCCTTCCACTACAGACTGATACACTCTTGAAGTCATTCTGTATGGCTCCATTCTCTCTGCATGTCCGAACCACCTCAACAACCCTTCCTCAGCCCTCTGGACAACAGTTTTGGTAATCCCGCACCTCCTCCTAACTTCCAAACTACGAATTCTCTGCATTATAGTCACACCACACATTGCCCTCAGACATGACATCTCCACTGCCTCCAACCTTCTCCTCGCTGTAACATTCATCACCCATGCTTCACACCCATATAAGAGCATTGGTAAAACTATACTCTCATACATTCCCCTCTTTGCCTCCAAGGACAAAGTTCTTTGTCTCCACAGACTCCTAAGTGCACTGCTCACCCTTTTCCCCTCATCAATTCTATGATTCACCTCATCCTTCGTAGATCCATCCGCTGACACGTCCACTCCCAAATATCTGAATACATTCACCTCCTCCATACTCTCTCCCTCCAATCTGATATCCAATCTTTCATCTCCCAATCTTTTTGTTATCCTCATAACCTTACTCCTTCCTGTATTCACTATTAATTTTCTTCTTTTACATACCTTACCAAATTCATCCACCAACCTCTGCAACTTCTCTTCAGAATCTTCCAAGAGCACAGTGTCATCAGCAAAGAGCAACTGTGACAACTCCCACTTTATTTTTGTTTTCTTTATCTTTTAACCCCACGCCTCTTGCCACGACCCTCGCATTTACTTCTCTTAAAACCCCAATCCATAAATATATTAAACAACCACGGTGACATCACACATCCTTGTCTAAGGCCTACTTTTACTGGGAAATAATTTCCCTCTTTCCAACATACTCTAACTTGAGCCTCACTATCCTTGTAAAACCTCTTCACTGCTTTCAGTAACCTACCTCCTACCCCATACACCTGCAACATCTGCCACATTGCCCCCCTATCCACCCTGTCATTTTGCCTTTTCCAAATCCGTAAATGCCACAAAGACCTCTTTAGCCATATCTAAATACTGTTCATTTAATTTTTCACTGTAAACACCTGGTCCACACACCCCCTACCTTTCCCTTAAAGCCTCCTTGTTCATCTGCTATCCTATTCCCCGTCTTACTCTTAATTCTTTAAATAATACTCTACCATACACTTTACCAGGTATACTCAACAGACTTATCCCCCTATAATTTTTGCACTCTCTTTTGTCCCCTTTGCCTTTATACAAAGGAACTATGCATGCTCTCTGCCAATCCCTAGGTACCTTCCCCCTCTTCCATACATTTATAAAATAATTGCACCAACCCACCCCAAAAAACTATATCCCCACCTGCTTTAAACATTTCTATCGTTACCCCAAATCAATCCCGCTGCCTTACCCCCTTTCATTTTACCTACTGCCCACGAACTCCCCACACTCACAACTGGCTCTTCCTCACTCCTACAAGATGTTATTCCTCCTTGTCCTATACACGAAATCACAGCTTCAATATCTTCATCAACATTTAACAATTCTTCAAAATATTCCCTCCATCTTCCCAATACCTCTAACTCTCCCATTAATGACTCTCCTCTTCTATTTTAACTGACAAATCCATTTGTTCTCTAGGCTTCCCTTTAACTTGTTAATCTCACTCCAAAACTTTTTCCTATTTTCAACAAAATTGTTGATAACTCTCAGCCACTCTCTCATTTGCTCTCTTTTACATTGCTTCACCACTCTCTTAACCCCCCTCTTTTTTCTCCATATACTCTTCCCCCTTGGGCATCCACTTCTACTTTGTAGAAACTTTTCAAAATGCTTTTTCTTTTTTCTCCCTTACTCCTCTCTTTACATCATCATTCCACCAATTACTCTCTTCCCTCCCGCACCCACTTTCCTGTAGGCACAAACTTCTGCTGAACACTCAACACTACATTTTTAAAACCCACCCCATACCTCTTCGACCCCATTGCCTATGCTCTCACTAGCCCATCTTCCTCCCAAAAGCTGTTTATATCTTACCCTAACTGCCTCCTATTTTAGTTTATAAAACCTTCACCTCTCTTTTCCCTGATGTTTTCTATTCTCCTTGTATCCCATCTACCTTTTACTCTCAGTGTAGCTACAACCCAGAAAGTGATCTGATATATCTGTGGCCCTCTTTATAAAAAATGTACATCCTGAAGTCTACTCAACATCTTTTATCTACCAATACATAATCCAACAAACTACTGTCATTTCGCCCCTACAACATTTTGTTATACTTATTTTTTTCCTCTTTTTGTTAAAATATGTATTACCTATAAATAAACCCCTTTCTATACAAGTTCAATCAAAGGGCTCCCATTATCATTTACACCTGGCACCCCAAAACTTACCTACCAACACCCTCTCTAAAAGTTTTTTTCCTACTTTAGCATTCAGGTCCCTTACCACAATTACTCTCTCATTTGGTTCAAAGGGTCCTATACATTCACTTAACATCTCCCAAAATCTCTCTCTCTCCTCTACATTCCTCTCTTCTCCAGGTGCATACACGCTTATTATGACCCACTTTTCGCATCCAACCTTTACTTTAATCCACATAATTCTTGAATTTACACATTCATATCTCTTTTCTCATTCCGTAACTGATCCTTCAACATTACTGCTACCCTTACTTTGCTCTAACTCTCCAGATACTCCAGATTTAATCCCATTTATTTCCCCCCACTGAAACTCTCCTACCCCCTTCAGCTTTGTTTCGCTTAGGGCCAGGACATCCAACTTCTTTTCATTCATAACATCAGCAATTATCTGTTTTTTGTCATCCGTACTACATCCACGCACATTCAAGCATCCCAGTTTTATAAAGTTTTTCTTCTCTTTTTCAGTAAATGTCTACAGGAGAAGGGGTTACTAGCCCACGCTCCCGGCATTTTAGTCGCCTCATTTCTACACGCATGGCTTACTGATGGGAAAAATTTTTTTCACTTCCCCATTTGGGCAATAGAAGAAATAAAGAAGAACAAAGCTATTTAGAAAAAGGAAAAAACCTAGATGCATGTATATATATTGCATGTGCATGTCTGTGAAGTGTGACCAAAGTGTAGTAGGAGTAGCAAGATATCCCCGTTATCTAGCGTGTTTATGAGACAGAAAAGAAACCAGCAATCCTACAATCATGCAAAACAGTTACAGGTTTCTGTTTCACAGTCATCTGGCAGGACGGTAGTACTTTCCCCGGGTGGTTTTCTGTCTACCAACCTACTACTTATATATATATATATATATATATATATAATATATATATTAATATATATATATATAATAAAATATATAATATAAATAAAAATATATATATGTATTTAGTATATATAAATATATATATATATTATTTTAATATATATATATATTAAATATATATTATTTATAATATAAATATA
>NC_069421.1:692064-736020 GCF_026875155.1 Cherax quadricarinatus
AATCACCCCCAAGAAGAAAAGACGGACAGGAGATGCAGAATCCCCTCAATGAAAAGCAGGGTCACCACGAGTACGCTAAGAGACAACACGGGAAGTGTCAGGGGCCCAGTACTGTTCATTTACCCCCCAGCATACATAAGGGGGATTACCTAGCTGTCTTCAAGAAGGTGCGGGGACAGACACCTAAGTCAGTACCTGATCAGCCGGGTTGTGGTTCATACGCCGGTTTGGGTGCGGCTACCAGTAATAGCCTGGTTGATCAGGCCAGACCCACCGGGAGGCCTGGTCACAGACCGTGAAGGGGGAGTTGATCCTGAAACTCTCTCCAGGTATACCCCAGGTATCCCTCAGGTGTCCCTGTTGAAAGCTCATAAATTCAAAAAAAAAAAAAAACACAAACCTTTTGTTTTTTCCCTTAGAGGATTGTAGGGAATTGAAATAGAATACAAGTTAAAAAAGAGACTGAAAAATATTGAAGCTACGCTTTTTTTTTGGGGGGGGGGGGTGATTCTTTATATTATTTTTTTGTACAGCTTTATCGTAGAGGCCAAACATAGCTTTCCAAAATGGAAAAACTATATAGGAAATATCATGGAATTACTGGGATGGTCAGGCAGATTTGTGTCATTTTCATAAAGCTTTTCCCGGGTTTTTTTTTTGTTTGGTGCAGTAAGCTGAGAAAGTCTTTATATTTTGTCTCAAACTTTTAACAAAAATTGTTTCCTGCTAAGACGAAAGTTGAAGTGCTTATTGTAGGATGTGAGACAATATGAAGAAATGAGACACTTATGCAACATATTGGGAATCTTAATTGAAGAAACGTTACGCCACAGAGTGGCTTCATCAGCCCAATGCAAAGCGGGAAAGGTGTAAGGAGGGGGAGGAGTTTGAGGTAATCAGCCCCTCAGCTGGAATCGATGTGTTCAGTCCATCACTCTTGTAGGAAGATTCCTTTATGCTGCATAAGTGTCTCAGTTCTTCAACTTGTCGGTTTTCAAAAAACCCTTCTTACATGAGACAATATGCCATAAAAAATTTTAAGTGCTAAACGTTTTTATGTGCGTGTATTTATTTGGGGTATGCCTCTTCGAAAACGGTTTCCGTGTTGAAAAGGATTATTTGAGAAGGATGATGTCAAACATAGTCAAGGTTGTGCAGGTTAAACTTCGTCAACTGACTGACAGGGTTAATACACTTGATTTTGATGAATTCTTCGAGATCAGTATGTTCGTTTTAATTTTCGTGTGTGTGCATGTGTGCGTGCTGGTTGTAGGGTTCATTAAGGTCTTTGACGAAGTAATTTTTTTTTTTTTAATTGTGTTTAGCACAATTCTCCTTTAGGTTACTTTTCAGTTGTACTGAAGTCACCCAGATACTTCTATCATCAAAGCATAACCCTATATTAACATTTACATTGCCTGTTGTACTGTAAATGCAATAGTTTTTGTAAAATGAAAATTAATAGTTCAAACTTACCATAATGCATTTCCCGTGGATGTTTTTGTATATATATATATAAATATATATAAATATATATATACATATATATTTATTAATTTTGTTTGTTTTCTATAGGATTTATATGGCTGTGAACTTCCGTTTTTCCTCACATGTTAATGTGAATATAAAAATTTATTTTATTTTGTATATTAAATTGCTGGTTTCTTTTTCTGTCTCATAAACACGCTAAGATAACAGGGATATCTTGCTACTCCTACTTACACTTTGGTCACACTTCACAGACACGCACATGCATATATATATATACATACATCTAGGTTTTTCTCCTTTTTCTAAATAGCTCTTGTTCTTTTTTATTTCTTCTATTGTCCATGGGAGGAAGTGGAAAAGAATCTTTCTCCGTAAGCCATGCGTGTCGTATGAGGCGACTAAAATGCCGGGAGCAATGGGCTAGTAACCCCTTCTCCTGTATACAATTACTAAAAAAGAGAGAAGAAAAACTTTATAAAACTGGGTTGCTTAAATGTGCGTGGATGTAGTGCGGATGACAAGAAACAGATGATTGCTGATGTTATGAATGAAAAGAAGTTGGATGTCCTGGCCCTAAGCGAAACAAAGCTGAAGGGGGTAGGAGGAGTTTCAGTGGGGGGAAATAAATGGGATTAAATCTGGAGTATCTGAGAGAGTTAGAGCAAAGGAAGGGGTAGCAGTAATGTTAAATGATCAGTTATGGAAGGAGAAAAGAGAATATGAATGTGTAAATTCAAGAATTATGTGGATTAAAGTAAAGGTTGGATGCGAGAGTGGGTCATAATAAGCGTGTATGCACCTGGAGAAGAGAGGAATGCAGAGGAGAGAGAGAGAGATTTTGGGAGATGTTAAGTGAATGTATAGGAGCCTTTGAACAAGTGAGAGAGTATTGTGGTAGGGGACTTGAATGCTAAAGTAGGAGAAACTTTTAGAGAGGGTGTGGTAGGTAAGTTTGGGGTGCCAGGTGTAAATGATAATGGGAGCCCTTTGATTGAATTTTGTATAGAAAGGGGTTTTATTTAAAAGGGAATAACAATTTTAAGAAAAAGAGGATAAAAAAGTATAACATATAAATTAGGGCGAAATAAACAGTAGTTTGTTGGATTAGGTTTTGGGTAATAAAAAAAAATGTTGAGTAGACTTCAGGTTTGTACATGTTTATAGAGGGGCCACAGTTATATAAAGTTCACTTTCTATTTTTGTAGTTACACAAAGGGGTTAAAAGGTAGAGGGGATACAAGGAGAAAAAAGGGCTTTCGGGGAAGAGGAGGTAAAGGGTTTTTAAAAAAACCTAAAAGAGGAGGCGTTAGGGAAAAGATTAAACAGCTATTGGAGGATAGATGGGTTAATGGGGAGCTAGGCAATGGGGCCCAAGGGGAAAGGGGTTTTGGGTTTTTAAAAATGTAGTGTTAAGTGTTCAGCAAAGTTTGTGGTTACAGGAAAGGGGGTTTGGCAGGAGGAAGAGGAGCGTTTTGGTGGAATGATGATGTAAAGAGGTAGAAAGGGAAAAAAAAAAAAGCTAGCTTTATGAGAAGTTTTTACAAAGTAGAAGGATGAAAGGAGGGAAAAAGAAATATGGGGGAAAAAAGAGGAGGTTAAGAGGTGGTGAAGCAATTTTAAAAGAGAGAAAATGAGAGAGGGGGTGAGATTTTATCAACAAATTTTTTTGAAAATAAAAAAAAAGGGTTTTGGAGTGAATTAACAATTTAAGAAAGCCTAAAAAGAAACAAATTGATTTGTCTTTAAAAAAAATGGGAGAGGGAGTTATTTAAAGGGGAGAGTTATGGTTTTGGGAAAGGGAAAGGAATATTTTGAGGTTTTTAAATGTTGTGAAGATAGGGAAGCTGTGATTCATTTATAGGGCAAGTAGGAATAACATCTTGTGGGAGTGGGAAAGAGCCAGTTGTGAGTGGGGGGGGAAGTTCGTGAGGCAGTAGGTAAAATGAAAGGGGGAAAGGAAAGCCGGGATTGATGGGAAAAGATAAAATTTTAAAAAGCAGGTGGGGATTTTAGTTTTTGGGGGGTTTGGGGCAATTTTTTAAAATAAATGTATGGAAGGGGGTAAGGTCCCTGGGGTTTTGGCAGAGAGCATGCATATTTCCCTTTTGTATAAAAAAAAAGGGGATAAAAGAGAGTGAAAAAATTATAGGGGGATAATCTGTTGAGTGTACCTTGGGAAAGTGTATGGAAAAGTTATAATTGAAAGAAATTTAAAAGTTTTGACGGAAAAAAGGATAGCAATGAACAAGGAGGCTTTAGGAAAGGTTTGGGGGGGTGTGGTTTGGGCCCGGTGGTTTTCAGTGAAAAAATATAAGTGAAAAGTATTTAGATAAGGGTAAAGGGGGTCTTTTTTTTTTTTTTGGGGGGATTTAATTTGGGTTTGGAAAAAAGGGTAGACAGGGTGGATAGGGGGGCAATTTTGGCAGATTTTTGGGAAGTGTTTGGTGTGGGGTAGGGTTTCTGGGAAAGAATTTAAAAAGTTTTTTTCGAGGTTTGGGCTCAAGTTAGGGGTATGTAGGAAAGAGGGAAATTTTTTTCCCCTAAAAGTGGCCCTTTGACAAGGATGGTGATGTCCCCCCGTGGGTTTTTTAATAAATTTTTAGATGGGGGTTTTAAGAGAAGTAAATGGAGGGGTTTTTTGGAAAGGCGGGGGAGGGTTAAAAAAATAAAGAATCACACACAAAGTGGGGGTTGTCACAGCTGCTCTTTGTGATTTACAAATGTGCTCTTTGGGGAAATTTTGAAGAGGGAATTGCAGAGATTGGTGGGTGAATTTTGGGAGGGGTGTGCAAAAGAAGGGAAAATTTAAAGGGGGAATAAAAGGAAAAAGTAAGGGTTTGAGGGTAACAAAAAGATTAAAGGGGATGAAAGATTGAATAACAGGGAGGGAGAGAGTAAAGGAAAGGGGGTGAAAAGTTTTCCCGGGTATTTGGGAGTGGACGTGTCAAACATGGGGTTTTGAAAAAATGGGTGAATCATAGGGGTTGAGGGGGGGAAAAAGGGGTGAGTTGGGGCACTTAGGAGTCTGTGGGGGACAAAAACTTTGCCTTTGGGGGCAAAAAGGGGAATGTAAGAGAGTATAGTTTTACCAACCTCTTATTTTGGGTTTTGAAGCGTGGGTGATGAATGTTGCAGCGAGGAGGAAAGGCTGGAGGAGGGAGATGTCCCTTCGAGGGAATGGGGTTTTGAATAAAAGGCAGAGAATTCGTAGTTTGGAAATTAGGAGGAGGTGGGGGGTTACCAAAACTGTTGTCCCCGGGGTGAGGAAGGGTTGTTTAAGGGGGTTCGGACGTAGAGAGAAAGGAGCGAAAAAGAATGATTTTAAAGTGTTTTCAGTCTGTAGTGGAAAAAGGCGGGGGAGGGGGGGTTCGGCTAGGAAGGGTTTGGGGGGAGGGGGTAAAGGGGGTTTTTTTGGGGGCGAGGGGCTTTGGACTTCCAGCCGGCTGCGTGAGCTGTTTGATAGGGTGAAAGGAGACAAATGGGTTTTTAAAACTTGACGTGCTGTTGGAAATGTTTAGCAAAGTAACTTTTTGAAGGGATTCCGGGGGAAAACCGGGAGGCCGGGGCTTGATTTTCGGAGTGGGAAGTACAGTGCCTTTCCCCTTTAAGGGAAAGGGGGGTTTTAAAGTTGCAGTTTAAAAACTGTAGTGTAAAAAACCCCTTTTGGCAAGACGTGAAAGGAGTGAAAGATGGGGAAAAATTTTTCCCTTTTTTGGGCCACCCTTTCCTTGGTGGGGAAACGGCCCGGTGTTTATAATAAAAAAAATAATAAATATAATTTAAAAAGAAGCGCTAAGCCACAAAGGGGAACAGGAAAACTTCGAGTGTTGGAGAAAAAAACTTCAAACTTTTTAAAAGCTAAAAATTTTTTTTCCCCAAAAAAAGGTTTGCCCAAAAAGGAAATTTTAGGTTTTTCCCAAAACCTAGGTTTTCCCAAAATTTTTGAAAAAAAATTATTTTTTCCCGGGAGGAAAGGGAAGATGCATTTTTTTGATCTGTTTTTTATCTTTAAAATAAGGGTTAGGGTTTCCTAGAGACTTTGCTTGGATTTATTTGGTCCGTCTAAAACCCCCCCCCCCAAAAAACCCCCCCCCCCCCCCCCCCCCCCCCCCCCCCCCCCCCCCCCCCCCCCCCCCCCCCCCCCCCCCCCCCCCCCCCCCTCCAAATTTTTGCCAATTTTTTAAAATAATTAAATGATATACCTTTCCATCAAAAAATTTTTAGGCTTTTGATTTTTCTATTTTTTCTGTAGAAATTTTTAAACCTTGGGGGACGTTAGTATTTGGCCTAATTTTCCCTGGGGAATAATATCCAAGCACTTGTACATTTTTAAAGAAAAGATCATAAACGCAGAGACCCCTTTTCGTAATCGTAATATGATCTCGTCAATAAAATCTTTAGCTAATTTCCCCCCCAACAAATTAGACAGGTTTTTTCCCTGGGTCCTTATATGGGCAGAACGAAAATCAAGACATTTACAGTATTGTCATTATTCTCGACCCCCAGGAAATGCAAAAAGTAATGGTTTTTGATCACTTGCGCCAAGCTTTTTCAGCACCTCCGGGTTATTTTACGGTGTTTTTTATTGAAAGCCAGGTCTAGCAAATTATAAAACCCTGGTATTTTCTGTTACCACGCTTCAGAAAACGTCCTAAAGTTTCCAAAAAGTACTGACTCCTTTTAAAACCCGATCAAAAAATCAGTAAAATTTGACAAAAGTTAAAACCCCTACTTCTTTATCTTATTTGTCTAGAACTCAAAACTTTTTCTTTCCAAAAAATCTCCCCCCTGTCGTAACCAATCGGAGGCGGATACTTCACCTAAATTATTATTCTTGCATTCTAAAAACCCTTCAAAACTGATTTTGTTACTGACCCCTCTGTTTTTACCCCTTTTTATCTATCTACAAAAACAACTTAATCTTGAATTGACACTCAGCAACCTACCCCGACTTTTTAAAATTATACCATTTTTATTATTGCGATGACATCTAGTTCCCAGCACAGCCCCAAAACGAAATTTTTTAATTTTTATTTCGGTACTTCGACAGTATTAAGCATAATTAATGTCTTTTTCATGTGAGCCTTTTTCTTTTCAGCTTTTCTTTAACACAATTTATGTTACTCTCTACCCTTTACTCGATACGCATTTTAAAGGTTTTGATACAAAACCAAATCAATATTTGACCCATTATTTTCCTTACAAAAAACCCATCCTCTAACAATCAGTTTAAACCCTAAAAACATCCTCAATGAGCTGCGAAAAATCTCACACCTCCCGGGATAAGTAAACCCCCTTTCCGGGCATAATCCCATTTCCTCATTGAAGTGCCCCAGTTTTCAATAAAGGGACTGCATTATCCTTACAAGGGTTTTTTCCACCCAGAAATTTTTAAAAACCAATTCGTCTGGACAGCCATTTTTTACAACCCCCTTTTGGCAAAATTCCAAAAATAACGGGTTTCCCCCCTCTTCCAATAATGTCTATTCTGCCCTATATCTTCTAATAAATCCTCCCTTCAAACGCTTCTTACATCATCGCTTTAAAACACTGAGGCAAATGGCTGGTCCCATTCCAACATAATGTCAAGCCGGCTAACTTTACCCTCCATCCCAGCCCCAGGGAAGCACCCCTCTATCTCCTACTCCTTTTTCCTTCAAGCAAAGGCCCTATCCCGTCCCAAAAAACTGAGCCCCCAAACAGCACAATATTCCCCTTTCCTTTTGTTCTTCACTGCGACGTTCCCAGTATTGACTCCCTTTCTTCTAGTACACACTAAAATTCAAAGTTCCAGCAGTCTCTTGTTCTTTTTTAATTTCTACCTCTCCAGCGACCCTTGATTTTCACTTCATTCCATGCTGCCGGGCCCCACTGCTCAGTTCCTTTTTCACCTTTGCACCTTTCCCTTTATCCCTTTAAGATTACATTATCCAGAGCGCACGGCCATTTTTTTTAGTATGCCATCTTTTAAAATTAAATTTTATTTAAAAATGGAAAAAAAGAGGGACCACTATTGAAGAGGTAATTCACAATTGTGCAAATCAGCTTATTGCACAGCTGTTACAAAAATAAAATGCTTATGTTTGGCAAAACTACAAGATAAATCAAATAAACGTAAAGCCAGGTGATTCTACACCCATTAATAAACGGGAAGTAACTGCAGAAATTGAAAACTCATTGAAATAAAAGCTGATGAATTGCTTAAAAATATCGGTTTTTTGCATAAGTGATTAAGAAAGGCTATTTGAATACTTCACAAATTTGTGTGCTTTCGTAATAGCCCCGTGCCTGGAAGGGTCTTTAGATCCTGTTTGTGTAAGATTGACGGAGCAATGTTTTGAACTCGTTCGTCATATTCTCGAGAATTATTCTTTATTATTAATAAATCATCGAAATTAATGCAAATTGAATAAACATGTTGAATAACCATAAGCAGGGGAAAACCCGTCTGGTGTTTTATGCATAAAATTTCGTTCATAGGTTAACAGAGAGCCTAACAAGAGTGTTTCTCTAAATTTATTACTAAGCCAACGCAAGCAAATTTTTATGACAGCGCTTTAGACTTTCTACCCATCTTCAGATTAAAAATAAACAAAATTTAACAAAAAAATTTAAACTTACGAAATATCTTATTTAAAAACCATTTAAAATTTTACAAGTCAAAATTTTAAAAATTAATTACCTACATTAAAAAACGTAAAAGGGCAGACTCATAACCACATTAATTGGGCTTCAGCGGAAGGTATAGAAGCGCGTTTTTCCCCTTTCCCTTCTGAAGAGCAACTGACTAACATTTCAAAGATTCCTCCCCCAAAGGGATATCAGTGCACCACACTCAACTCGATTCTGAGCCCGGGCCCCACTCGCAGGCACTCACACCGCATTTGATCTCGGACTAAAGGGGTAGCGCACTCATTTCACATTTGGTCAGGGCCATAGTACGCACCATCTTGAAAATTGAAAAAAAGTAAAACCTTGGGTATCTTTATTGAGGAAACATTTCGCCACACTTTTCTTCATCATCCTACAGGAGAAACTTGAAGAACAGGAGGAGAAGAGGTAATCACCCTCAATCTTGAGTCGATGTGGTCACCCATAATTGAATAGAATACGGCATATGTCGGGGAAAACACTTTTTAAACCAGGGAGGAGAGGGACATCGTAGGTGGTGTCACATTTTCCAAGTGGAAAGGTCGTCCAAGGGTTTGACAAGCAAAAATTTCCCCACTGGACAAATTGACACCATCTACGACGCTGCACCCCTCCTGCCCACGGGTTTTAATCTTGTCCGCACATACCTTTCATTCAAAAGTATTTCTCTTTTTGTTTTTATCAAATCCATAAGCTAGTGAACAAAGCACAGCTTTGTAAACAAGACAAGGGAAGTCCCGGTGTTGTCTCAACAAGCCCGCTGTGAACAAGGGCAAGCAGGTTTCAGGTTTTGTCTACAACAACACGCTTTTTAAGCAGGACAAGGGGGTCTCAGGTGTTTTTTTTACAACAAGCACACCTTGTAAACAGAGACAAGCGGGCTCAGGTGTTTGCTCAAAAAACACAGCTTTGTAAACAAGACAACACCTCAGGAGTTTTCCTACAAAAAGCACACTTTGTAAGCAGAGAAAGCGGTCTCAATGTTTGCCTACAACAAACAAGCTTTGTAACAAGGGCAAGCAAGTCTCAGAGTTTTTTTTACAACATCACAGCTTTGTAAGAAGACATGCAGGTCCAGGTGTTTGTCTACAAAAGCACACTTTTTTAAGCAGAACAACAGGTCTCAGGTGTTTCCCACAAAAAGACAGTTTGTAAGCAAACAAGCAGGTTCAGGTTTTGTCTACAACAAGCACGCTTTGGGAAGCACAACAAGCAGGTCTCACTTATGACGTTGTAAGTTTTGAATTCGGTTTATTTTATTTGTTTTGTAATTAACTTGAGCAATAATATCAAACCGAGGAAAAAAATGATATCAATATATTTATATTTTTCTGAAACAAAGAATAAATTTCATAATAAATAAATATAAAAATATTCATTTATTATATTTTAAAATTTGTATTGTATTTTCATAATTTTTTGTTAATTTTTTTTACCTTAATATGATAAAATTAAATTTCCTTTTCTTTTTTTTATTTAAATTTCTTTTAAGTTTTATAAGGGTTAATTTAAATTCTGATTATCTATGTTGCAGTATATATTTTTTTTTTTGTTTTGTAAAAAAGTTTAAAAATTAATATAGTTTTTGTACTTCAACTTTTTACTGCATTGACATAGTTATGTACTTTCAACTTTTTTACTGGGGTTTACATAGTTATTGACTTACAAACTTTTTTACGGGGTTTACAGTAGTTATTGCATTACAACTTTTT
This sequence comes from Cherax quadricarinatus, assembly GCF_026875155.1. NCBI lineage: Eukaryota > Metazoa > Arthropoda > Malacostraca > Decapoda > Parastacidae > Cherax > Cherax quadricarinatus. The sequence goes on from NC_069421.1 coordinate 701,919, forward strand.
ACTGGGTTGAAGTAGTTATTGCACTTACAAACTTTTTTTCTGGATTTAAGAGTTATGTACTTACAACTTTTACTGCATTGCAGTATTATTGTACTTTCAAATTTTACTGGGGTTTTACAGTAGTTATTGCACTTCAACTTTTTACGAGTTGACAGTATTTTGCACTTACAACTTTCACTGGAGTTACAGTATTATTTCACTTAAACTTTCTATGGATTAAAGTAGTTATTTTACTTAGAAATTCTATGGAGTTGACAGATTTTGTACTTAGAACTTTCTACGAGTTACATATTATTTTACTTAGAACTTTTTACTGGAGTTGACAGTAGTTATTGTCTTGAACTTTTTACTGGGGTTTTACAGAGTTATTGATTTAAATTTTATGGGTTGACGAGTTATTGTCTTAGAACTTTCTATGGGTTGCAGAGTTATTGCACTTTCAACTTTTTTTCGAGTTTACAGTATTTTTTGCCTTACAACTTTTACTGGATTGACATATTATTCATTATAACTTTTCTAGTTGACAGTAGTTATTGCACTTACAACTTTCACTGAGTTGCAGTAGTTATTGACTTTCAACTTCTACTGGGGTTGACATAGTTATTGCATTTCAAATTTTTACTGGGGTTGACAGAGTTATTGCACTTACAACTTTTTACTGGAGTTACATAGTTATTGCACTTACAACTTTCTACTGAGTTGAAGTAGTTATTGACTTTGAACTTTCTATTGGAGTTGACAGAGTTATTTTACTTAAACTTTCTACTGAGTTGACAGATTTTTTACTTTGAACTTTCTACTGGGGTTTTACAGTAGTTATTACTTAGAATTTTACTGGAGTTGACATATTTTTGTACTTTGAACTTTCTACTGGAGTTGACATAGTTATTTACTTAGAACTTTCTACTTTATTGACAGTATTATTTTACTAAACTTTCTATGGAGTTGACAGAGTTATTGAAAATTTCAAACTTTTACTGAGTTGACAGTAGTTATTGACTTAAACTTTTACTGGAGTTGACAGTGTTTTGGGACTTATAACTTTCTACTGAGTTGACAGTATTATTGCACTTACAACTTTCTATTGGGGTTGACAGTAGTTATTTACTTAGAACTTTCTACGGGAGACAGTATTATTTACTTTTGAACTTTTTTACTGGGGGTTGACAGTAGTTATTGACTTAGAACTTTTACTGGAGTTGCAGTATTATTTTACTTTGAACTTTCTATGGATTGACAGTAGTTATTGTACTTACAACTTTCTACTGGGGTCGAAAGTGTGCCATGGCGTAATACGACAAAAGCGTGCTAAAGGGAAAAACAGGGAAAAGTCGGGGCATGGATCTATAATTTTTTCACTAACAGAACACAGGAGAGTCGCAAAAGAGTAAAACCAGGCACTACGGTGAAAAGCTCTGTTCCCCAAGGGAAAAAGTACTCGCTCCCATCTTTCCCATCCTTTTCCGACAAGACAAGGATTCACCACAGCACCGTGTCTTCCTTTGCAGATGAACCCGAACTGCAGACATGTCTTCATTCAGACACTGCAAACCCAGGGAGACATCAACCAAACTTTCAGTGGGCGCAGAAAACAATGAAGTTTAACGATAGAAATTTTAATTCTCAGATATGGGAAACAGAGGAAATTAAAAACTTCATCAAGTACAAAACAAATTCTGGCCACAAAATAAGGAAACACCAAGTCAAAGACCTGGGGTTTTTCATGTCGGAGGACTCACCTTCAAGGACATAACACGTATCAAATTTCATCTGCAAAAAAATGACGGATGGGTAATGAAACCTTCAAAAAATAGGGGGGCCAAACCCCTGAACACCTTTAGGTCACTTTTTCTATCTAGGGGGGAAATTGCTGCACACTAACAGCCCTTTCAAGCAGGTGAAATTGCCGAACCTAAAATTCTACAGAGAACATTCACAACGGCGCGCATCAACGGAGAGAATAAAACAACACCATCCAATATCTATTTGGCGGACGCGCCTTTGAGCGAATCTTCCCGAAAACCTGTATTCCCTGGGAACGCAAGGAGGGAGAGATACATGATTATATACACCTGGAATCCTAGAGGACTATATTACCGAACATTGCACACGAAAATCACCCACTAAACGAAAGACAAAAGAAACTTGGGCAGACGATGCATTGTCCATCCCCCCAATGAAAAGGCAAGGGTGGTCACTAGCACGATAAGAGACCATAACAATAATGACAGGCGGACCACGAGACTTGTACAACTGCCGTCCCAGCACACATACGGGGAGATTAACCAACATACCCCTGGCAGTCTTTCAAGCTGGCACTTGACAAGCACCTAAAGTCATATCCGGATCATTCCGTGCTGAGTGGCTCGTATGTTGAGTTTGGCGTGCACGCCAGCGAGCTAACAGCCTGGTTTGATCAGGCTCAGATCACCAGGTAGGCCTGGCTCAGACCGGGCCCGCGGGTGGCGTTGACCCCCGGACTCTGCTCTCAGGAAAACTCCAGGTCAAAAACTCCAGGAGTTGATACAGTATGTTATTGTAATTACAACTTTCTGACTGGAGTTGACAGTAGTTATTGTACTACATACATTCTACTAACAGTAGTTGACATAGTTATTGTACTACAACTTTCTACTGTGAGTTTATGACAGAAGTTATTGGTACTTACAACTCATTCTTCTACTTGGAGTTGACAGTAATTTATTGTAGCTTAACAACTTCAACTGGATGTTGACAAGTAGTATTGTCCTTACAACATTCTACCTGAGGTTGACAGTAGTTATGTAACTTACAACTTTCTACTGGAGTTGATCAGTAGTTATTTTACTTACAACTTTGCTACTGAGTTGACAGTAGTTATTGTACTTACAATTTCTGTTCTACAGGAGTTGACAGTAGTAATGTACTTACATACTTTCGTTATGGTAAGTACAAAAAACTTTCTACTGGAGTTGACAGTATTATTGTACTTACAACATTCTACTGGTATCATACAACTTATCTACTGAGTTGACAGTATTATTGTACTTACAACTTCTACTGGAGTTGACAGTAGTTATGTCACGTTACAACTATCTATTGGAGTTGAACAGTAGTTATTGCTCTTCTACAACCTTCTACTGGTACTTATCAACTTTCTACTGGAATTTAGACAGTTAAGTTATTGTACTGATACAAACATTCTACAGGTGTTGACAGTAGTTTTTACTTGTACTTACTACTTTCTACTGGAGTAGAGCATGTAGTTTATTGTATCTTACAACTTTCTACTGGAGTTGACAGTAAGTTATTGTACTTACAACTTTCTACTGTGTACTTAACAACTTTCTACTGGAATTGACAAGTAGTTTTATTGAACTGACAACATTCTACTGAGTTTACAGTAAGTTATTGTACTTACAACTATTCTACTGAGTTGACAGTAGTTATTGTACTTACAACTTTCTACTGAGTTGACAGTAGTTATATGCATCTTAACAACTTTTGACTGGTACTTACAACTTTTCTACTGGAGTTTACAGTAGTTATTGTACTACAACTTTCTACTGGATGTTTACAGTAGTTATTGGACACTTACAACTTTCTTTGAGTTGACAGCTAGTTTTATTGCACTTATACAACTTTCCTACTGTACTTAACAACTTTCTATTTCTACTGGATGTTGACTAGTAGTTATCGCACTTAACAACTATTCTACTGGAGTTGACAGTAGTTATGTACTTAGAACTTTCTACTGGAGTTGACAGTAGTTATTGTACTTAGAACTTTCTACTGGAGTTGAGTCATTAGTTATTGCACTTACAACTTTCTACTGAGTTGAACAGAAGTATATTGTTACTTATAACTACTTTCAAACTGAAGTTGACAGTAGTTAATGTATTTTCTTACAACTTTCTACTGGAGTTGACAGTAGTTATTGCACTTACAACTTTCTACTGGAGTTGACAGTAGTTATTGCACTTACAACTTTCTACTGGAGTTGACAGTAGTTATTGCACTTACAACTTTCTACTGGAGTTGACAGTAGTTATTGCACTTACAACTTTCTACTGGAGTTGACAGTAGTTATTGCTACTTACAACTTTCTATGCGGAGTTGACAGTAGTTATTGCACTTACAACTTTCTACTGGAGTTGACAGTAGTTATTGCACTTACAACTTTCTACTGGAGTTGACAGTAGTTATTGGCACTTACAACTTTCTACTGGAGTTGACAGTAGTTATTGTACTTACAACTTTCTACTGGAGTTGACAGTAGTTATTGTACTTACAACTTTCTACTGGAGTTGACAGTAGTTATTGCACTTACAACTTTCTACTGGAGTTGACAGTAGTTATTGCACTTAAACTTTCTACTGGAGTTGACAGTAGTTATTGCACTTACAACTTTCTACTGGAGTTGACAGTAGTTATTGACTTACAACTTTCCTATGGAGTTTGACAGTAGTTATTGCACTTACAACTTTTACTGGAGTTGACAGTAGTATTGTACTTACAACTTTCTACTGGGAGTGTTGACTCAACTAGAGTGTATTTGCCTAAACTTTCTGGCAGTTACTTTTCAACTGTCGTTTCAAGAGCTCTATCGGTTGCATAAAAATCGCAGATTTCTCTAAATTATTTACAGATGATTTCATTCGGAAGTTCCTTGATAACATAGGGAGGACGTGTCGGCCAAGAGACGTGTCGGCCAGTGGACGTGTCGGCCAGGTGGAGGACGTTCGGCCAGAACGTGTCGAAGGGACGTGTCGGCCAGATGCGTTTCGGCCGGAGACGTGTGGCCAGGAGAGTGTGCGGAGAGTGTCGGCCAGGAGTACGTGTCGGCCAGGAGACGTTCCAGGAGACGTGTCGGCCGGAGACGTGTCGGCCAGGAGACGTGTCGGCCAGGAGACGTGTCGGCCAGGAGACGTGTCGGCCAGGAGACGTGTTGGCCAGGAGACGTGTCGGCCAGGAGACGTGTTGGCCAGGAGACGTGTCGGCCAGGAAGTTGGCAACGTGTCGGCCGGAGACGTGTCGGCAGGAGACGTGTCGGCCAGGAGAAGTGTCGGCCAGGAGACGTGTCGGCCGGGAGACGTGTCGGCCAGGAGACGTGTCGGCCAGGAGACGTGTCGGCCAGGAGACGTGTCGGCCAGGAGACGTGTCGGCCAGGAGACGTGTCGGCCAGGCTGTAAGATGCTCTGATAAAACTGTTTTTGTCACTAAATGAGATCTCCAAAATTGGAAGCGTTTTTTTAGAGAGTTTTTTTTTTGTTTGTGATGGTCAGCAATTTTTCTGTCACTGAAGACTTTTCTCATTATGAAGATCTTTTAAATAGTGGAACATGTATTTATTGAAAGGTTACATAATTATGCTTTTGAATGTGTTGAAGATATTGTAACCAGAGTGACTAACCTAGTTGTGAAGTTGTTCTTAATACTAAAGTATTTTTTTGAACGTATAACGTATAATAACTTTCACTGTTGGAAAAATACCTCTGAAACTTCCGTTACTACTGAATCACAGTGACTTCAGTCCTGCTGGAGGGAAACCTAAGAAATTGCCGTAGCTACTGAACCATAGTGACTTCAGTCCCACTGGAAGGAAACCTAAGAAACTGCCGTAGCTACTGAATCATAGTGACTTCAGTCCCACTGGAAGGAAACCTAAGAAACTGCCGTAGCTACTGAATCATAGTGACTTCAGTCCCACTGGAAGGAAACCTAAGAAACTGCCGTAGCTACTGAATCATAGTGACTTCAGTCCCACTGGAAGGAAACCTAAGAAACTGCCGTAGCTACTGAATCATAGTGACTTCAGTCCCACTGGAAGGAAACCTAAGAAACTGCCGTAGCTACTGAATCATAGTGACTTCAGTCCCACTGGAAGGAAACCTAAGAAACTGCCGTAGCTACTGATCATAGTGACTTCAGTATGAAGATTTTATTTGTTTTCTAGTTTTTTTTCTTGTGTTTGCTAATATTTTGACATATAGTGAAGGTGAGAGAAGTAGTGAAGCCATGAACAATTAACAACGTGAGAGAATTAACATTTAACAGTTCATAAGAGTTTTTTTTGCAATCTCACATAAAGATTCTCTCAGTTGTTAGTTTCCTTCATATCTTCACGTTTATCATTAAGGATATCTCCAAAATTCATAATATATAACATTCTCCATCTGCTTATCAGAATTCTATTAAATATTAAACCATAATGTAATATAATTTTAACAGCTGTGTGAGACAGTACAGATGTGTGTGACAGTGTTGGATTATATGTTTGAAACTGTGCTAGGAATTTTATTATACATACATATAATATATATAATATAGCACAGTAGGACGGAGAATACGTGTGTGTGTTGTGTCCTTACTTGTGTATTGTGTGTTTACTTATGGACGTTTCAGTGACTTGCATATATATAAGAAGAACGAATGCTAAAAAGAAAGGCAACTGATACTTTCTTGCAGAGGATCTTGGTGGAAAGGAAAGTCACATACGGACACAAATATATGTAGTTAGTGAAAAAACAAACAAATACGACCGATTTGTCCTGACTGTGTTTCTGCGTACAGTTCGAACTGTCTTTGTCCCTGATTTGTTCTGATACAGTTCAAAATGTCTTTGTCCCTGACTTTGTTTAGGTAAGTTCACAACTGTCTTTGTCCTGACTTTGTTTCTGGTAAGTTCACAACTGCCTGTTTCCCTGACTTTGTTTATGGTACACTTTACAACTGCCTTTGTCCTGACTTTTGTTTCTGGCTAAGGTTCACAACTGCTTTGTCCTGACTTTGTTTCTGGTCAGTTCACAACTGCCTTTGTCCCTGACTTATTGTTTCTGGTACAGTTCACAACTGCTTTGTCCTGGACTTGGTTTTGGTACAGATCACAACTGCTTGTGTCCCTGATCTTGTTTATGGTACAGTTCACAACTGTCTTTGTCTGCTTTGTTCTGTACAGTTCACAATGTCTTTGTCCCAGGACTTTGTTTTCGGTAACAGATCACACTGCCTTTGTCCCTGTTTGATTTTGTTTCTGGAATCAGTTCACAAATGTGGACAGTGTTAGCTAAAATTGCAAAATATTGTTTTAACTTTAAATAAATATTAAGTTTGTCATTGTCTGTTGATTATACCAAGCAATAAATATGTCAAAAATTGTGACTGTCTTCGAAGAAATCCCCCGCCACTACTGGACTGTTCTCGAGCAGCTCTGACTCTGAGGACAATGAAGACCCCCTCTATATCTTAGCGTCGCTCACCGAGGGTGGAATTTTGATATTAATACGGACTGAATTTGTTCATGAGCCAGTTTCACGTGTATTGGTCGTAGCAAAATTTTGTTTGGTTCAATGGAGTGGATGTTGAACATGTTTCATCCAGTCTGCATGATTGGCGAGGTGGACAGTCTCCTCCTGATGTAGTCGAGAACTCTTGAACGGCTGTCCCGTCAATAGGAAAGCAGCGTACTTGGTGTTTGGTAAGAAAATCATTTTAACATTCACTCAAATATATACCACTTCTACGACTATTGGGAACAATATTTGGGAAGGTGTTGAGCTGAGTGTGGTTAAGGAACACATTTGCTGTGTTGCAAGCTGTTGAAACTTGGTGTGACACGTAAGGTACACTGAATGTTCCCAATTTTAACCTTGTTATTCATCAATCAGTGTTCTGAACATTAGTTGGAATTCTATTAACTCGGGTTTCGGAAGCTTTTGTATGTTGACAGTGATGGAAAAGGACAAATATAAGCAATGAAGAATGCTAGAAATGCTACTTAAAAATATAATTGAGAAGACAGTCAGTACAGTAACAAACGACAATACTGTAACATACCAGAAAAGTACAGTATATACATCAGAACAGACATTATTTTATAAATCAAAAGGAAGCGCTAAGCCACAAGGCCAGAACACGTAAGGCAGTACATAAATACCACAAAGAACAATCAATACAATAAGGAGAGTTGGAGCAAGATAATACATATAACAGCGTAGTGAAGACATTAAAGTCAGAGTGTATTGGCCAGGGTTGAAAAACATCAACACCAAAAATCTTTCTGTCGAAAGGTTGACTATATTTTCTTGCATAGATGTTTTTGTTGTATTATCTGACGAATATTTTTCTCAATATAATGGGAAGGTGAAAGAAGTGAAGAACGAAAAATAAATGGAAGAGAGGAGAGAATAATTATTTAATAATTCCAAGAATGTTGTTTTTTTTTTTTTTGTATATCAGTAAAAGATTTCACAGTTGCTACTTCCTTATATCTTTAACATTTATCATTAAATAATGGATATCTACAAAATACTACGTTGCAGCATTCTACTTCACATTATTCAGAATTTAAGAAGACCAACTGCTGTAACTTTTAGCTCAGGTTTCTGTGGAAGCGTGTCACTTACGGACACAAAATATAAACAATAGTGTGAAACAAAACAGTTCACAACTGCTGGACAGTGTTCGATAAAATTGCAAAATCATTGTCTTAATTAAAGAAAATATAATTGTTTGTCCCCTTGTCTGTTGATTTCTACAAGCAATGATAATGTCAAAATTGTGTCTGACGGGTTTGTTGCCAGACTTGTTCAGTACAGAAGAGAAATATACAAGGTGATTAATACCGCAGTATCAAATTTTAACACGGAGATTTTTTGGTGAGATGGAGAGAGTTGATAGTCCTCGAATTGTTAAGTTTAATTTTGGATATTTTGAGGGAAGGAATGTGTGCATCAATAATTTTGCAGACTTGGAATAAACAGCAAAAAAAACAACTTGTTACAAACAGACATTGCGTTTGTAATGCCAGAGTTGTAACTTACAAGTGAATAAAAACAGCCGTATCGAAGAAACTGTTGTCTCTATGTGGGCTGATGTCAATACTTTACAGTTGTTTTGGTTGCTTCTCTTGCTTCAGTGTATCACAAGACATCTCTGTGTCCTCCAGATGACTCCAAGGTGTGGATCATGGAGGAGTTGTTATTGTGAGGGAGGTATAGTGAGGTTGTGGTCATAAATGTGGTCATAGTGGAGAGGTGGTCAAAGTGAGGTGTGGTCGTATTATTTTATATAATAAAAGAAGGTAAGCACAAGGGCTATACAGCGCTGCAGGGTTTAGGAAGGACGAAGGGAACTGGATGGGCGAAGGGAGGGGGGAGATCAGCAGGTACGAAAACAGCGGTGGGCAGGGATAGTATGGGGGTAGAGGTTAGCAAGAGATCAAGTAGTAAGGTGAGCTGGAAAAGTATCTGATTTGTGAAGTAAGTTCAGTCGTTGTCAAAAGTAATGAGAGAGTCCGGGATGAAGGTGGGTCCATCAGCGGAGAAGGGATGTAAAGAGAGACGCAGCGGGGCGAAGATAACGTCGAGGTAATTTGCGTGTCGTGTACGTGGGCAGTCCAAAGAATGTGGGGATTGATAAGGAGTGGATATTCTCACAGAGAGGAGCAAGACGCTCTCCATGAGATAATCCATGAGGTAAGACGTGTATAGGCCAATGCGAAGACGGGGAGAGAGTTTAGTCTCCCAACCTCGACACCTGGTGATAGAAGACGGCCGTACCTATACGCGGTTTAATAGACTGAAGTTTGTTGCGAGCATAGTAGGACCCACCGTTGTTGGGGGGGGGGGGCCAAAAAAACGGGGCTGAAGGTGGGGAAGATATTTACAGCAAATAGTCCGTAACATGGAATACTCTACAAGGGAACTGGTAGGTAATGTTACTGCTGACGCGCAGCAGGTGTCTGCCTGTCATGCCTGTGTCAACATGGACCAGGGAACACAAAAAAAATATCTTTATGACTTAGTAAAGATGCGGCGTAGCCAAGTTGGATACGGAGGTAAGGGTGTGAGTGTATCAAATTTTTGTATGCCTGTAAAGCCACTAAGGTGTTGGAGAAAACCACAAATGATGGACACAGGCATCGATGCAATGGGTAAGTGCTGTAAGTTGGCATATAATTCAGCAGTAAAAATACTAGCTGAAGATAGTAAATTGCCTTGTTACGACGCTTGTCGGAAAACAAGAAGGTAACACATAGAAAAATGCAAGTCACGGTAAAGCAGAAGAACAGTACGTGATTCAGCAAAAACTATCGTACAGTAACACTGAGACAATTACAGTAGTCAGACACCACAGTAAACAACACAGAAGATGTGTTCGTTAACCAGAAGATCAAATTGCAATAAAATAAACACAGAAGTTAAATAGTACAATCAGAGAGACAAGTAAGTACAAAAACCAGAAGAGTAGTCGGTAACATAGAAGACCAGTATAGTTAACACAGAATTACTTCAATACACGAAATTATGCGTAACACAGATATCAGTACAGTAACACAGAACAAGCAGACAATACGTTAGAGATCAGTTCGTAACACAGAAGATAGGTACAGTAAAAGAAACACGGTACAGTAATATGAAGAATAGTACAGTAACACAGAAGATCAGTACTATAAAACAGATGATTGTCCGTAAACAGAAGAAGAGTACAGTGACACAGAAGAACAGTACATTAAAGTAACACTGCAAGAACAGTACAGTGAAACAGCAGAACAGTACATTCCATAACAACAGAAGAACAGTACAGTTACCACAAGAAACAGAGCAATTCATTTAAATGAGAAAAAAGTACGGTACAGTAACAAGAGAAAAAATACAGTACAGTTACCACAGGAGAACAGTTAACAGTACAGTAAAACCAAGAAGAAACGTACAGTACAGAAGCTTTAGAGAACAGGGAGTACAGTAAGTAAACGCGGTTAACAGTAGTACAGTAACAAAGAAGAACCATTACAATACAAACTAATGCAGGAATAACAGTACAGTGATCAGAGAAAATATAACAGTGTGAATCAGAAGAGGACGTAACACAGAAGAACGTGAGGAATAAAGAAGAACAGGGAAGTACAGTGACCGAAGAACAGTAAGGTTAGGGGTAGCGAGTTTATGCAATCTGGGATTCTTCATGGGATCTCACGCGACTGAAATATATCTAGGTTTGGTTTTTTTTTTTTAATGTTAAACTCTAGTGAGTGAATTAAATGTTCTTTCGTTACACTAATGAACATTTGAAAGTTCTGCTGTTCGTATTTTTGTTAATTTTAACTCTATGAATGAAACTAATAAGAACACTACCATGAAAATCAGTCAGGGTGGCTGCAATGGGAATAAACACCTGTGGCACTGTCGGAGTGGATGGTTAGTGGGATAACACTCTAGTGGCTAATGTCAGGCGGAGGTGGATGTGGGAATAACGACCACGTGGTTAATGTCAGGGTGGCTTTCAGTGGAATACACCCGTGACTACTGTAGGGAGGCTACCTGGAGGGGTAATCCGGAGATCAGGCACCCACGGCGGTACAAGACCACCCATCCTCGGGTTGATCGGGCCTGAGCAACGAGACTGATATTTCTGACGAAACGTAAGTCAAACGTGCGAACACAACCGGCTAATTTGGCAATAACTTAGGTTCTATCAGCTCCCATGGAAGACAACCAGGGTCAAATGTTAATTCCCCTTATTGGTGTGGGAGGTGTATTAACATTTTTGAGCCGGAACACTTATTGTGTTTTTCTTTAGAAAATAAGACCTAGACATAAGAAAAGGAGGAACACTGCCGGAGGCTGTTGGCCCATATAGGCAGGTCTTTACATTCATCACTAAAACAAAAACATTTGCCAACCAATGTTTCAATGTACCAGATATAAGCTCTGATGTGAAAGTCCACTCAAATCCAACCCCTACGATGGAAAGATTGTGATAGTGGCGCCTCTGCTTTTATGGGGGTATGTGCGGTTGCAAGTTTTATTTTCGTGGTAGTTGATTCTGTGCAAATTAGGGCAGTCCTCATAATCTTCAGGTGTACTTTATGATACATCTCTCTCTATGCGTAAAAGTGGTACAAGTCAAGTGCTTCAGGCGTTCGTAGTTAAGGGGTTTGATGGAAACTTATACGTGCAGAAAGGTTCTCTGTACATTTTTTGACCTGCAGTTTACTGCCAGGAACTGAGGAAAGAGATTGAGGAAAGCGGGGGTGGGAGGAGTGGCAGTGCTAATGAAAATCAATGGGATTTGACGAGTGGAGCGAAGAGAAGAGGATGAAGCAGAGTTACATAATAGGAGCATTTAGTCTGGAGGTCTAGGTGGTTATTGCAGTGATGTATAACACCAGAACAGCAGGAGGCAAAGCAAGATATGAAGCGAGTAACAGAGCAAAGCTTGATACACTGACTGCATTGGCAAGAAGGGCTATGTGAACAGGGCAAGCTTGAGTCACATGGAGGCCCAGACAGTGGTGGGCTAAGATGATGGAGGTAGTACTGGAAAAACTTCATTGTCCAACATGTAAAGGGATCTAGGCTAAAGAGTGTGGGCAATAATGTTGAAGTTAAGTTATGGCAGAAAAAAAGGGAATATAAATGAATACAATAGGGATGGATGTGAAAAGTAGGCAAAGAAAGTGTTTATGACTGGTCTGAGAACGAGAGAAGTGTAGAGAGATTTGGAAATCTTGAGGTGAGTGCGGGAGAGTTGTGATCCAAGTGAGAGATTTTACTGGTGTTTGGGGATTCAATGCAAAAGTCAAGTAAAAAAGTATTGGAGGGAGTAAAAGGTAATTTGGGAGTGATTGGGGCAATAAAAAGGAAGTATATTCAGCTATGGTGTAGTAATCGGTTTGGTAATCAAGTAGTACATATTTTAGGAAAAAGAGATAAATACGCGACTAGGTATTTATAGCACGTTGATGTAGTTTGTTTAGATTGTGTATTGGTGGTAACGGTTGCTGGTAGGCGGGGGGGGGTATTCAGGAGTAAATGTTTATAGAGGGGCAACGGAGATAATCTTCATCATTTAGTTTAGTACAGTTAGAGTAAGAGGTAGATGGGACGAAAGGAAAAACGGGCAACAGTAAGAGAGAGCGTGAAATGTAATAAACTAAGGGAAGAGGATAGAGGAAGGGTGAGATACAAGCAAACTATGCAGAACGGTTTTTGCCCATTTGGAAAATTGGAGTGGGGGGTTGAGAGGGTTGGAAAGTTTCAAAAATGCAGTATTTAGAACGTGAGGCAGAAGTTTTGTGGTTTATAGGAGGGTGGGGCACGGGGAAAGTACGATGTGATGGGTGGAATGATGAAGTAAAGGGATGTGATTAAAAAGAGATAAAACGCTAGCTTTATGCTAGGCTTTTACAGCGGATTTTTAGAAGAAGTGCAGAGTATATTAGCAGTGTATATGGAGAGTTAAAGAATGGTGTGATGTGGTTGAGAGAGTGCAAAAGGAGAGCGCTATAGAGTGGGAGAAAAACCGAAGAATTTTTGCTGAAATAAGAAAAAATCTTGGAGAGTGAGAGTGCAACGTTAGGAAGTTAAGAGAACGATGGATTTGTCAGTTAATAAAAGAGTAATGGAGTTAGTCGATGGGGAATGTAGGTATTAAGGTAGAGGCGGGAATATTTGCGGGAACTTGTAAATGTTATTTAAGAAGGAGGCTGTTCAATTTCATGCTTGGCCAGGGATGGGTATAATCATTTTGAGGACGTGGAAGACGGCAGGATGTGAGTGAAGGAAGAGGAGCGTGAGGCATTACGTAGAATGAAGGGGGTGGTTAAAGAAGTTGGAATGACGGGTTCATGACAGAAATGTTAATAAGCAGTGTTGAAGTGGATGGTATTTTTGTTTTAATATATAACTGTATGAAAGAGGGGAAAGGTACCTTTAGGGATAAGCCGAGAGCATACATAGTTCTTTATATAAAGGGAAAGGGCCAAAAGCGATTGTAAAAATTATAGGTAATAAATGTACTGATTTAACCAGGAAAACTGCACACATAAAGTTTAATTGGAAGAATCTTTCAGTGAATACAGGAGTAGGATTGAGACGAGCACAGGAGGCTTTAGATTGGGTAGGCGATGATGTGTAGAAGAGGTGTTTACATTGAAGCATTATATGAGGAATAGTATTTAGTTAAGGTAGGGATGTTTTCATTGCATTTATGGATTTAGAGAAGGCATCGTGATATAGTAGATTAGAGGAGCATTTGGCAGATATTGCGGTGCTGTGGAATAGGTAATAAGTTACTAAATGCTGAAAAGGTTTTACTGAGGATAGTGATGACTCTGGTTAGGGTGTTGTAGAGAGAGGGAGATTACCTTCGGTAACAAGTAGGTCTTAGACAGGGTTGTGTATGTCATTCATGGGTATTCTAATATATTAATAGTGCGGTTGTAAAGAAGTAAATGTTAGGTGTTGGGAGAGAGAGTGGGATTTAATTATGGGAATCAAATACTAAATGGAATGGTGACACAGTTTTTGCTGGATGATACTGTTATCATGGCGATTCTTAAGAAAGTTTTGCATAAGGTAGTGGAGTTGTTTGGGAGGGTATGCAAAAGATTCGAAAGTTGAAAAGTGAACATAGATCAGAATAGGTGCTGGGGTATACAACATTTTGATAAAAAAAATGGATATTACATTGGAGAGCAGGGAGTATTTGAGAAGTAAAATGTTTCATATTTTTGTGAGTTGCTTTTCCAGGGACTGGGGTTATGAGATGAGGTATATCATGAAACGGTGAAAGGATTAAAGGTGAGTGGTGCTGTGAGGCATCTGTGGAGACAAAACTTTTTTATCATGGAGGCAAGAAGGGGATGTCGAAAAGAGTAGAGTGGTATAAACATTGTGAGAAGCTTGGTTGAAATGTGCAGCGAAGAGTCGGTGGAGGACAGAGGAGATGTCTTGTCTCAAGGGGCAATTGCAATGTGTGGTGGAAATATTTGCAGAGATTCTGAGTGTTGGAAATTAGGAGGTGTGGAGTTAGAAATAGTATTAGGTCAGACGGCTGATGAAGGGTTGTGAGGTGTTTTGGTTATTTAGGAGAGAATGGGTCAAGTAGAATGACATGGAGAGCGTATAAGTCGTAAGGAAGGATGGCGGGGTGGGTTCGGGGCGTCCTCGAAGAGGTTGGAGGAGGAGGTAAAGGAGAGTTGTGAGCGAGGCGCTTGGACTTTCAGCAAGATATGTCGAGCGTGTTTGGATAGGAGTGAAGGGTGACGAATGTTCTTGGGGACCTGACGAGCTGCTTGGGAGGTGAGAAGGGTAATATTTTTTGAAGGCATTTCAGAGAAACCGGTTAGCGGACTGAGTCTGGAAATGAGGAAGTACAATGCCATGCACTGTACAAGGGGGTTTGAGATATTGGCAATTTGGAGGGGCACTTCTGGGAACTGTCGTTGTGAGCGTATCTGCAAGAAAGTTATTATGTATGAGTTGAAAGTGTTGAATGCTAAGGAAAGTATTTTTTTTTTTTGGGATTTTTTTCTTTTTGGGTCACCATGCATTGGTGGGTGGGCGACAGGACGTTGTCGATAAAAAAAACTGTGTTTTTGTTATTTTGTTTGTATTACGTGTGATATATATGTTACAAACTGAATAAACGATCTTATGTGTTTTAGGCTACCTAATGGAGTACAATACGTTACCTTTTCTGTTTTTTATTAATTTTCGAAGTAACTGGTAATCGATTGGCTGAAAAACTGATTTCAATGTTTAGGAAAAAAAATATGTGTTTCCTGTGGGAAAATGAGTCGTAGTATTTTTTATATTCATCTCTAGTTATCAAGGGTTGTTTGAAAACTGGGTGTGATAACTCATTGGGTTTTGTTATGTCATAGCGCGCTAGACGTCACCAATCAGCACACGTGAATAAGAGCGTGTAAAATTAATAGCATATCAGCAGATTTGTCTTTCTGTGCTCATAAGATGGAGGGAAATCAATATATTCGTTTATTTTAAGTTACTAGATTGTTCCTATTTAATCTCTGTTAAGCGAAATTACGAGCTTAATATGTGAAAGGCAAGAACGATTAGCCGGGAGGTGTTATGTGTGGTATGACGAGGTGCGGTAGAATTATATCCTCAGATAGCAGTATCTGTATTGTTTAACCAAGAAATGTTTAATTTGTATCTATGTCTCTGCCTGTATATTTACATGCTCCTATTCTATTATATATTTTTTTTGACATATTTCTTCCGGTAAATCAGTTTATTAATTATGGTCAACTTTTTACGAGATATCGTGACACATAATTTACGTTATGATGCAAACTCACCCTGGAACATTTGAGAGTGGTTTTGGCCCTTAAATGTTCTCGGATGAAAGTGTTGATGGACTTCAACCATGAAAGGTTGTGTGAAGTTTCAGACACAAAGTTCCAATATTAAGAAACGTGGATAGTTGATTATTTTAATTTTATACTAGTAAAAAGGTTTCTGTTGATTTGAAACATTTTCCACAACTATAATCAGTTCTTCTGAATACAGGAAAGTCACGCTGTTCCATAGAGTAATCAAACTTGATTTATGATTTTAGAATCGTAATTCAGGTTCCGCATGCTGGCAGATGAAAATTAGATCATCAGCAGTAGTTTCTGTCATAATTGAAAATGGTCATAGTATGGACGGTTATTGAGAAATTGCTTTTTGAAAATGAATATGTTTAAGTTGAAAAAGACCATAGGAATCTGTGGAGGAAAAAAATTATTGAATGGCATCGTAGGTGTGGGGGGGGGGGGTGGGTACCAACACACAATTATGGACAATACAAACACAGTCACAGCACATCATACACTACACACCCACAAAACTACAACCACAACCACTACACACAACAACTCACTACACAACAAAAACACTACACGCACACACCACAACAAACAACACTCACGCACATATACCACTACAACACACATACACAACCACAAGAACAGCCAACATAACACACACAGGAATAACCACAACAGACTACAACATACACCACAAAACAGAACACAGAGAACTCACCACAAAACAAGGCATACCACGCACTTCCGACCTGTAAGAGATCGAGCAAAAATAAAAAAGCTAAAAATCGAAAGGAGTGAAACAATCTCTCTTTTCAATCAGGCTCGCACTTTTCGGGATCGCGTGCTCAGTTTTACACTGGTGGGACTCTGATCCTTTTGGAAGATGACAGAATCGTCTGTAGTTATCTCTAAACAGACGGTCACATACCACACTCTAAATTAATTGAGGACTATGGATGAAGTTGGGAAGAATTAGAGCGAGCGTCTGGTTAGGGGTTGGTTTATGCTTGTTTTTTATGTTAGTGTTATGTTGTTGCGGAGGAGGTTATGGATTTAATTTTTAAAGTTGTATGTTACTGTTGTTATTACCGTTGTTGCCATTGTTGTTTTCCCGTTGTTATTGTTAAATGTTGTTGTTGTACAGAATGGTATTACTATTACAGCCAAGATGACATTATGACATGTGCAACATTGGGTATCTTTATTGGTTGACGTTTCGCCATTCCAGTGCTTTATCATACAATTCAGGACATAACTTGAAGATATTGAAACTATGTACAGAATATGAGGTAATCAGTCCCTCAACTAGGAGTTGGTTTGCGAGAGACGTGTCTTGGCGATTCTGAATGCCAGATGCAGGCGCTGACGCTTGATACTAACGTAGGGGGGGAAATGGGGCGGGTAGCCGAGAGGGCATCATAGTCATGGTAGGCGGATTTCCAGTGGAAGAGGTCTCACCCAAAAGAGATGGGTTTGTTGTAGTAGTTGTGGTCGTAGTCGTGAAGGCTTATGTTACCATGTCTCAGAATCAGATTCATGATGTTGCAACATCATGGAATATTGATTTGAGGACATTGTAATAACCTTTCACGACTCTACGACAACTATTACTACCATGTTGTTGTTTGCCATTGTTGGTCGTTGTTATTGTTATGTTACCCTTTGTGGTGCGTTGTTATTGTCATGTTTCCATTGATAACTTCTGAAGACATAGAATTATGAATGTGGTCATGAGTAAGCTGGTATAATTATGTATGTACCTGTGTAAGTGTACTTGTTTATGTATTTAAACGTATGCATATGTAATCGCAAGTATAATGATTGTGTGCAGAACAACAACTGCGAAAATAGTGAAATTTCAGGGGCTTTTGATGATTTCACATTACTAGAGATGGATACTGTGATTCTTATTGCATGGTTTGTGTGTGTATTACTACGGTGTATGTGTGGTGTGGTTGCAGGGTCGAGGGTTACAGCTCCTAGGCCCCACTCTTTTGCTGTCGCTACTAGGTTCACTCTATGTGCTCCAAAATTGTGGTTGCAGGGGTGAGATTCAGCCCGCTCTTCACTGTCGCTGCTAGGGCTCCTCCCTCCCTCTCTCTCTCTCTCTCTCTTCCTATCTCCTCTCTTTCTTCTTCTCTCTTCTGTGCTTCCTGAGCTTTGTTACACTCGTCTTAAAGTATGTATGGTTCCTGCCTCACTACGCTTAAAAGGTACTCCACTCTGACGACTTATGATGAAGAAATATTCCTAACATCATGTGTCTCGTCTGAGTCTTCGCTTTCAATTGTGACCTTGTTCTGTGTCCCATCTCGGAAACATCTTTCTTGTCTACTAATCTATTCCACGCATTATCTTGTATGTATTATCATGTCTCCCTAGCCCTTTGTCTCAGTGTCGTCCAGTCGATTTCCCTCATCTTTTTCCCAACTTGTAGGAATCCTGAGCTCTGGAACCATCTTGTGGAAACTTTGTACTTTCTCTAATTTCTGACGTGCTTGGCGGTGTGGGTTACAAAATGTGTGGCTGCATACTCAGTGATGGAGGACTGACCCGTACACAGTCCTACAGGTTATTCAACGATTTTTTATTAGGTTCACGGAACTGTTGCAACCCTGAATGGGTACAAAGTATATGTTTATATATTACTTATATGTATATAATGCTCTACTTTCATATAATTTTATATAATTGCTTATATTTGCGAAAATAGTAAATCGTATATATTTGCTTTATATTATTATTTGACTTGTTAAGTTGTTAGGTAGGTGTATCATTATATATATTATGGTTCCTATATAGATCGTCTTGATTGTATAACTACTGTAATTATCGTATTTGCAAGTTTACTCTTGCCGGCTTCTCTTCTTTGTGAGCAGCAACCGTCATGGAGCTTAAACGATATCGAAGGGGGGAGGGTGATCACACCTTGCCTGACGATATTCGCGTCTGGGTCTCGACTCGGTGGTGGTTGGACGTTATTAGAAAGACGTGCTAAATTTCCTTAATTGCCTAGTTGGAAAGATCGTCTCTGTTTATTATTGTTGTTGGTTCTGGAGACTCTTTCACAGGAACATAGTATAGACTTAGTTATTTTTCGACGTTTGTACTGAAGGTTGTGTGTCGCAATAGGACACTCTGAGCAACTTAAGGTCTGAGAGGTAGCTTTTGATAATTTGTACGACTGTATCTGTGTAACTGTCACAGTCGGGGATTTTCTATTGCTCTGAACTTAGTTCAGTAGTATGGGAGTTTGGTGACTTGGTGGAGGGATCTGCAGATGGTCATAATTAGTGTCTTTATATTATCTCTTGATCCTGTTGTGTGCAGTTGCTTGTTATATTGCTATTTGGGCTTAGGCATTCTTTTATTGTTCAAGCAGACTGTTCTGATTGCCAGTTGGTCAAGAAGTTAGTTATGTGAGGAATATGTCAGTCATTGTTTTAAGTTAGTCGAGTAGTGAGACATAGTGAATACGTAGAGCACTTACACACTTAATAACTTATTTGTATATTGTATTATTAAATATTAATATACCAGATGGTACTTAAAACTAAATATGCGATATGTGCTTTCCGCACAATCTACTGTACACGAAGAAGTGATTATTATTATTTAGATTATTATTAATTTAATTTACATGATCTTATACCTCTAGACGTTATTAATAAATTTATTAATGTTAAATTCTCTAGTTAGTAGCCTACTGTTGTAATCCTGAAGCACTATATTCTTACTGAATTCTAATGGATGATTGGACAAGGATACTGAACTAATATGTACGAAAACCAGAACAGGCCTGGATGCTAGAAGGGCAGAGTCCTTTTAGAATTCCACTGGAGATCTCAAGCTTATAGAATCCGCATTTTTTTTACAGGAAACGCTTTTCTCAGGTTTGACAGGCGTCCATATGCTGCTGGAGTCTATCTGGATGATGTTGTGCCTCGGAGACGTGCACGGCGTTATAGCCACCCCAAGATCTTTATCCTTGAGTGAGAGTTTGCAGTCTTTGTCCACTAGGATACACTCTGCGGGCTCTTCTTGCTCTTCCCATCTTCATTGACTTGAACTTTTGGCTGGCTTGGAATCGAGAAGTCATTTTGGACACGTGTTCAGTCTGTCCGGGTTCTCTATGTATCTGCATGATCTCATCGGTATAATTCTTCTCATTAACTTACATCAGCTGCGAACCGGGAACTTAGAGTCTATCCTTATCATGTCATTCACATATATTCAAACATAGCATTGCGTCCTAGAATGACTCGGTGGGGACCGCTCGTACAGGCGCCACTGTGTTACTTCATCAGTACCATGACTCGTTGTTGCTCCTGTTCAGTTATTCTTTGATCTATTGCAGTGCCCTCCCTGTTATACGTGTGATTCTACGCTTTGCATTAATCTCTTGTGTGGAAAACTGTGTCGAAGGCCCCTTCTTGCAGACAAGAAAATGTAATCACCCACTCCTCTCATGTCGTGTCTTACTTCTCTTACTTAGTCATTGAAACTACAGAAGAAGGTTATGTGACACATGATTTGCCTTCCAAGAATCTGTGATGTTGTCGTTTTTATGTTCCGTTATAGGTGCTCAATCACTTCCTCTGTTATTCTTCTCCTTGACTTTGCATGCTTATCAAGTCTTGACATGCTCAATAGTTATGTGCCCGTTCCATCTTCTTTCTTAGAAATGGGACTATATTTAGCGTCTTTTATACTCTAGGTAGTTGTCCAGTTTCAAGGGATAAGTTGAAAATTGTGGCTTTTTAGTGGACACACAGTGTCTCTGCTCCTCTCTAAGGACCCTCGGAGAGCTGACGGTCCCACCGCTTTGGGTATCAGGCTACTTAGAGCTTCTTCACCTGCTCCCCTCCAAGTCGTGTGAATTTTCATCCAACAGTTCGTTGCGATATAACCTGTTGATGCTTTACCCCTGTTCATGTCTTCAGAGTCCTTCCTGTATTTACTGTAAATACTTCTAAAAATCTCGTGTTGAGTTCACATACCTATCGATCGTTGTCTTGTATGAATTCCACACTCCTTTCATCGCTTGATTACTGGTCTTGGACTGGTTGTGTTTCTCCTAATGTGGCTATACAGCAGTTTCGGGTCAAACTTGACTTTCGATGATGCTAGCTGTTTTCGTACTTGCTGGGCCTCCTCCTTATTTGCGTGTGTGTGTGTGTGTGAGAGAGAGCGAGAGAGAGAGAGAGAGAGATCTGAGAGAGGAGTACGAGAGAAAGCAGAGACGTCATGTGTCTAATACTATATATTTGCTAGGTTGTAATGTCTATTACAGCAAGATATCATCGCCAAAATACAGCAGTAATGGTCGAGACAGTAACACATCAAAACACAAAATTAGCAGCCAGGTTGCACGCCTGACTGTTCGAAATCTGTTTTTTCAAATGATTGAGCTCCATGTATGGTCGAATTTATTACTTTGAGATGTTACTGGGACTTTCTCACTCAAAACCAGTAAACAAGTCATATAGAGGAACTGTAAAGTAATGAAGAAAAAAAACGCTACGACAACACGCAAGAACAGTACAGTTACTTAAATATAGTACACAGAGAATCTTGCTCACTGTAATAGCAGAACTTCATTACTTAACACATAATACTCCTGTATTAACACAGGCAGACAGTACAAAAACACATGAAATTAATTATAATAACTATAGAACAACATAAAACATAAAGTACAGTAACACAGAAGATTAACAGTAACATTGCTTCATTCTCTCACTTTCTCTATCTGACAGAATTATTGCAAACACAATGGAAAATAAACTAGGAAAAAAAAAAATAATAACTTCCATGGGAGAGTCACCCTCTCATCAAAATGGATTGTTGGTGTTGATTGATACAACGGCAGTAGAACTGCTGTCTAATGTAATCAATACTACTGCTTTGTGTAATATTCTCTTGACTTACTTTGTGGTGTGGTACTTGTGTTTCAGCTTAATCCATCATTTTTTTATGCTGTTATTATACTATTATAATACTGGTAACCACATGGAAAAGGATAATAGCATACTATAAAATGGTATAGCTGCACGGCACGTACCACACAAGAGCAGAGCAAGAGAATATTACACAAAACAGTAGCCACTGGAAGACATTAAGGAAAGATTTTACTGGCCAGGTTGTAACATCAACACCAACAATCCATTGTGTCGAGTGCTTGAACTCTCCCAGTATGAAGATTTTATTTGTTTTCTAGTTTTTTTTCTTGTGTTTGCTAATATTTTGACATATAGTGAAGGTGAGAGAAGTAGTGAAGCCATGAACAATTAACAACGTGAGAGAATTAACATTTAACAGTTCATAAGAGTTTTTTTTGCAATCTCACATAAAGATTCTCTCAGTTGTTAGTTTCCTTCATATCTTCACGTTTATCATTAAGGATATCTCCAAAATTCATAATATATAACATTCTCCATCTGCTTATCAGAATTCTATTAAATATTAAACCATAATGTAATATAATTTTAACAGCTGTGTGAGACAGTACAGATGTGTGTGACAGTGTTGGATTATATGTTTGAAACTGTGCTAGGAATTTTATTATACATACATATAATATATATAATATAGCACAGTAGGACGGAGAATACGTGTGTGTGTTGTGTCCTTACTTGTGTATTGTGTGTTTACTTATGGACGTTTCAGTGACTTGCATATATATAAGAAGAACGAATGCTAAAAAGAAAGGCAACTGATACTTTCTTGCAGAGGATCTTGGTGGAAAGGAAAGTCACATACGGACACAAATATATGTAGTTAGTGAAAAAACAAACAAATACGACCGATTTGTCCTGACTGTGTTTCTGCGTACAGTTCGAACTGTCTTTGTCCCTGATTTGTTCTGATACAGTTCAAAATGTCTTTGTCCCTGACTTTGTTTAGGTAAGTTCACAACTGTCTTTGTCCTGACTTTGTTTCTGGTAAGTTCACAACTGCCTGTTTCCCTGACTTTGTTTATGGTACACTTTACAACTGCCTTTGTCCTGACTTTTGTTTCTGGCTAAGGTTCACAACTGCTTTGTCCTGACTTTGTTTCTGGTCAGTTCACAACTGCCTTTGTCCCTGACTTATTGTTTCTGGTACAGTTCACAACTGCTTTGTCCTGGACTTGGTTTTGGTACAGATCACAACTGCTTGTGTCCCTGATCTTGTTTATGGTACAGTTCACAACTGTCTTTGTCTGCTTTGTTCTGTACAGTTCACAATGTCTTTGTCCCAGGACTTTGTTTTCGGTAACAGATCACACTGCCTTTGTCCCTGTTTGATTTTGTTTCTGGAATCAGTTCACAAATGTGGACAGTGTTAGCTAAAATTGCAAAATATTGTTTTAACTTTAAATAAATATTAAGTTTGTCATTGTCTGTTGATTATACCAAGCAATAAATATGTCAAAAATTGTGACTGTCTTCGAAGAAATCCCCCGCCACTACTGGACTGTTCTCGAGCAGCTCTGACTCTGAGGACAATGAAGACCCCCTCTATATCTTAGCGTCGCTCACCGAGGGTGGAATTTTGATATTAATACGGACTGAATTTGTTCATGAGCCAGTTTCACGTGTATTGGTCGTAGCAAAATTTTGTTTGGTTCAATGGAGTGGATGTTGAACATGTTTCATCCAGTCTGCATGATTGGCGAGGTGGACAGTCTCCTCCTGATGTAGTCGAGAACTCTTGAACGGCTGTCCCGTCAATAGGAAAGCAGCGTACTTGGTGTTTGGTAAGAAAATCATTTTAACATTCACTCAAATATATACCACTTCTACGACTATTGGGAACAATATTTGGGAAGGTGTTGAGCTGAGTGTGGTTAAGGAACACATTTGCTGTGTTGCAAGCTGTTGAAACTTGGTGTGACACGTAAGGTACACTGAATGTTCCCAATTTTAACCTTGTTATTCATCAATCAGTGTTCTGAACATTAGTTGGAATTCTATTAACTCGGGTTTCGGAAGCTTTTGTATGTTGACAGTGATGGAAAAGGACAAATATAAGCAATGAAGAATGCTAGAAATGCTACTTAAAAATATAATTGAGAAGACAGTCAGTACAGTAACAAACGACAATACTGTAACATACCAGAAAAGTACAGTATATACATCAGAACAGACATTATTTTATAAATCAAAAGGAAGCGCTAAGCCACAAGGCCAGAACACGTAAGGCAGTACATAAATACCACAAAGAACAATCAATACAATAAGGAGAGTTGGAGCAAGATAATACATATAACAGCGTAGTGAAGACATTAAAGTCAGAGTGTATTGGCCAGGGTTGAAAAACATCAACACCAAAAATCTTTCTGTCGAAAGGTTGACTATATTTTCTTGCATAGATGTTTTTGTTGTATTATCTGACGAATATTTTTCTCAATATAATGGGAAGGTGAAAGAAGTGAAGAACGAAAAATAAATGGAAGAGAGGAGAGAATAATTATTTAATAATTCCAAGAATGTTGTTTTTTTTTTTTTTGTATATCAGTAAAAGATTTCACAGTTGCTACTTCCTTATATCTTTAACATTTATCATTAAATAATGGATATCTACAAAATACTACGTTGCAGCATTCTACTTCACATTATTCAGAATTTAAGAAGACCAACTGCTGTAACTTTTAGCTCAGGTTTCTGTGGAAGCGTGTCACTTACGGACACAAAATATAAACAATAGTGTGAAACAAAACAGTTCACAACTGCTGGACAGTGTTCGATAAAATTGCAAAATCATTGTCTTAATTAAAGAAAATATAATTGTTTGTCCCCTTGTCTGTTGATTTCTACAAGCAATGATAATGTCAAAATTGTGTCTGACGGGTTTGTTGCCAGACTTGTTCAGTACAGAAGAGAAATATACAAGGTGATTAATACCGCAGTATCAAATTTTAACACGGAGATTTTTTGGTGAGATGGAGAGAGTTGATAGTCCTCGAATTGTTAAGTTTAATTTTGGATATTTTGAGGGAAGGAATGTGTGCATCAATAATTTTGCAGACTTGGAATAAACAGCAAAAAAAACAACTTGTTACAAACAGACATTGCGTTTGTAATGCCAGAGTTGTAACTTACAAGTGAATAAAAACAGCCGTATCGAAGAAACTGTTGTCTCTATGTGGGCTGATGTCAATACTTTACAGTTGTTTTGGTTGCTTCTCTTGCTTCAGTGTATCACAAGACATCTCTGTGTCCTCCAGATGACTCCAAGGTGTGGATCATGGAGGAGTTGTTATTGTGAGGGAGGTATAGTGAGGTTGTGGTCATAAATGTGGTCATAGTGGAGAGGTGGTCAAAGTGAGGTGTGGTCGTATTATTTTATATAATAAAAGAAGGTAAGCACAAGGGCTATACAGCGCTGCAGGGTTTAGGAAGGACGAAGGGAACTGGATGGGCGAAGGGAGGGGGGAGATCAGCAGGTACGAAAACAGCGGTGGGCAGGGATAGTATGGGGGTAGAGGTTAGCAAGAGATCAAGTAGTAAGGTGAGCTGGAAAAGTATCTGATTTGTGAAGTAAGTTCAGTCGTTGTCAAAAGTAATGAGAGAGTCCGGGATGAAGGTGGGTCCATCAGCGGAGAAGGGATGTAAAGAGAGACGCAGCGGGGCGAAGATAACGTCGAGGTAATTTGCGTGTCGTGTACGTGGGCAGTCCAAAGAATGTGGGGATTGATAAGGAGTGGATATTCTCACAGAGAGGAGCAAGACGCTCTCCATGAGATAATCCATGAGGTAAGACGTGTATAGGCCAATGCGAAGACGGGGAGAGAGTTTAGTCTCCCAACCTCGACACCTGGTGATAGAAGACGGCCGTACCTATACGCGGTTTAATAGACTGAAGTTTGTTGCGAGCATAGTAGGACCCACCGTTGTTGGGGGGGGGGGGCCAAAAAAACGGGGCTGAAGGTGGGGAAGATATTTACAGCAAATAGTCCGTAACATGGAATACTCTACAAGGGAACTGGTAGGTAATGTTACTGCTGACGCGCAGCAGGTGTCTGCCTGTCATGCCTGTGTCAACATGGACCAGGGAACACAAAAAAAATATCTTTATGACTTAGTAAAGATGCGGCGTAGCCAAGTTGGATACGGAGGTAAGGGTGTGAGTGTATCAAATTTTTGTATGCCTGTAAAGCCACTAAGGTGTTGGAGAAAACCACAAATGATGGACACAGGCATCGATGCAATGGGTAAGTGCTGTAAGTTGGCATATAATTCAGCAGTAAAAATACTAGCTGAAGATAGTAAATGCCCTTGTACGACGCTGTCCGGAAACACTGCTGCGAATCCTACGCCGTCAGAAGACTTAGAGCCATCTGTGTACACAGCAATGGCATGAGAATGAGAGTGAACAGTTGGTCAGAAAAGAGGCGGGATAGCCGTAGACAGTTGGGCTTTCGATCATGGGAGGAGAAAGAACAGACTCGAACAGCTGGGACGACTTCCAGGGGGGTAGGGAAAAGTGAGATGCTACATGTACATAGAAGGGTGTAGTGAAAAGAGAAGACAAGAGCGAATGAAGGCGAAGAGAGAAGGGACGGAGACGAAGCAGGGGCGGCGAAAAATAAATTAAAGAATGTCTACAATATCAGTGACCAATTCTATAAATGGAAGGATTTGCGGAGATCATGAGAGCGTACATAGTAAGTAGCGCAGGCAATGGGCATCACGGCGATGGATAATAATATGGATGGAAACTGTTCGCTTCTGCATAGAGGCTTTCGACAGGGGAAGAGCGAACGAAAAGCACCAAGCATAAACGTAATCCTTGGTGATGAATGGGTTAAGGCTAGAGAGAGTAGCCAGGTAGATGCCGTGAATAGATCTGGTCACATAATCAAGTTTCGAATAAAATAAGGGTGGAATGTAGGTGAAGGAGGGTTCCGACGATCAGCTCCCACGAAAAGATGACGCAGGGTTTTAAGAAGGTTCGAGCCGGCTGTGGACAAGGGCTTCAGAGAGGTAATGTGAGGTTTCCAGGATAACCTAGTCAAAGAGGAGGGCCCCAGAAACTTGACTGTATCTCCGTTCAGGGTAAGTGAGGTGGCCATAGAGGTACAAAGATGATCAGAGATGAACAGAGCGTTCTAGCGAAAAGTGTTTGGTGGTGTTTTAGTGCTGGAAGAATTTAAAACCCATGAGTGGTGGCGCCAAATTGGAAACACGGTCGACTGCATGCTGAGAGAGAAACTGTAAGGAGGTTGACAGTCAGCGCTGCACAGGCCAATAGCGGAAGTCATCAAACATAGAGTGATGACCAAATATATTGGATGGAAGGGACTAGAGCCCAAATATTAATAGCAAGGAGTGAAAGTAGTGTGTGCTCGAACACATCCCTGGGGGTGAACACCTTCAGCCTTGGCAACAAAGAGACCGGCTGTGAGAGCACATTATGATAACTGAACACGGAAATGCTGTCAGTTAAAAGTTCTTAAGGGAAGGTGGTAGATTGCCTCGAAGGCCTAAAGGAGTGGGCTTTGGGCTAAAATTTTATCCTCCAAGTTGTGTTTCTATGCCTCTCAAGGTCAAAAAATATGGCAATAACTGAGTGGTTATTCGCAAAGCATTACGAACATACGTATCCAAGCGCCCGTGCAGCAGGTTTGGGGTCTATGGCTATAGAAGCAGTCCTTACGAAAGCCATATTGACGCAGTGGAGACGACTGTTGTCGTGTCCGACTAAAATACCACACTAAAAGTCTATTTATAGACGATTCCATTGACTTTGACAAACGCACTGCGTACAGAAGACAATGGAGACGAGAGTGGGAGGTTTCATGTCCCGTGAGGTGCCTGGTTGCGGAAAGGGAGAAAAAGGGAGAATCAATGGCGCGGACGTTTCCACAGCTTGTGAAGAACTCCTTGTTGACCGAAGATAAGATTGTAAAGGACGCTAATAGGGACTGCAAGCGGCTGATGATGTAAATGTTGTAGCATACGAATATGAATGTCGTCGGGCCCCAGCTGCGATGATCCGACAAGTGAGAAGTGTTGCCTCAGTTCTGAAGTGTAAAAAGGGCAAAATGTATTACTGTTTTCTCTCTGAGAGAAGAGTAAGTCCAAGGGTGCTAAACTCTCTGGCAGACTTTGTGGAAAGAAATGAGGGGCATATGATGGAAGTCCCTAGAAAGTATACGGTACCAGGATGATTGCCAATTTTTCATTGGCAACATCTAGTGGGTTTGCTATATCAAACATCGGCAACCGCAGAACAGGAGCGGGTCAGGAAATATTTACGTCACTCAGTTTTCGTTTTTTTCCAGACTGCACTCATAGAGAAGCAGAGGTGATGGGTGGAGACATAGATCTGCCAGGCAAGTGCGTGTTAGCGTCACGGATGACACGGCGGCGATCGCACGCTTCTGTTTAAAAAGTCAAGCAGTCGCTCTAGTTGGTTCTGACTCTTGTACACCGCTCGGAACTGCCCCATGCAGCGGATCGTTTCAAAACGTACTGCCGAGCCAAGCAGAGAGCCTACTCCACCAAGAGCACGCATTTCTGAGAATGCTGCCCGAAGTTTGGGGTATAGAATGAGAAAGAAGCTGCGGTGAAAACGGAGGACGGAGAAGAGGTGTAAAAAGCTCATCGATGGAGGACGACGAAGGAACCTCTTTAAAACAGTCAGGTGTGAGTAAGGTTCCAATTTGCCCGATTTCTAATGCCAGGCGTGGGGTGCGCGAAGAGGTGGTGGCGAATATGAAGGGGAAGGTAAATTTGATTGGGAAAATGATCACTGTCATGTAAGTCCGGGAGAACAGGAGTCCAAGTTCATAGAAGTCTAATGTGACTGTGGCGGACGGGAAGAGGGCAAGTGAGAGATCGAATGCAAGAGAGAGTATGAGGTCCGAGGATCAAAAATGGTTGGGTGAGTACCTGTATTTAAAAACATGGAGGGGTGGTGTGGTGGCAAGCTAAAAGTCCCAGACCCTTGAATTACTCACGGGAATCACAGTGGAGACCCTCCAGAGAGAAATGAGCTCGCGGCATTAAATCACGCCAGTAACAGATCGTGGTGGCCTGGGTAATGCGAAAGGAAGGCGCCAAAATCCGGAGAACTAGATGTGAATGCCCCGAGAAGGAGAGAGATATATAGTAACGAACAGAGCGTATACCACCTATGTAGTGGATACGGGCTGTGTGTTAATGCACGAAAGGTTGTAATAAATAGCTGATGGGTACGGAATATCAGTGGGAGAGAGGGCACTTTCATAAAGGTCCCATCAGGAAAAGGATCTGAGAATACAATAAATTATAGCTGCGATGAGATGTGAGAAATAACAGCAAGAGTGTATTTTGCGTTCCTGTAAGCAAACACCAACAGGGGCAAACTGGGGAGAGTAACATCTGAAGTCACCCCGTATTACCCTGAGGCCGCACGCGTATATTCCACTTTTAAAAAGCCATGATTGGCAATGATAATGATACTTGAACCGCAGGTAAGGTTCCTACGGACTAGAAGGGTTAGAAACGTCACATGCAGGAGGGCAATGGGAAAATGTTCAAGCAGCGAAGGAACGGTGCGCTGTGAAGAAAGGAGTTGAGCAGATGGAGCAGAGTGAGGTGAAAGAGCGGAAGGATGGGATCAGTGTCCCATTGATGAGTTTGGTCTCTGTGCAAATATTTCAGAGATTGCTTCCAAGTGTTTCGGAATTCAGAAGGATGTCGTATGGGAGACAATATTGGGGTGGTAGGGGGAGGATGAGTAAAGATTGGAAACTGTATTGGGACTGTACAAGGTAGGGGGGGGCGAAAGGGTGGGGGAACTGGAGAAGCGTGGCAGGGGACAGAAGAGACAGGAACCTGGGAAGGTGGCAGAGAGAAGAAACCTGGGAGGGAAAGGGGAGGAAGGTACATTACGAGGAGGAGGTGTGAAACCTCTGCACTTGTTAACTGAGCCGCAGTAGATGAGGGGTAAGCAACTAGGGACAGAGTGTACAGGGGGGTGTACAAAATGAGGTCGGGTGGCAAGATGCGGTAGGTTGGGATGTTAGACCGGACCTTTTTTCGGACCTTGCAAGTGAGGAAGTAGAGGGGCGATTGGAAGAGGTTTGTCTTACGAGGTCTCGTCGCGATATCTGGAGCTTGTAAGAGAGAAACTTCGAAGAGCGAGAATAGGCTGAGGATTGAAAGTAGGGGACGGTCTGAGCCGGAGGACAGCAAAAAGGATAGATACAGGAGTGATTTTGGGAGAGGTTAAACCCAGAGGTGGGTTGTAGAAGAAAACTGGGATACCAGAAGTGGGGGGACGTTTTGAACACGGGGATAAGAAACACGTGGGAGATCTCCCTTGGAGGCGGAGATGAGAAAGAAACAGCCATGGCATAAAGGGTGACCTTCTGTTCTCTTTGAGGTAACGGATTTCCGCTCGTTTAAATAGACCTGACAACGGTGAGAGTACGAAAAAGGGTGAGCCTCATGGACAGGGTTAAGGCAAACAAGAGGGAGATCGATTGCAAGGAGTATTGGAGAATGCGCTGACATCGGCACCACAACGACTTGGGCATTCGGCGAGGTAGATCTGCAATATTTCGCTGGATGACCAAATCGACGCAATTTCTACACTGTTGTGGTTGTAGGGATCACCTTTCGAACTTGTAACCGATGTCCTGCTATATAAAAGGAGGATGGGAGTTCTCGGTGTCGAAAGTTAACGAGCCACATTCGCTTGGGTATCGTCTCCGCCCACGGGCAGGAAGAACGTAATCGTGTCTACCTTGGGATATGGGAGATCTTGGAGTTCGCCAGCTGTTCTAGAATGTGGTGCCACCATGTCTGCGGAAAATTTTGGTTTGTGGCTATGGTATGGGGCAGAGAAATAACGGTACCACTTCATCTAGAATTGAGGGATGTGATGTTTTTCAAGGGTGACAGTGAACGCAGTACTCTATATGGCGAAAGACGAGAGAGTCACGAGCCGCTGAGGTAGCATTCTGTACGGTAATGTATGCGCTGTACCGCTCTTAAGAGATGAAAAGACTAATATCTTTACACACTCACATGGACGTAGGAGGTTTGCCTTGCCAATAATTATGGTCAGAAAAGATAGGGCAGTAGAGGGAAGTTGGTCGTAAGTTGAAGAATTTTAGTCCATGTTCAGTCTGAACTGAGCGTGGAAAGGGTAGTGAAGGACGTTGTCGATCGGTTTGCTGAGAAGACACGAGAGAGGTGAAGGTGGAGAAAGTATCATCAGCAGGTAATTGTCGGTGACGTTTTGGAGTGGGCCAGAGTTGGTCCGATCGTTGGGATGGAACGGGTCGGCCGAGATTTTGAAAATTGCCGCACCGTAGAGGGAGAGGCCGGAAGCATAGTCAGAGGGAGGAGCGGAAGGTCTGATAAATCGAAGGAGTCAGTCGAGGCCTCGTCCTTGAAGCGGGTGGAGTGGGGAAACAGCCACCGGCATTAGGTACCAGAGGCATGTAGGAATGTCTGGAAGAGTGGATCCAATGACGAGCATGAGGGTCAGAGCTCACGGGAGTGACGGTGTATCAAGAAGGGGCCCGCGTGGTACCCAGGTTCTCATGGACTAGGGCTTGCCCATGGTTAGGTTTACTTCTTTTATTTTGTTTTTAGAAAAAAAAAGAAAGAAGGGGGGAAAAAAAGAAATAAAATGAAAAAAAAGAAAAAGAAAAAAAAGGGGGGGGACCGGGGAGGGATAGTTCCTAGGAGGAATGAAAGGGCCAGGAAATCTCCTCCGCGCCCAAGAGGGTCTCGACACCGCTAGTAGGCAGATGCAGCATGGAACCCGTGCCATACCCTACCCTTTCATTCCGTTAAACCAGCATCTGGATAGCAACCTCAATCTAGCCGAGCTACCTCGGTGGACAAAAGAGAGGGCGGCCGGATATCCGCCACAAAGCATACCTCCTTCAGCCACCACTCCGCGGAATCCGAAAGGTGGCTTCCAGAGAGATACACCGTCGCCCAAAAGCACCCAAAGCTACTCGGGATACGGAAGAGAGAAGAGGGATCGGGACATCCCTAGGCAATCCAGATTCCACGGAAAACTACGCCACCGACAAAGAAACTCAACGGAATGGGATGGGACCCCGGTGTTGCTTTCCTAGCCTAGGAAATAGCGCGCCTGTGGGAGAAATCACGAAGGCTAAAAAGAGGAAGGGCAAAAGAGGGAGGGGTGAGGTGAGGAGTGAGGAATGGAAAAAGGGGAGGATGGGGAGGATGGGATAGGGGAGGGGAGAATGGGGGTAAATTAGGTTCGGTCTTGAGAGAAGACCGACAGGGCTAATTCCTCAGACCAAGAGCCTCTTCACCACGCCAAGGAGCCCCCTTGAAGAGGGGTGTGGTCGTTAGATGTGGTCATAGGTGGGGGTAATTATGGTGAGGTCATAATGAGCTGTTGTCATAGTTAAGTGAGGTTATAGTGAGATAAAGTAAAAAAAAAAAAAACCGATTTCAGCAGACTCTTCCACTCATCAAGTACCCTATTCCAAACCATTACTTCACTATATACTTTCTTGGAGAGATATTTTCAACAACCTCTTATATATAGCCTTTGTTAATAACAATCGTTCCACTTATACACATCGATCATGTCTTCCCTCTTTCTTCGCCTTACAAGTTAAATGTAATTTAAGGGTCTTCAATCTTTCTTCATACCGAAGTTTTCTAATGTTATGTATTACATTTTGTCATTCGAGCTGAGCTGCGTAATCTTGACATAATCGCAGTAATCTACTGCCTTATTCGTACGCTTAGGCACTATTGCTGCTTTGACCATTAACCCTATCTTTTTCCCTATTTATTAGTTAATTAGTGCTTAGGCCCCCCCCATGAACATTCCCGAGCTCTTCAGAAAACTTTGCAATAGATCATGGGTGGTCGATGTGGTAATAGTGAGGGGTGTGGTCATAGTTAGGTGTGTGATCATAGTTAGGTGAGGTCATAGTAGTTGTGGTTATAGGTGTGAGTATATGTTTCCAGGTCTTCATCCGTGGGCCCCGGGGTGTCAACCCTTCCACATTCCCCCTTCCGGTTTTTTTTGGCGTTTTCCTTATTTTCCGGTGTCCAGAAGTCCATCTTTCCCCTCGATAACTCCCAGGTGGGGGACAGGAAAGGGTGTGGTCATAGGATGTGGGCGTAGATAAGGTGAGGGGTGGTCATAGTTAGGCGAGGTTATAGTGAGGTGTGATCATAGTTAGGTGTGGGCATAGTTTTGGTATGGTCATATTTTTGGTGAGTCTAGTCAGGGGAGGTCCTATGAGATTGGTTTTGTTTTTCCAGGGTTTCCCTCCTGGGCCCCGGATTTAACCCTTCCACACTTCCCACTCCCCGGTTTTTTTTGGGGGCTTTCCCAAATTCCGTTTCCCGAAGCCTCTGGTCCCCTCACATGAATTCCAGGTGTGGATCATGCAGAGATGTGGGCTAGGAGGTGATTTCAGGTGAAATTTGGGCATGGATGTTTTGGTCTAGCAGGGGTGTCATGGTGAATTGGTCATAGTCAGGTGTGGTTTTTGTTTCCGGTCTCCATCCGTGGGCCCCCGGGTGTCAAAACCCTTTACACTCCCCCCTCCGGTTGTTTTTTTGGTGCTTTCCTAGTTCCGTGTGTCCAGAAGTCCATCTGTGTCCCCCCCAGATAACTCCTTTCCTCACTTTTTCCCGGTGGGAGGGGGGGTTTTGGGGGGTTGTTGGGTGGGGGGTTGGGTGGGGGGGGTGGGTGAGTGGGTTGTTGGGCTGGTGGGGGGGTGGGCGGGTGGGATTTTTTTGTGTGTGTGTGTTGTGATGGTTTGTATGTGTTGGCCCTCCCCAAATAACCTTGTTGGATGGGGAATTGGTCTTGTCTAGCGGGGCTACTGCCGAACTGTCCAGGTGGGGGAATTACAGGAGGGGGCACAAAAAACTGGTCTGTAATTCACCCCCAAGACAGCCTGGAACAGTATTTGCCAGACAATACCAAGCTGCCTCCCCAAATCGGGCCACCAAGGTGAGGTTACTTTTGATAATCCGGACCCTATTTGTTTCATATGTGTTTTTAAATGAA
>NC_069421.1:736520-796113 GCF_026875155.1 Cherax quadricarinatus
TGGGGGTATTAAGACTTTTACTACAAGGGTCATTTAGACTATCAAACCACGAGGGTCATTAAGACTATCTACTACACGAGGTCATTAAGACTATCTACTACCGAGGGTCATTAAGACTATCTAAAAATCAAGGGTCATTACTAGGAAAAAGGTCATTTACACGTGGGGTTAGCTAAAAACAAAAATAAAAAAATCATTTCTTCCCTTTCTGTAGTACATTCATCAGACATCTTTTGGAAACTCTTCTTGAACTGGTTCATGCTATGACTGGCTTTGACAGGGTGCGGGTAGTCTGTTCCAT
This sequence comes from Cherax quadricarinatus, assembly GCF_026875155.1. Lineage (NCBI taxonomy): Eukaryota > Metazoa > Arthropoda > Malacostraca > Decapoda > Parastacidae > Cherax > Cherax quadricarinatus. The sequence goes on from NC_069421.1 coordinate 736,822, forward strand.
TCCTTTATTGCTGTACAATAAAAGGTGTTTGAAGCCTGGCCTGACTGGGGGTTTACTACAAAGTTGTGCTTCCCCCCCTAGTACTATGATTGCTTTGGTTCCAAACCCTTGACAAAATTGGCAGCAAAATATTCTGGACACTGTTTGTGAGCAATTTTATAAACACGATTAGCTTCAGTTGTTTTACTCTGTCTTCAACATTCAGCATATCCAATGCTGTAATTAAATCCTGGCCTACATGTTTCTTGGTCCAGCCCAGGATGAATCTTACTTTTTTGTTCGGGGGTGATTTACAGTCTATCTTTCAGTTTTTTTGTCAAGGCAGAGTCCCTTGAAGAGCAAGCGTAATCCATATGATTGTATAAGGGCTAGACATAAGGTCCTGCGAGTTTTCAGTAGGTAGTTTACTGTGCTTGTCTATAGAGCAATTTCAGTTGGCATTCGCTTTTTTTTTATACAATTTTCCCCTATCAATTCTTCTGCATTCATGGGTCAAAGGGGATCCCAGATTTTTACTGAGTAAACTGAAGTGATGGGCTCCCCATTACATTTGGACATTAAAATTATTTACCCCTCTCAGTTTATGTTTCGTGCCAAAGAGAATGGCTTCAGTTTTTCCCAGGTGTAATGATAGTTTGTTGTCTACCAACCATTTGTTGCAGGACTCCAGCTCTAGTGGTAATATATTAGCTATATCGTGTGGGTCTTTACCTGACACTAACAGAGCACTGTCATCTGCATAAATTAGGAGTTTGCACTTGACACTGATAGGCATGTCGTTAACATAGCATAGGAATAATAAGGGACCAAGAATACTGTCTTGGGGAACTCCACATGCTATCGGCAGGGGTTCTGATTCCGTTTTGTTGATTTTGAGAATTTATTTCCTGTTGCTAAGGTAGTACTTAAACCAATCTACAGAATCTGTGCCGATAGCGTGAAGTTTCTTGCATAATATAATGTGGTTGACAGTATCGAAGGCCTTTTGCAGGTCTAAGGTTACCATACCTATGAGGTTCCCCATTGACATTTCAGTTCTCAGGTAATCCATCAGATTAATTAGGGAGGTGTCGGTTGTCTAAGAATCTTCTAAAGCTGATTGTTAGCTTTGGGATTGTTTGTTGTTATATGATACTTAACTATTGACAGTACACCGCCCTCTATAGAATTTTGGATATTACACTGAGTATACTAATAGGCCTATAGTTGATTACAGCATACCTACTATTTTTCTTGAAGATAGAAGTAACTCTGGCCTCCTGGATACCCCTCCAGTATGGTATTAGTGGTGATGGGGGAACATATTGATTATGTGAGCAATAGGGATTGACAATTTAGAAGCAATACATTACGTTATTTAACACATTTTATTACCCATTCTAATGATATTTTTTCAATATCTATATAATAAATCAGGCAACATACATACGAACATGATAATACACCCACAGGACAATAAATTAACATATATGTGATGTTTTTCCAGTCTTGTTCTCGGATTGTCAGAAAGAATAACGGTTTCTATAGGTCTACACCAAATAAATGTGAAACTCAGGCCTCTTGGTGGATAGAGCCTGTTCAACCAGGCTGTTACTGTTGGCCACACGCAACCGACATAGATTCCACTACCACCCTTTCTCTTTATCATCACATTTTGTCGAAACAATTTACACTTGGTCACACTTGTCAAAGGCACTTTTGAAATGGTCTGTGTATACTACATTTAATGTTGTTTTCTAGAGCATCAAGTACTTTGTTGACAGATGGTCCAGTTGTTGGACAGAGAGGAGCGACGGCTCTATACCATGTTGCCTGGGTTGTGTAACTGATTGAGGATCTAGATGAGGTGGTGAGTCTGCTTCTCTAGAAACCCTTTCAATGATTTTAAATGTTATGGGATGTTAGCGCTATCAGTATGAATTTTGTTCTCTCATAAAAAAAATATTTAGATCTTCGACTCTCAGTCTGTCAGCGGCTCGCTTAAAAACCGAGTCTTACTGGGACTTGATTTGTTTCATTCAGTCCTTGCTGTAATCTGTGTAGGACCGATACTGGATGTTGTTCTCGACTTGATTTGGCATAAGATAAGAAATATTACTTTTAGGTTTCTTTTTTGACTCCTCTTAATATTCCTTTTGCTTTTCTAGTTCGTGTTTTTCATCTCGCTTTTCCTTAAAGGAATTTCCTTGAGCATTACCTCGTAGTGCCATAGAGTTAATTTATTTCTAGGACATAGGTTTGGATCGTGTTGCTTAGGCTGTCTTTCCAGTTTATATCCATTTAGTACCGGTTGGGACTTGCAGTCCCACGTTTTTGTTTTTGTTATTGAAGTTCAATTGGTGAAGGCTTCCTTCGTGACTGATACTATTTTGGTCGGTCTGGGGCCCCACGCCATACATGTCTGAGCCTCTCTTTATGTTGTGTTGATCTGAGAATATTGTGTATGATATGGTAAGTATTTCGTATCTGATCATCGGTGATTTTAGTGAAAGTTGAGGTCAGTGTATTCTCCACAGTCTTGTAGGCATTATTATTTGCTCGGTTTAAAGTGATTTTGGTGCAGGATTTTAAAAAGCTTGTGTGTATGCCGAGTTTTTTTATCTGAGCTGCCTCTAGGTGTTATCTCTGCTCAGCATTAATTGATAATTCTCCATTTTTAAGGTGCCTTAGGTTGAAATTCCCCAGGGACTAAGTGTTTGGGGCCAGGAGGTGCAATTTTTGCAGACAATGATCAATTTTCTGAAGCTCTTTCATGGAATTGTTGGAAAGTTGGCATCGGATCTTGTATACAGCCACAATGCACCAGGTTTGGTTCTCGTTCTGTTACTGCCAAAACTTCAACTACATCATCTGGGGCATTTAGTAGTTCGCGCATATAAGTGTTGTTTCTCAGGTTAAAACCCCCATTTGCCTGGTCACTTCTGTCACATCTGTATAGGTGGTAACCCGGGATCCATATTTTCATTGTCAAAGGATCATTTATGTGGGTCTTTGTGATAAATAGCGCGATAACAGTGCATGTTTGAACCATACCCCGGCGGTGGTGAACCCGCGGTATATGAGTTCAAATCTCCAGCTCCGGTCGCGTTAGCCACTAGACCAGCTAGCCACAATAAGAGTCATTGCATTTGACTCTGTAAGCAGTTCATGGATGAAAGGTATTTGGTTGGTTTTTTTTTCTCCAGCACTAATATCCGTTTTTTTTTTTTTGGAGTGAAGGCCATCGACTGAGATTCCATTCCAGAAATGATCGGAGTTGGTGTACGATTTCCGTCATTTCCTGCTAGTTTTTTATCTTTCCTGGTGCTAAAAAAAACCCTGTCTATCTGGAGTAGTTGTGGCTCCCCAGGTTTTTCCATGGCCTGGATATTCTGTAACTTGTTTCCTTTAGGTGGTGTGCATGCAACATAAGTTATAGCATTGTCTTTCTTAAACTGAAGAGTGACACATCTCGGGGGTGGTCAAGCTTTCAAGAAGCAAGGTTGATTCTCATGTTGTCATATGGGCACGGTATTTCTGGGTGGTCAAAGCTGACGTCCCGTCTGTTCTTTAGCTATTCCATGCCTGAAATTACCTATTGCATAGAATATGATAGGCCTGGTTTCAGTTTGCCTTTTTTTGTAGCATTCCCTTACTGGGTGTTATCTGTTTCATTACTATCTTCAGCAACTTTTTTTACTACTATGGTGCCTTCAACCAGTTATTTCTGGAATGTTATATCTTCAACTAATAACGGGGCTTCTTTGTTTGCTATTTCCCATTGGTATTGCCAGTTTGCCATCATTGTGTTTTTTACATGTTCTCCTTGTTTACACCTGTTTCCCCACGCTAGAGCTATGTCTCCGCTCTGGGTTAGTTTGTAAAATTGTTTTTTGCCAGGTCATTGTCGTCACTGTTTTCCTTACTGAACTCTGATTCTCCCTCGGGGCACAGCGTCATTCCTCTAATTTTGTACGTTACTACCTTCCAGGCACATCAGCTACACCAGGATGATAGCACCATCTATCCCTGGTCCTTTTAATTTCAATCCATTATGAATGCTGTCAGGTTTTCTTGGAGGTGTTTTCATGTTTTCATCTTTAATTCCATGGTGATGTTTGTTCCACAATAGGATCTCATTTAGGCAATACCCAAAACACTTGCTGGGTCTAATATCTCTGTAGATAATTCCTGAAATATTTGCGCACAAGATGCATGGGCTATTTTCAGAGATGTGGCCAGAGTACTTCAGTTGTTTGTTTGCAGGCTTAACACAGGACTGTTTATTTTACAAATTAACCTTCCTTAAAAGTGTATATTTGGACTATTTGTCGATCGTATGTCGTAATGAACGATTGCAACAAAACCATACCAGGTGGATTTGATCCCGCGGTCAGTGAGTCTCAAAACGGCCTGGACCGTTCGCGTTAGCGGTCTGAGTTTTGAGGACTCTCTGACCGCGGGTTCAAATCCCGCTATGGTATGGTTTGTTTGCAATCGTGTCATTCGATTGTCCTTACAACTCCTCTCTTCTCCAGGCTGCATACACAACTTATTATGACCCCCTTTTCACATCTGGCTCTTATTGTAATCCATATAATCCTGAATTTATACATTTATATTCCCTCTTCTCTCTCCATAACTGATTCTTCAACATTATTGCTTCACTTTCTCTTAGCTCTAACTCTCTCAGATAATCCCATTTATTCTCCCACGGAAACTCCCTACTCTCTTCCGCTTTGTTTTCCCTTAGGCCAGGGCATCCAACTTCTTTCATTCATAACATGGTAGTCATTTCTTTCTTTTCCGTCCACTACATCACGCCAATTCATACTTTCCCTTCTTATGTTTTCTTTTCCTTGTTTTTGATTGTTTATACTGGATGAAGGGAGTCGGTTACTTGCCTATTCTCCCGGAATTTAGTTCGCCTTATGACACGCATATCTTACAGATGAGAATTTCTGTTCCACCTTTCCCATGGAGAGACTAGGAAAAAATAAACATGAACAAAAACTAGAAGAAAATAGAAGAAAACACGGAGTGGTTAGTTTATACCTTGCATGTGTATTGTGATCTAAGCGTAGTAGAAGTTGCAAGACAATAATTGCAGCCTTGCGATGTTATGAGACAGAAAAAAAGGACACCAGAATTCCTATTTTCATGCCAAAACAATTACAGGCTTGTGTTTCACACTCATTTGGTAGGACTGTTAGTACCTCCCTGGAGTGTTGCTGTCTACCAACCTACTGACTACAAAGATATATCGTGCCGAATAAACGTAAACTGGCCAGTTGCAAACTCGTTTACATATTAAGGCCTTAAAATTTTTCTCTTACACGTTTAAGATTTATTTTTTCTATTTATGCTAATGTAAAAATTAATAATTTTGTACCTCTAGAAAACCTGCCTACCATATTAAAACAAGTGCAATTATGTTAGCATTAATCAGCTAAATATTTTTAGATAAGTTGGGCATTATTTAAAAATAAATAAAATGAAATCTATTTTTTTTTCATTAGGTTCAGAATGAATCTACGAAAAAATATATTTTCATTGTGTTTGTTTTTTTATTAAATTACTGTGTAAATTTATAAAACATATATTTTTAGTTTGGATTAGGGTTATATTTAATCTGTCTTTTTTATAATAAGATTCGGTAAGTTTTTAAGGTTCTTTTGGAAAAAAAATTATTAATTTTTACATTTAATGAAAAAATATCTTTAAAAAATATTAGTGAAAAATTCTAAACGAGTTCTTGCTAACTGATCAGTTTTTAACCTATCGCATGATATAATATATATTTTATATCATATATATATATATATATATTTTATTTATATATAATATATATATTTATATATATTTTATATTGAATATATAAATTTTTATATAATATATATATATATATTATATATTATCTATATGCAATAAGATCACAGTATAACAGTAATGCAGAACAACCATGTGAAAGATATACTGAAATTCCTCAATCACTTTCATGATTTCTATCACATTATCAAGGAACTATTTAAAATGAAAGGTTAACGGAAGACATACACCTCACTGCACCCCACAAAACAACACTTGACTCTTTATGATGACGTAGGTAGTGTTGTGTTCCGTTGAAACATAACTTGTTTCTACCCAAAAATTTGGTAAATGTATCATACATTTTCCAAAATTTTATTAATTATATAAATGACCCTATTTATATAAACCCAAAAGAAATTTTTAATTATTTTCAATGAAACACGATTCTTTATATTCTGTCGACATGGACTATCATACCATATAACTCGCTTCGTTACTACTATCTGTTTGAACATTTCCTCTCACAATGTTAGATGAACATACAGGCGAAGATGTAAGATGTACGCAACAGGTGATGGATGTTAGATGGAACAACAGGCGAAGATGTAAGTAAGATGAACAAACAGGTGAAGAAGTTTAGATGAACAAACAGGCGAAGATGTAGATGACAACAGGCGATAGATGTTAGATGACACAACAGGTGAAGATGTTAGATGAACAACAGGGCGAGATGTAAGCTGAACGCAACCAGGCGGAAGTGTTAGATGAAAAACAGGCGAATGATGTTAGATGAACAACAGGTGAAGCAGTTAGATGAACAACGGCGAAAGATTGTAGATGAACAAACAGGCGAAGATGTAAGATGAACAACAGGCGAAGGATGTTAGGATTGGAACAATAGGCCGAGAAAAATTTTTTATAATACTCCCCCCCCCCCCCCCCCCCCCCCATAAAAAGCGAAGATGATTTAGACGAACAACAGGCGAATGATGTAAGATGAACAACAGGCGAAGATGTGTCGATGAACAAACAGCGAAGATGTAAGTGAAACAGGCGAAGATGTTTGATGAAACAACAGGCGAAGATGTAGATGAACAACAGGCAGAAGATGTTAGATGAACAAAGGTGAGATGTTAGATGAAACAACAGGTAAGATGTTAGTCTGAACAACAGTGCGAAAATGTTGATGAACTCAAAGGCGAAGATGGTAAGATGACAAGAGGCGAAGATGTTAGATAAACAAACAGGCGAAGGCTGTAAGTGAACAATACAGGCGAAGATATTAGATGAACAACAGGCGAAACATGTTAGATAAAACAACAGGCGAAGCTGTAAGTATGGAAACAACAGACGAAGATGTTAGATAAAACAACAGCGCGACGCTATAAGATGAACAACAGGCGAAGAAGTTAGATGAACATCAGGCCGAAGATGTTAGATTGAATAACAGGCGAAGATGTTAGATGAAACAAAGATCAGGCGAAAGATGTTAGTATGACAACAGGAGAAGCTGTAAGATGGAGAAAAGGCGAAGTTTTAGGATGAACAAGAACAGGCGAACGATGTTTGATGAACGCAGGCGATGTAGTTGAACAACAGATGTAGATGTTAGATGAACCAGGGAAGACGATAGAGAACAACTGGTGAAGATATAAGAGGAAACAACAGGTGAGATGTTAGATGACAACAGGCGAAGCTGTAGGTGAACAACAGGTGATGATTGTTAAGATGAACAACAGGTGAGATGTTAGATGAACAAACAGATGAAGATGTAAAGATGAACATCAGGTGATGATGTTAGTTGAACAACAGGTGAAGATGGAAGAGAACAACGGTGAAAGTATAGATGAACAACAGGTAAAGATGTGGCAAGATGATCAACCGGTGAAGGATTAGATGAACAACAGGACGAGATGTAGATGGAAAAACAGGTGAAAGATGTAAGATGAACATCAGGTGAAGTGTTAGATGAACAACAGGTGAAGATGTAAGATGAACAAACGGTGAAGATGTTAGATGAAACAAACCAGGTGAAGTGTTAGATGAACAACAGTGTGAAGATGTAACATTGAAAACCGGTGAAGATGTTAGATGATCAACAGATGAAGATGTTAGATGAACAACAGGCGAAGCTCTAAGATGAAGACAAACAGGTTGAAGATGTAAGATGAACAAAGGTGAAAATGGTAGATGATTGATCAACAGGTGTAGATGTATAGAATGAATCACAGGTAATGATGTTAGGATGAAACAACAGGTGAAATGTTAGATAAACAACAGGTGAAAATGTAGAGTTGAACAACAGATGAGATGTAAGAAGAAAAAACAGGGTGAAGATTGTTAGATGAACAACAGGTAAAGATGTTAGATAACAACAGGTGAAGATGTTAGATGAAACAAAGCGACGATGTTTGATGAAGCAACAGGCGATGCTGTAAGATGAACTACAGGCGAAGCTGTAAGATGAAACAACAAGCATGATGTAAGATTAAAACAGGTGAGATGTTAGATAATAAAACACACAGGTGAGATGTTTGCATGAACAACAGGTGAATATGTTAAATGAACACAGGTACCTGATGTTAGCTGAACAGAAGGGTGTGAAGATGTTAGATGAGCAATGTGGTGAAGATGTTAGATGAACAACAGGCGAAGATGTAAGATGCAACAACAGGTGAAGATGTAAGTGAAACAACAGCGTGAAAAGAGTAAGATGATCAAGAGGTTGGATGATGTTAGATGAACAACAGGTGATGATGTAAGTGCACAACAGGCGAAGATGTACGATGCACAACAGATGAAGATGTTAGTATGAACAACAGGTGAAGATGTTAGATGAACAACAGGCGAGATGTTTTAGAGAACAAAGTCGATGGTTGTTAGATGAACAACCAGGAAGAAGCTGTAAGATGAACAACAGGCGAAGATTTTGGATGAACAACAGGCGAAAGATGTTAGATGACAACAGGAGAAGTTGTTAGTATGAACAAACAGGCGAAGATGTAAGGATGAAAACAGTTGAAGAATGTTAGATGAACAGGCAAGATGTAAGATGAACAACAGGTGAGAGGTAAGGTATGAAACAAACAGCGGTGAAGATGGTAGCATGAACAAACAGAGTGAAGAGGTTTGTATGAACAACAGGTGAAGAGATGTAATATGAACAAAACAGGTGAAGGTATTTAGATGAACAACAGGTGAAGATGTAAGATGAACAAAGTGAAGGTATTAGATGGGCAACAGGCGAAGATGTAAGATGAACAATGGTGAAGATGTAAGAAGAAGACAAACGGTGATAATGTAGATGAACAACGGTGTGAAGATGTTAGATGACGAACAGGTGAAGATTTTAGATGAACAACAGATGAAGATGTAAGATGAACAACGGTGGAGGTATTAGATGAACTACAGAGTGGAGATGTAAGATGAACAACAGGTGAATGGTATAGATGAACAACAGGCGAAATTGTAAGATGGAACAACAGGCGTAAATTGTAGATGAACAATAAATGTGAAGATTTGATGTAGAACAAACAGCGTTGAAGATGTGAAGTTGACATCGGGTGAAAAGTAAGATGAACAAACAGGTGAAAGATGTAAGATGAACAACAGGTTGAAAGATGTTAGATGAACAACAGGTGAAGATGGAAGATGAACATCAGGTGATAATAGAATTGTGAGATGAACAACAGGTGACGATGTTAGATGAAACAACAGGTTGAAGGATGTTAGATGAACACACGTGAAGATTGGAAGATGAACAACAGGTGGAAGATGGTAGATGAACAACAGTGAAAGATGTTAGAATGAAATCAGGCGTAGCTGTAACATGGAACAGGCGAAGATGTTAGATGAATCAACATGCGAAGATTTTAGAATGAACAACAGTGTGAGATTTAGATGTAACAACGGGTTGAAGAGGTAAGATGAAACATCAGTGTGAAATGTTAGATGAACAAACATGGTGAAGCTTGTTAGAGGAACAAAGACGACGATGTTAGATGAACAACAGGCGAAGCGTAAGGTGAACACAGGGATGATGTTAGATGAACAACAGGCAGTACGATGGTAGATGAACAACAGGCGAAGATGCTAGAAGAACAAAACTGGTGAAGATGTAAGATGAACAACAGTTGAAGATGTTAGTATGAACAACATGTGAAGATGTTTTAAATGAATAACAGGTGTAGATGTTAGTATTAACAACAGGTTGAAGATGTTAGATGGAACAGGTGAAAGATGGTTAGATGAGCAAACAGGTGAAGATGTTAGTATGAACAACTGGCGAAAGATGTAAGATGAACACAGGTGAAGATTTAAGAGATGAAACAAACAGGTGAATGACTGTAAGATGAAACAACAGGTCTTGAAGATGTAAGATGCCACAGCGAAGTGTAAGATTGATGCACAACAGATGAAGATTTTAGATGAACAACAAGCGAAAATGTAAGATGCACAACAGATGAAGATTTTAGATGAAACAACAGGCGATGATGTAAGATGCACAACAGTGAAGATGTTTAGATGATCAACAGGCGATAGATGTAAGATGCTCAAACAGATGCAAGGTGTTAGGATGGAACAAACAGGCGAAGATGTAAGATGCAAACAACAGATGAAGTATTAGATGATGAACAGGTGAAAATGTGAGAGGAACAACAGGCGATTATTGTATAGAATGAACACAGAGTGAAGATGTAGATGAACAACAGGCGAAGATGTTAGTTTGAACAACAGGCGAAGATATTAGATGATACAACAGGTGAAGATGTTAGATGAACAACAGGTGAAGATGTAATATGAACAACAGGTGAAGAAGTTAGATGAACAACAGGCGAAGATGTTAGATGAAAAACAGGTGAAGATGTTAGGATGAACAACAGGTGAAGATGTTAAGATGTACACCAAGGTGAAGAAGTTAAGATAAGCATGAGGTGAAGAAGTTAGAATGAACAACAGGCGAAGATGTTAGAGAACAAACAGGCGAAGATGTAAGATGAACAAAAGGGTGAAGATGTTACGATGAACAAACAGGTGAGAGGTAAGAAGAACAACAGGTGAAGATGTAGATGAACAACAGGTGAAGATGTAAGATGAACAAACAGGTGAAGTGTTAAGATGAACAACAGGTGACGATGGCAAGATGAACAACAGGTGAAGATGCAAAATGAACAACTGGTGATGATGCAAGATGAAACAAAGCAGTGAAGATGTTAGAGGAACAACAGCGAAGATGTTAAGATGAACACAGGCGAAGCAAGTAAGATGTAAAACAGGTGAAGATGTAAGTATGAAAAACTGTGAATGATGTTAGAGGAACAACAGAGTGAAGATGTTAGATGGACAACAGTGTGAGATGTTAGATGAACAACGGTGAAGATGTTAGATGAACAACAGGTGAAGTTGTTAGATGACAACAGGTGATAGATGTTAAGCCATGAACAACAGGTGAAGTTGCTTAGATTGAAACACAGATGAAGATGTTAGAGACAACAGGCGAAAGCTGTAAGATGAACAAAGGTGAAGATGTAGAGAACAACAGGAGAAGATGTTAGAGCGAACAACAGGTGAAGATGTAAGATGAACAAACAGGTAAAGTTGTTAGATGAACAAAGGTGAAGATGTTAGAGAACAACAGGTGAAGATTGTAAGATGAACAACAGGTAAAGGGTTTAGATGAAACATCAGCGCGAAGATGTTAGATGAACAAGGTGAACAGATGTAAGATGAACACCAGGTGAAGATATTAGATGACAACATGGTGAAGATGCTAGATGAACAACAGGGCCAGCTGTAAGATGAACAACGGGCGAGATGTTTGATGAACAAACTGGCGAACCGATGTTAGATGAACAACAGGCGATGTTAGATGAACACACAGGCGAAGCTTAAGATGAACAACAGATGAAGATGTTTTAGATGAACAACAGACGGAAGATGTAGATGCACAACAGAATGAAGATGTTAGATGGACAACATGCGAGATGTAAAGATGCACAACAGATGAAGATGTTAGATGAAACTAGGCGATATTTAAGATGAACAACAGGTGAAGCTGTAAATGAACAACAGGCGAAGTATGTTAGATGAACAACAGGCGAAGATGTTAGATGAACAACAGGGAAGATGTTAGATGAACAACAGGCGAATATTTAGGATGAACAACCAGGTGAGTTGTTAAATGAAAAAAAACAGGCGAAGATGTTAAATGAAAACAGGGAAGATGGTAGATGAACACAGGTGAGATGTTAGCTGTGAACAACAGGTTGAAGATGTTATATGAACAAACAGGTGAGATGTTAGTATGAACAAACAGCGTGAGGAAGTTAGTGAATACAACAGGCGAAGATGTTAGATGAATCAACAGGTGAAGATGTTAGATGAACAAAACAGGGTGGAAGAAGTTAGATGAGGCAACAGGTGAAGAAGTTAGATGAAGAACCAGGGCGAAGATGTTAGATATGAAAACATACAGGCGAAGATGTAGATGAACAACAGGTGAAGATGTAAGATGAAAACCAGGTGAAGATGTTAGATGAACAACAGGGTGCAGAAGTTAGATAAACAACAGGTGAAGAATGTGAGATGAACAACAGGCGAAGATGTAGAGAACAACAGGTGAAGTGTAAAATGAACAAACCAGGTGAAGATGTACGAGAACAACAGGTGAAGATATAAAGATTAACAACAGGTGAAGATGTAAGATAAACCACAGGTGGTGATGTTAGTATTGACAACAGGTGGTGATGTTCGATGAACATACAGGTGAAGATATTAGATGAAAAACATGTGGTGAAGATATACGATGAACAAAGGTGAAGATATAGATTAACAACAGGGGAAGATGCAAGATGAACAAAGGTGTGATGTTAGATGAACAACAGGTGAAAGATATAAGATGTAACAACAGGTGAAGAATAAGAGGAACAGTGTGAAGATATAAGATGAACAACAGAGTGAAGAGATAAGTATGATCAACAGGTGAAGATATAGATGAACAACAGGTGAAGATATAAGATGAACAAACAGGTGAAGATATAAGATTAACACAAGGTGAAGTGTAAGATTAAACAACAGGTGGGGATGTTAGATGAAAACAGGGGATGATTGTAAGATGAACAACAGGTGAGATTTTAGATGAGCAACCAGGTGAAGAAGTTAAGATGAACAACAGGTGAAGATATAAGATGAACAACAGGTGAAGATGTAAGATGAACAACAGGTGAAGACCTCGTTAGATGAAAAACAAGAGTTGAAGAAGTTAGATGGAACAACAGGGGAAGATATAAGATGTAACAAACAGTGTGAAGATATACGAGGAACAAACAGCGTGATGATGTAAGGGCAACAATCAGATAAAAGAGTATGATGAACAACAAGTGAAGTTTATGTTGGTTGGGTTTTTAGTGAACTAGAGGTAAAGAAAGATTTAGATAAACCAACATAGGAAGAATATATTGACTATTCACTCCTGAGAGAAGCTGGATCCGACTTACGGATAGTATAATCTCAGACAATAACTTTCTACCAATAGTACTGTCTCATGTTTTCTTTATCCCATTTTTTTGCAAAAAATTGGAATTCTAAAGAAGAAAAAAAAAGCATTAGTGATTAATGGAGGCACAACTTTATCGTACATAAAAAAGAAGACAAATCTTGCATTGAGCTCGACCTGGTTACCTGACACACCAGCCATCGACTCGCCCTAAGGATAACAATCTTCCTGAATAATGAAGGTTTTAACTACCCTATATACCTCCATGTAAAATTTTGACCAGTAGGAGTGGTTCATGGCACCAGTAAACCTGTGATAACTACCCACGTTTCAAGTGAATCCAACTTGATAGTGGGAGAATTACTAAGATGTTCTCAGCATAATTTGTTGAACGTTTTTGTTTTCTGCAAATTTTCTGACTATAAAATTTTAGTTTCAATTACACTAAATGTTGATGTAACATTCATTTGTTAATTTTTACACTAGCTTATTTCTTCTCACCATTTTCTTAATGTATTATGGACAGGGAATGTGGTTATGGCTATGGTTTGGTAATAATGAGAGAGGATGATAAAAAGGTTAAAGAGATGAAAGTAAGTTTAGGTAGACAGCAGAGTGATGAGATGAATAAAGGTGATGACAGAGTGAGAACTATCTATTATAATTCACTGTAGTGGTATTGTATGTTGATGAATCTCATGTGTACACGGTATTATGTATGAATGGGTATCACTTGCATTACGTTATTTTGTATGTATGGTATCACAGTGTACACGTTATTAGGTATGTAGGAGGATCACATGTACACGTTATGATGTATTGTATGAGTATCTCATGTACACGTGATTATGTATGAGTTATACACATGTACCCTTATTATGTATGTATGAGGAGTCACATGGTACACGTTATTATGTATGTAGAGTATCACATGTACACGTTATTATGTATGTATGAATATCTCATGCATCGTTTTATTATGTATGTATGAGTATCACATGTACTCGTTCTTTGTATGTCATGGAGTATCCACATGTACACGTTATTATGTATGGTATAACATGTACACGTTATTATGTATTGGATGAGTATCACAGTACACGTTATTTATTGTTATGTATGTGTATCACATGTACAAGTTATTATGTTTGTATGAGTATCACATGCTTACGTTATTATGTATGTATGAGTATCACATGTACTAGTTATGTTTGTTGAGTATCAATGTATACGTTATTATGTATGTATGAGTATCATCAAGTATACGTTATTATGTAGGTATGAGTATCTCAGTATGACGTTAGTTATGTATGTATGAAGTATCACATGTACACGTATTATGTATGTATGAGTATCACATGTATACGTTATTGTGTATGGATGAGTATCACATGTATACGTTATTGTGTATGGATGAGTATCACATGTATACGTTATTGTGTATTGACCAAACATTCACAAAAATACATATAGAAAGTTAAAACAACTAGTAACTCAGAGCTATCATCATCGATACTCGTCCAGTTCCCGTGCTCCACACGAATTTGAAAACTACTAACCTATTATAACAAGAACAATTATTTTAGCCTAACGCAATGAAATATATTTAGTGATTGTTTACATAATTAATATAACAACACAGGAATATTTTTTTCGTTATTGTCAGATGATTTGGCGAAATTGATGTATCACAAATTTTAGCTTGTCCTATTGGCAAGATGAGCGTTCTATTAAGCATAGATCGCAAGTTTTGCCTATGTGGTACGACATATATATATATTTATTCGGCCGAATATTACAAATGTTAATTAGCAAAGAACTCATTTAAAACTTAATCTTCTAAATTTCCCTTATATAAAGATATTTTTCATATGTGATGTAAAAATTCTCAAGTTCCTTGCACCAAACAGAATCTTAGAAAACTCACCTAACCTTATTATAACAAGAACAATTTATTTTAGCCTAACCCAACTAAATATATTTTAGATTTGTTTGCAATAATTTAATACTAAACAAACACAGTGAAATATATTTTTTTCGTTAGGTTCAGAATGATTTTGGCGAAATTATTGCAATACACAAATTTTCACTTGTCCTATATGGCAAGATGAGCGTTGCTATTTAAGCCAAGATCGCAAGTTCTGCCTATTCGGCACGACATATATATATATATATATATATATATATATATATATATATATATTATATATATATATATATATATATATATATATATTCAACGAGTCGGCCGTCTCCCAACGAGGCAGGGTGACCCAAAAAGAAAGAAAATCCCCAAAAAGAAAATACTTTCATCATTCAACTCTCTCACCTCACTCACACTCTTTCACCTCACTCAGAACACAACAGTTTAGAAGCATATACGTATAAAGATACACAACATATCCCTCCAAACTGCCAGTATCCCAAAGCCCTCCTTTAAAGTGCAGGCATTGTACTTCCCATTTCCAGGACTCAAGTCCGGCTATATAAAAATAACCGGTTTCCCTGAATCCCTTCACTAAATATTACCCTGCTCACACTCCAACAGATCGTCAGGTCCCAAATACCATTCGTCTCCATTCACTCCTATCGAACATGCTCATGCACGCCTGCTAGAAGTCCAAGCCCCTCGCCCACAAAACCTCCCTTACCCCTTCGAACCTTTTCGAGGACGACCCCTACCCCGCCTTCCTTCTCCTACAGATTTAAATGCTCTCCATGTCATTCTACTTTCATCCATTCTCTCTAAATGACCAAACCACCTCAACAACCCCTTTTCAGCCCTCTGACTAATACTTTTATTAACTCCACACCTCCTAATTTTCACACTCCGAATTTTCTGCATAATATTTGCACCACATATTGCCCTTAGACGGGACATCTCCACTGCCTCCAACCGTCTCCTCGCTGCAGCATTTACAACCCAAGCTTCACACCCATATAAGAGTGTTGGTACTACTATACTTTCATACATTCCCTTCATTGCCTCCATAGATAACGTTTTTCGACTCCACATATACCTCAACGCACTACTCACTTTTTTTCCCTCATCAATTCTATGATTAACCTCATCCTTCATAAATCCATCCGCCGACACGTCAACTCCCAAATATCTGAAAACATTCACTTCTTCCATACTCCTCCTCCCCAATTTGATATCCAATTTTTCTTTATCTAAGTGGTTTGATACCCTCATCACCTTACTCTTTTCTATGTTCACTTTCAACTTTCTACCTTTACACACTCCCAAACTCATCCACTAGCCTTTGCAATTTTCCTTTAGAATCTCCCATAAGCACAGTATCATCAGCAAAAAGCAACTGTGCCAATTCCCATTTTGTATTTGATTTCCCATAATTTAATCCCACCCCTCTCCCGAACACTCTAGCATTTACTTCTTTTACAACCCCATCTATAAATATATTAAACAACCATGGTGACATTACACATCCCTGTCTAAGACCTACTTTTACCGGGAAGTATTCTCCCTCTCTTCTACACACCTGAGCCTCACTATCCTCATAAAAACTCTTTACAGCATTTAGTAACTTACCACCTATTCCATATATTTTTGCAACATCTGCCACATTGCTCCTCTATCCACTCTATCATAGCCTTTTCTAATCCATGAATGCAATAAAAACTTCCCTACCCTTTATCTAAATACTGTTCACATATATGCTTCAATGTAAACACTTGATCTACACATCCCCTACCCACTCTAAAACCTCCTTGCTCACCCCGCAATCCTACATTCTGTTTTAACCTCTAATTCTTTCAATTAAAACCCCGACCGTACACTTTTCTGGTATACTCAGAAAACCCTTATTCCTCTATAATTTTTACAATCTCTTTTGTCCCCCTTCCCTTTTATAAAAGGGACTATACATGCTCTCCGCCAATCCCTAGGTACCTTCCCTCTTTCATACATTTTTTTAAACAAAAGTACCAACCACTCCAACACTATATCCCCCCCCTGCTTTTAACATTTCTGTCATGATTCCATCATTCCAGCTGCTTTACCCCCTTTCATTCTACGTATGCCTCACGTAACTCCTCCACACTTACATTCTGCTCTTCTTCACTCCTAAAAGATGGTTTACCTCCCTGGCCAGTGCATAAAAATTTTACTCCCTCCCTTTCCTCAACATTTAAAAAGTTTCTTAAAATATTCTCGCCATCTACCTAATACCTCTATTTTCTCCAGCTACTAACCCCCCTACTCTGTTTTAACTGACAAATCCATACTTCCCTAGACTTCTTAACTTGTTTAACTCACTCCAAAATTTTTTTATTTTCATTAAATTTCTTGACAGAAATATATATATAATATATATTTATATATATATATATTTAATATATATTATATTTTATATATATTTATATATATATATATATATAAAAAATTAATTTATTTTTTGTTTTTTTTTTGATTGTGTGTGTGTGTGTGTTGAGAGTTTTAACATAGTATGTGAATAAAGCTCTTTTTACAGTGTCATCTGGTCTTCATAATGGCTTACTTTGTATGTATATTGTCATTTGACCGAAGTACAGTGACATCACACGTCTTTAAGACCACAGGTGACGTCACACAACATTTTCTTAGACCCAGATTTTTGGGTAAATCGTTACCGTCTTTTTTCTTGCATGTTATAACTTAATTCAACACTATAGCTACCAAAACATTACCTAATTTAAATACATTTGTAACTCTACTAACATCTCTCATATATGTTTTCCAAGTCTATAAATCCACCGAGGTGCAGCTTTCCTTTACATAATTGTTCTTAACTTCAGTATTTCAGTGTTTACACATGATCCACAGATTACCTTCACTTCTGAATACACACACTTGTTTGTTATACATATTTCAGTGATCATAATTCTTACATACACTTTACCTGGTCTGGTCAACAGTCTTATTCTATTATAATTATTACATTCTTTATATTTTTTCTCTTTTCTTATTTAATAAACATTATGGAAAACATCATGAATTATTCCAGTAATTCATTATAACTACGCCACAAACGTCAACTTTAATCCTTTCTAAATTTCCAATAATTTAAATTTTCGTGATAAAATGGAATGAGGGTTACAATATTTTGATGAAATATTTTTGTAAAAAGATGTAAATATGTGAAGAAGTGACTGACTTGAGAGGTTTAATATTAAGACAAAGAAGATATTCTTATAAATCATTTTAAAAAACATTTTGTTAAGTAAAATTATTTATTAAATAAGTCTCTTAGTTTTCACACATATATTTCTTTCACCTTTTAATTAATGAAGTAAAAAAAAAAAAACATTCACCGCCACAGATGCAAAATAAAAATTTTCTGCGATGAACATAAAAACTGTCAACTTAGATGATTCGATCTCCTGGCAATAATAATTTTGGTGGTGACTGCCACAACCTGGCCAGTACGACTGTGTGTTGCCACAACCTGGCCAGTACGACTGTGTGTTGCCACAACCTGGCCAGTACGACTGTGTGTTGCCACAACCTGGCCAGTACGACTGTGTGTTGCCACAACCTGGCCAGTACGACTGTGTGTTGCCACAACCTGGCCAGTACGACTGTGTGTTGCACAACCTGGCCAGTACGACTGTGTGTTTCCACAACCTGGCCAGTACGACGGGTTGTGTTGCCACAAACCTGGCCGTACGACTGTGGTGTTGCACAACCTGGCCAGTACGACTGTGTGTTGCCACAACCTGGCCAGTACGACTGTGTGTTGCCACAACCTGGCCAGTACGACTGTGTGTTGCCACAACCTGGCCAGTACGACTGTGTGTTGCCACAACCTGGCCAGTACGACTGTGTGTTGCCACAACCTGGCCAGTACGACTGTGTGTTGCAACAACCTGGCCAGTACGACTGTGTTGCCACAACCGGGCCCCAGTACGACTTTTGTGTTGCCACATCTTGGCCAGTACGACTGTGTGTTGCCACAACCTGGCCAGTACGACTGTGAGTTGCCACAACCTGGCCATTTACGCCCTGTGGTTGCCACAACCTGGCCAATACGACTGTGTGCTGCCACAACCTGGCCAGTACGACTGTGTGTTGCCACAACCGGGCCAGTACGACTGTGTGCTGCCACAACCTGGCCAGTACGACTGTGTGTTGCCACAACCTGGCCAGTACGACTGTGTGTTGCCACAACCTGGCCAGTACGACTGTGTGTTGCCACAATTTGGCCAGTACGACTGTGTTTTGCCACAACCTGGCCAGTACGACTGTGTGTTGCCACAACCTGGCCAGTACGACTGTGTGTTGCCACAACCTGGCCAGTACGACTGTGGTTGCCACAACCTGGCCAGTACGACTGGGTGTTGCCACAACCTGGCCAGTACGACTGTGTGTTGCCACAACCTGGCCAGTACGACTGTGTGTTGCCACAACCTGGCCAGTACGACTGTGTGTTGCCACAACCTGGCCGTACGACTGTGTGCTGCCACAACCTGGCCAGTACGAACTGTGTGTTGCCAAAACCCTGGCCAGTACGACTGGTGTGTTGCCACAAACCTGGCCAGTACGACTGTGTGTTGCCACAACCTGGCCAGTACGACTGTGTGTTGCCACAACCTGGCCAGAACGACTGTGTGTTGCCACAACCTGGCCAGTACGACTGTGTGTTGCCGCAACCTGGCCAGTACGACTGTGAGTTGCCACAACCTGGCCAGTACGACTGTGTGTTGCCACAACCTGGCCAGTACGACTGTGTGTTGCCACAACCGGGCCCCAGTACGACTGTGTGCTGCCACAAACCTGGCCAGTACGACTGTGTTTTCGCCACAACCTGCCAGTACAAACTGTGTGTTGCCACAACCTGGCCAGTACGACTGTGTGTGCCACAACTTGGCCAGTACGACTGTGTGTTGCCACACCTGGCCAGTACGACTGTGTGTTGCCACAACCTGGCCAGTACGACTGTGTGTTGCCACAACTTGGCCAGTACGACTGTGTGTTGCCACAACCTGGCCAGTACGACTGTGTGTTGCCACAACCTGGCCAGTACGACTGTGTGTTGCCACAACCTGGCCAGTACGACTGTGTGTTGCCACAACCTGGCCAGTACGACTGTGTTGCCACAACCTGGCCAGTACGACTGTGTGTTGCCACACCTGGCCAGTACGACTGTGTGTTGCCACAACCTGGCCAGTACGACTGTGTGTTGCCACAACCTGGCCAGTACGACTGTGTGTTGCCACAACCTGGCCAGTACGACTGTGTGTTGCCACAACCTGGCCAGTACGACTGTGTGTTGCACAACCTGGCCAGTACGACTGTGTGTTGCCACAACCTGGCCAGTACGACTGTGTGTTGCCACAACCTGGCCAGTACGACTGTGTGTGCCACAAACTGGCCAGTACGACTGTGTGTTGCCACAACCTGGCCAGTACGACTGTGTGTTGCCACAACCTGGCCAGTACGACAGTGTGTTGCCACAACCTGGCCAGTACGACTGTGTGCTGCCACAACCTGGCCAGTACGACTGTGTGTTGCCACAACCTGGCCAGTACGACTGTGTGCTGCCACAACCTGGCCAGTACGACTGTGTGTTGCCACAACCTGGTCAGTACGACTGTGTGTTGCCACAACCTGGTCAGTACGACTGTGTTGCCACAACCTGGCCAGTACGACTGTGTGTTGTAAATAACTCTGGTCCAGTACGACTGTTGTTGCCACAACCTGGCCAGGTACTGATGTGTGTTGCCACAACCTGGCAGTAATCTGAATGTGTTGCCACAAACTGCCAGTACGACTGTGTTGCACAAATGCCAGTACGATTTGTGTGTTGCCAGACCTGGCCAGTACGACTGTGTGTGCCATAACTGGCCAGTACGACTGTGTATTGCACACCTGGCCAGTAGACTGTGTGTGTTGCCACAACCTGGCCAGTACGACTGTGTGTGCCACAACCTGGCCAGTACGACTGTGTGTTGCCACAACCTGGCCAGTACGACTGTGTTGCCACAACCTGGCCAGTACGACTCTGTGTTGCCATAACCTGGCCAGTACGACTGTGTGTTGCCACAACCTGGCCAGTACGACTGTGTGTTGCCACAACCTGGCCAGTACGACTGTGTGTTGCCACAACCTGGCCAGTACGACTGTGTGTTGCCACAACCTGGCCAGTACGACTGTGTGTTGCCACAACCTGCCAGTACGACTGTGTGTTGCCACAACCTGGCCCAGTACGACTGTGTGTTGACACAACCTGGCCTGTGCGACTGGTGCACAACTGCCAGTACGACTGTGTTGCTACAACCTGGCCAGTACGACTGTGTGTTGCCACAACCTGGCCAGTACGACTGTGTGTTGCCACAACCTGGCCAGTACGACTGTGTGTTGCCACAACCTGGCCAGTACGACTGTGTGTTGCCACAACCTGGCCAGTACGACTATGTGTTGCCACAACCTGGCCAGTACGACTGTGTGTTGCCACAACCTGGCCAGTACGACTGTGTGTTGCCACAACCTGGTCAGTACGACTGTGTGCTGCCACAACCTGGCCAGTACGACTGTGTGTTAATGTCTCCCATACTGTTGTTATATACTGTGATGTATCAATGTTAACAATTGCACACTGAATGTTGTGGTGCACTATGTTGCAGAGATATATGGCACACTGACTGTTGTGGTGCCTATGTTGCAGAGATATATGCCCACTGAATGTTGTGGTGCACTATGTTCAGAGATATATGACACACTAAATGTTGTGGTGCACTATGTTGCAGAGATATATAGCACACTGAATGTTGTGGTGAACTATGTTGCAGAGATATATGACACACTGAATGTTGTGGTGCACTATGTTGCACAGATAATGCACACTGAATGTGTGGTGCACATGTTGCAGAGAATATGGCACACTGAATGTGTGGGTGCACTATGTGCAAAGATATTGCACACTGAATGTTGGGTGCACTATGTTCAGAGTAATATGACACACGAATGTTGTGGTGACTATGTTGCAGAGATATATGGCACACTGATGTTGCGGCACCATGTTGCAGATAATATGGCCACCCTGATGTTGTGTGCACTATGTTCAGAGTATATGACACCCTGAATGTTGTGGTGCACTATGCAGAGATATATGACACACTGAATGTGTGGTGCACTATGTGCGAGTATATGACCACACTGAATGTTGTGTGCACTATGTTGCAGAGATATATGGCACACTGAATTGTGTGCACTATGTTCAGAGTAATATTTGCACACTGAATGTTGTGTCACTATGATGCAGATAATGACACATCGATGTTGTGGTGCCTATGTTCAGACATATATGACACACTGAATGTGGCGCATAGATTGCAGAGAATATAGCACACTGAAGTTGTGGTGCCCTATTTGCAGAGAATAGGCACAACTGATGTTGTGGTGCACTATGTATGCAGAGATATATAGCTCACTGAATTTGTGAGCCCTATGTTGCAGAATATATGGCCACGTACTGATGTTGTGAAAGGATCACTATGTTGCGAGAATGGCACACGAATGTTGTTGTGCCTATAGTTGCAGAGATATATACACACTGAATGTTGTGGTGCACTATGTTCAGACATTATGACACTGAATGTTGTGGTGCACTATAGAGATATATAGCACACTGATGTTGTGTGCCCTATGTTGCAGAGATATAAGCGGCACACGAATGTTTGGTTGCACTATTGCAGAATATATAGCTCACTGAATGAGTTGAGCCCCTAGTTGCCAGAGATATACGGCACACTGAATGTTTGGTGCACTATGTTGCAGAATTTAGCTCACTGAATGTTGTGGACCCTATGTTGCAGAGATATTGCACACTGAAGTTGTGTCGCACTATTTTGCCAGAGATATATAGCACACTGAATCGTGGTGCCCTATATGCAGAGTATAGGCACACTGAATTTGCGTGCTCTATGTTGCAGAGATATATGGCACACTGAATGTTGTGGTGCACTATGTTGCAGAGATATATAGCACACTGAATGTTGTGGTGCACTATATTGCAGAGATATATGACACACTGAATGTTGTGGTGCACTATGTTCAGACATATATGACACACTGAATGTTGTGGTGCACTATGTTGCAGAGATATATAGCACACTGAATGTTGTGGTGTCCTATGTTGCAGAGATATACGGCACACTGAATGTTGTGGTGCACTATGTTGCAGAGATATATAGCTCACTGAATGTTGTGGAGCCCTATGTTGCAGAGATATATAGCACACTGAATGTTGTGGTGCACTATGTTGCAGAGATATATTGCACACTGAATGTTGTGGTGCACTATGTTGCAGAGATATATAGTACACTGAATGTTGTGGTGCACTATGTTGCAGAGATATATGGCACACTGAATGTTGTGGTGCACTATGTTGCAGAGATATATGGCGCACTGAATGTTGTGGTGCCCTATGTTGCAGAGATATACGGCACACTGAATGTTGTGGTGCACTATGTTGCAGAGATATATAGCTCACTGAATGTTGTGGAGCCCTATGTTGCAGAGATATATGGCACACTGAATGTTGTGGTGCACAATGTTCAGAGATATATTGCACACTGAATGTTGTGGTGCACTATGTTGCAGAGATATATGGCACACTGAATGTTGTGGTGTACTATGTTCAGAGATATATGGCACACTGAATGTTGTGGTGCACTATGTTGCAGAGATATATTGTACACTGAATGTTGTGGTGCACTATGTTGCAGAGATATATGGCACAAAGTCAGTAATAATGGGAAAGACACAGTTGCAGAAAGGAACTATTGAATGAAGAAGTTTGTGTCACAGGTGAAAGTTTCTCTCTTTTATAATGTGTTTTTCACCACCATCGTTGTGTTGTGATGTGTAAAAATTCTGTCTGATACACCAGAGTTAATATCACTGTATGTAAACTGTCTGGTAAATAACTAACAGGGGACTTACTAGCAGGATTCTTTTCTTAGGATTCTGTTGGTAGGATTCAACTGTATATAAGACTGAACGCTATTGGAATAATACTACTGGAAGGATTGTTACTAGGAAACTATAGGTAGATGACCTCTGGTAGGTTTCTGCTGGAAATAGAGTACTGGCAGGACCTTGTTGGTAAAAGACTTAAGGCAGCGGTTCGTTTGTTACGTATAAGATGAATCAAGTCAGCTGGTATTATACGTCTGCGTGATGGTGGTGCATCTGAAGCTGCTAACTGTCTAGATTACTAAGAACAATGACAGTGAACTTTTGAAACACTCTTGTAGCAAGCAACACACATATAAGAGATAAGTTTTCCAGTCTGTGTATTGTCCTTGTTCACCTGAGTACCTATGGACCGGCCTCTGTTCACCTGAGTACCTGTGGACCAGCCTCTGTTCACCTGAGTACCTATGGACCAGTCTCTGTTCACCTGAGTACCTATGGACCAGCCTCTGTTCACCTGAGTACCTATGGACCAGTCTCTGTTCACCTGAGTACCTATGGACCAGCCTCTGTTCACCTGAGTACCTATGGACCGGCCTCTGTTCACCTGAGTACCTATGGACCAGCCTCTGTTCACGTGGGTACCTATGGACCAGTCTCTGTTCACCTGAGTACCTATGGACCAGCCTCTGTTCACCTGAGTACCTATGGACCGGCCTCTGTTCACCTGAGTACCTATGGACCGGCCTCTGTTCACCTGAGTACCTATGGACCGGTCTCTGTTCACCTGAGTACCTATGGACCGGCCTCTGTTCACCTGAGTACTATGGACCGGTCTCTGTTCACCTAAGTACCCATTGTCCAGCCTCAGTTCACCTGAGTACTTATTGTCCGGTCTCTGTTCACCTGAATACCTATGGATCAGCCTCTGTTCACCTGAATACCTATGGATCAGCCTCTGTTCACCTGAATACCTATGGATCAGCCTCTGTTCACCTGAATACCTATGGGCCAGCCTCCGTTCACCTGAATACCTATGGGCCAGCCTCCGTTCACCTGAGTATCTATGGATCAGCCTATGTTCACCTGAATACCTATGGATCAGCCTCCGTTCACCTGAGTATCTATGGACCAGCCTCTGTTCACCTGAGTACCTATGGATCAGCCTCTGTTCACCTGAATACCTATGGATCAGCCTCCGTTCACCTGAGTATCTATGGACCAGCCTCTGTTCACCTGAGTACCTATGGATCAGCCTCTGTTCACCTGAATACCTATGGATCAGCCTCCGTTCACCTGAGTATCTATGGACCAGCCTCTATTTACCTGAGTACCTATGGACCAGCCTCTGTTCACCTGAGTACCTATGGACCAAGCTCTGTTCACCTGAGCACCAACAGACCAGGCTCTCGGTGTTCTCATTAGAAAAGGCCTCACTCTGTCATGGGTTGGTTTATTTACTAGAGTTGTGTAATAAATGCAGTTGTTTATCAGTTAGTAGTGACTGTGGACTCGCCCGGTTGTGTGCTGCCTCCCATCATATTATTAAGAGGCTGAAATGTTTCAAGGCTTTACTGCCGTGTCACCCGCCATTCACCAAGCCCACCCAGCAACACCACCACCCCACTCACCAAGCCCACCTAGCAATATCACCACCCCACTCACCAAGCCCGCCCAGCAACACCACCACCCCACTCACCAAGCCCACCTAGCAACACCTAACCCCACTCACCAAGATCACCCAGCAAACACCACCACCCCACTCACCAAGCCCGTCTAGCACCACCACCACCCCACTCACCAAGCCCACCCAGCAACACTACCAACCCACTCACCAAGCCCATCCACCAATACCACCACCCCACACACAAACAACAAAACTTTTAATTAAAAACCCAAAAACATAAAAAACAAAAGAATCCCTAAACCAGGCAAACAATACATGAAACAACAACCCCAAAAACCATCGGGCCCAACAGTCACACATGCACTTAAAACCAAAAACCCTCTCATTTCGCACTTATCCACAAAACCCACAGGGAAAAAAACTTTCCCAGAGGCGGGAAAAAAAAACCCGAAAATCCTTTAAATTAACCACTCAACCCCCACCCCCAGAGCAACCAACATACAACCCAAAAACCCAAAAAAACAACTCGCACAGGAAATAGAAACACTCAAAACTTTGGAAAGAACCCCAAAGGGCCCATACTCAGCACAAAAAAAAAAATAAAATAGACGAATATAGTAGGTCGATGCCGAGGTTAGGCGGGCCCAAAACCCCAAACCAACTTAAACCCACCATTACCCGCCTTCCCTCCAATTAAAGGAAATTCAGAAACCACACAGAAAAGAAGCCACAGTCTCCACCAAAAAAAACATGGGAAACATCGACCGAGCCGGGATAGAAAACAGTAGCAAGGCCCGAGGATAAAAAAAAAACAGGATAGAGAACAAATGCAGGGGTCATACCCCCCCCCCCCCCCCCCCCCAAAAGCAAACAAGGCGGGGAAAAACAGAGTCAGTGGGGGAAAAAGGGAAAAAACGACAATAACGTGGACACCTCAACAAAAAACGGTTTTGGGGTTCAAGGCCACGAGAGGCCGGCAGTAAAAGAGGGAAAGTAAAGAAACTAAAAATAATAAGACAGGGAAGATGGGGAAAAAGGCAAGGGGAAAGACACAAAAAAGAAACTTTACATATGAAGGCAGGAAATAAAGGAAAAAATATACACTTTTGGACTCGAAAAAAAAGATAAACAAAGGGACCGAAAAAAAAACATACACAAAAAAAAGGCAACAAGGAAAAAAGAAAAGAAAGGCTAAAACACGAAGAAGGCATCTGCACAAAAAAATAAACTGGGGGAAGGGCAGCAAAAAAAGGAAAAAAATAAGTCCGGGGGATACTTAAAAAAAGGGGAAAGGGGGGAAAAAAAGGTAAGTATGGAAAGAAATTCCCCGGGAAAAAAATGGTAACAAAAAAAAGAAAAAGGGCCAAAAAAAGCCAGAGCTTACTTTCTTGGGGAAAGAACATTAACCAAAAGGAAACGAAAAACCAGGGGGAAAAAGACAAGGAACCCCAAAGCATGAAAATAAGAACCAGCTCCCCTGTTTACAGAAATTTTCAAACCATAAACCCTTGTGTCAATTTTTCAGCAATCACTCTAAGTTAAGAAAAAAAAATGTGTCTAGTCTACTGCTAAAAATAAAAATTTGGGGGGATTTTTTTCCCAAAAGTGTTTAGATAAAAAAATTTTCCCAGTTTTAAACCCAAAACAGGTCAAAAAAGCTGTGCTTTCCTGACCTACACCCAAGAAAATTTTTTACTTGTAAAGCAAAAAACTATTTTAAAAAAAACTCCCAGCGACTAACAAAAAAAAACATTGTTTCCCATTTATCATGCGATTAATGGGATTTTGTGTGAAACGACATCATCCAATGAAGGGTTTTAAAAAAACCCGAAAAGGGGAAAATTGAGACATGAAACTATTGGAATCTTTAGGAAGAAACTTTTCGCCACAGTGGCTTTAAATCATCCTATCAAACCCGGAAGGTAAAAGGGAAGGGGGGTTTTTAAAAGGTAATCGCCCCCTCGCCTGGAGTCAAATGGGTTAAAGCCCCATCAGTCTTGTAGGAAGTACAGAACGGGGGCCAGAGAAGGTGACTTTAAATACGCAGTCAGGTGAGACAAAAGCAGGAGCAGGGGGGATCACAGTGGACCTCCCACTAGTGAAAAGTGGGTCTTGCCCAAAAAGGGTTTGGGAAACAATGTTGAAGAATTCTCTGTATCAAACCAAAAGCTGCAGTGCCCTGACAAATGTGAGGGAAGGGTTTTTCGAAAACCGATTTTTGTATTGGACTGATGAAGCCACTGTTTTCCCGAAACTTTTCTTAAAGAAAAGGGTTTCCCCATATTTTTGAAAGTCTAAATTTCCTTCCCCCTGTGGGTTTTAAAACCATTCATTGGATAAATTTTGTTCAAAACTTTTTCTTTTCACCCATCATCATAAACACATCATCGCCGTCAATCACATCATCCCCAAAATCAATAAACATCATCCCCATCAAATCACATCATAAACCATCAATCACCCCACACTACAACTATGCACTTTTTTATACTATCATCTAAAACTTTTTTAGATATTTTTTTTTATATATAAACGCTTATCATTTTACATTGTATCAGAGGAAAAAACCATGAAAATTTTTAACTAAAATTCCCAAACCCAAAACCTATTCTTCAGTCTCGAGAGATTAGACAAGGTTTTAAAACATTTGCCCAAAACCTTGGGACGAAGACCTATTTAACACAGTGGCGGGTTTCCCACTGTGATCCCGCCCCTTTCCCTGCTTCCCCCTGCAGTATTTTAAGTCCCCTCTTTACCCCTATGCTGTGAGGGACTGATCACCTCACACTCCTCCTCCCCTTTTATCCCCTTCTTGCTTTGTATTGGATTTGATGAAGCCACTGTGTGGCGAAACGTTTCTCAGGGTTATCTCTGGGGTTTCCCGGGCCTTTTGCCACGTGGAGGCCAGGGGTTTTCGTCTTAAGGTCCCCCCCACCCATTTAACTGTGTTTTTGATATTTTCCCCCCAATGGCCCCATGTTTTCCAGGATTCCCATCATATCCCCTAAAGATTTCTCAATTTCTCATTTTCCAAAGGCCCCTGCCTCAGCAACCACTATCTCCTTCTTTCCCGGGTCCATGTGCCCTTCCCCCATTTTCCCCCAAAAGGTCGCCTAAGAACCAGTATCTCCTTTTTTCCAAAAGGCCCTTGGGGCCAGGGCCCCTCTTTTCCGCCCCCAGATATTCTCCCACCCCTTTTTCCCAAGGTTCGGGGCCTTTGAAACCCAAAATTTTTTCCTTCTTTCCCGGGTTTTCATGTGTCCAGGGGTCCATCGTGTCCCCTCGATGTTCTCCCTTTAAAACCCTTTTTCCCCCAAGGGTCTGATTTTGAAAACCTTATCTCCTTTTTTCCCTGGTCCTTTGGTCCGGAGTCCATCTGTCCGCCCAAAATATTCCCCCCTTCCCCATTCCCCCAAAGGGTATCCTCCCCTTTTTCCCGGGTTCATGGGGTCCAGGAACCAAATCCTTTGGGCCCCCCGGGATGTCTCCCTTCCTCATTTTCCCTTGGAAAATTTCCAGTCTCGGGCCTTCCCAAGGTTATGTATCCCAAGTAAAGCTCAGCCACCCCCATGATCTAGTTTTAAGATGAGAACGAGGCCTTGTTTAGCGGGTCTACGGTAAGACTGTCCAGGGGGGAGGGAAAATTACGGGGGGGGGAACACACAGAAATTGCGTCCTGTAATTACACCCCCAAAGGGACGCAGACCGAAAAGTAAACCAGAGGGCACCCAAAGGGCTACCGCCCAGTTCGTTCCCAAAGGTCTGGCCCTAAAATAAAATTTTTTGGGGAGTTTATTTATGTTATACGCTTTATTCACATTAAAATAAGATTTTTTATTTAAATTTTTTAAATTTAAAAGGGGGTTTGTAAAGTTTTTTTGCTTTATATTGTTCATGTGAATTTTTTTTGCTACCTTCTCAAAAATTTAAAAAGTGTTAATTTCATATTTTTTTTTTAGCATTTTCTTACGTATTCACAAGATGCGGAGGAGTTATATGCGCTTGTGCACAATGACAGTTCTTTGAAATGTTTTTTTGTTTTAAATTCCGGGGTAATGTACACAAATGTTACTGGGAAATAAATGTTTTTGTGAAAGTGTTTTAAGAGTACCTGAATTTAAAGGTAAACTTACTTAAACACATTTTTTTTTCCCTTTATTTGGCATTTCCGCATGGCAGCCTGAAAGATTACCATCATTCATACACTAACAAAACTATATTTTAACAAAACCCAAAACACACACCAACACATAAAACTACAAATTTAAAAGTGATCATGTTTTAAAACCTAAAACGGGGTGGAACTCAATGTTTTTTCTTCTTTTTTTTAAGAGATAGACAAGATAAAAATTTTCGTTGGGAAATTTTTAAAAACCCCGGGGGGGTTAGCCCCCAGGAAACCCAAAAAAGTCAGTGCGTCATCGAGGACTGTTAACTTTTTTTCCATTGGGGTCCTTAATCTTGTCCCCCAGGATCCCGCCCCACACCAGTCGACTAACCCCCAGGTACCTATTTGCTGCTGGGTTTGAAAAGGACAACGGTGTAAGGAAACGTGTCGCAATGTTTCCACCCCCCGGGGAAATCAAAACCCGGGCCCTCCTTGTGAAGGGGGAAACCCTTTACCCCTTTTACCTGAACCCCAAAAAACATTTGCTGCCCCATGGAAAATTTAAAAAATATTAAACTTCCATTTTTTAAATAACTACGAAAATTATTATTTTTTAGTGCGAAAAAACATTTTTAAAATTTGTAGTGGTTTTTTTAATTCACTAAATGGGCGAGAGACTTGAGGGCTTAAGTTGGGGAAAAAGCGGGGGAAAAAAATAACAAAAAAAACACAACCTGGTTTTACGAAAAAAGGTGACCTGGGTTACGAAATAAGGATGACCCGGGATTCCGGGAAAAAAGGATGACCGGTATTCGAAAAAAAGGGTGACCTGGGGATACGAAATAAGGAGACCTGGTATAGAAATTTAAAAGGGTGACTTGGTATACGAAAAAAAAGGGGAACTAGTTTTGGGATATAAGGGTTTACCTGGTAGAGGAAATAAGGGTTTAAAGTGGAAAAGGATACAAAGGGAAATAGAAACAAAATGGAACTAAAAAACACAAAAACAATTGGAAAAATATTTTAACAAAATTAGGCCAAAAAACAACACAATGGAAAAATTAGAACAAAATTTGGCAACACAAACAATTTGGGAAAATTAGAACAACTTAGGCAAAAACAACACAAAGGAAAATTAGAACAACTTACAACCCCAAAAAACAATGGGAAAATTTTGAACAAAATTAGGCAACACAACAAAAAATGGAAATTAGAACACTTAGGCAAAACAAAAAACAATGGGGAAAATTAGAACAAATTGGCAACACAACACAAAGGAAATTAGAACAACTTTGGCAACCCCAAACAATGGGGAAAATTTGAACAACTCAGGCAACACAAAAACAATGGAACATTGAACAAAAAAAAGGGAACACAACCCCAAAGGAACATTAAACAAAATTTAGGAACACAACACAATGGAACATTAGAACAACTTAGGCAACACAACCCCAATTTGGAACTTAGAACAAAATTTTGGGAAAAACAACACAATGGAACAATTTGAAAAAAACTTTGGCAAAAACAACACAATGGAAACATTAAAAACAAAATTAGGGAACACAACACAATGGGGAAAAATTTTTTTTTTTTAACAACTTAGGTAACACAACACAAAAAGGAAAAATTAGAAACAACTTAGGCAAAACAACAAAAATGGGGAAAAATTTGAAAAAACTTAGGTAACACAACACAATTGGAAAATTAGGGAAAAAACTTAGGGAACCCAACACAATGGAACAATTTTTGAACAACTTTAAAGGGAACACAAAAACAAAAGGAAAAATTAGAACAACCCTTTGGCAAACAACACCCAAAGGAAAAATTTGAACAACTTAGGCAAAACAAAAACAATGGAACATTTAGAACCCAAATTAGGCAAACAACACAATGGAACAAATTTGAAAACATAGGCAACACAACCAAAGGAACCCTTAAAAACAATCAGGGAAAAACAAACAATGGAACAAATTTGAAAAAACTTAGGGAACACAACACAATGGTACTTTTGAAAAAACTTTGGGGAAACAAAAAAAATGGAAATTAGAACAACTTAGGGAACACAAAAACAAGGGTACTTAGAAAAACTTAGGCAACACAACCAATGGAACATTAAACAACTTTAGGGGAACACAAAACAATGGAAAAATTTGAAACACTTAGGGAAAACAACACAATGGAACCCCTTTTGAACAACTTAGGCAACACAACACAATGGAACATTTTTGAAAACTTAGGCAACAAATGGAACATTAGAACAATTAGGCAAAAACAACACAAAAGGAAAATTAGAACAAATTAGGAAAAACAACACAAGGAACAAATTTGAACAAAATTTTGGCAAACAACACAATGTAAAAACTGGAACAACTTAGGCAACAAAACACAAAAGGAAAAAATTAGAACAAAATTAGGCAACACAATACAAAGGAAAAAATTAGAACAACAGGCAACAAACACAATTTAAACATTAAACAACCAGGGAACACAACACAATGTAGCATTAGAAAAAAACTCAGGCAACAAATTCACAATGGGAAAAATTAGAATAAAATTTTGGCAACACAACAAAAATGGAACATTAGAAAAACTTAGGCAACACAACACAATGGAACCCTTAGAACAACTTAGGCAAAAACAAAAACAATGGGAAAAATTTTGAAAAACTTAGGGGAACAGAAAACAATGGAACATTTTAAAAAACTCAGGCCCAAAAAAAACAAGTAAACCCTTAGAAAAAAAACTCCGGGGAACACAAAAAAAATGGAACCCTTTGAACAAATTAGGGAAAACAACACAAAAGGAAAATTAAAAAAATTAGGCAACACAAAAAATGGAACATTTTGAAAAAACCCTTTTGGCAAAAACAAAAACAATGGAACATTTAAAAAACTTTGGCAACAAAAAACACAATGGAACATTAGAAAAAACTTAGGCAAAAACAACACAATGTAAAAATTAGAACCAACTCAGGCAAAACAACACAATGGAACATTTTGAAAAAACTTAGGGACCCCAAAACAATGGAACATTAGAAAAACTCAGGGAACACAACCCCAATGGAACATTAGAACAAAATTAGGGGAACACAACACAAAGGAACATTTGAACAAAATTAAAGGAAAAAACAACACAATGGAAAATTAACAAAATTAGGCAACACAAACAATGGAACATTAGAAAAAACTTGGCAACACAACCCCCAATTTTGGGAAAATTAGAACAACTTAGGCAACACAAACAAGGAAAAAATTAGAAAAAACTCAGGCAACACAACACAAAACCCGGGAAAATTTGAACAAAATAGGCAAACCCAACCCACAATGGAACCCTTAAGAAAAACTTAAACAACACAACACAATGGAAAAATTTTGGGAAAAACTTAGGCAACACAAACCCCAAAAAGAAAAATTTGAACAACTTAGGCAACACAACACAATGGGAAAAAAATTTGAAAAAACTTAGGAAAACAACACAATGGAAAATTAGAACAACTCAGGCAAAAAACAACACAAAGGAAAATTAGAACAACTCAGGCAACACAACCCCAATGGAACATTTTTAAAAAATTTGGGGAACACAAACACAATGGAACCCTTAGGGAAAAACTCAGGGGAACACAAAACAAAGGGAAAAATTTGAAAAAACTTAGGCAAAACAACACAATGGAAAATTAGAAAACTTAGGACAACACAAACCCAAAGGAACATTTTGAACAACTAGGCAAACAAACACAATGGAAAAATTAGAACAACTTAGGCAACACAAAAAACAATGGAACATTAGATCAACTTAGGGAACACAACCAATGTAACATTTAGAACAACTCAGGCAACAAACACAATGGAACATTAAAAAAACAAATTTGGCAAACAAAAACACCAAAAGGAACATTAGAACAAAAATCAGGCCAAAAAACCAATTTGGAAAAAATTTAAACAATTAGGCAACACAACACAATGGGAAAATTAAACAACTTAGGCAACACAACACAATGGAAAATTAGAAAAACTTTTGGCCCCAAAACAAAACAATGGGAAAATTTTGAACAAACCAGGCAAACACAACACAATGGAACATTAGAACAACTTTTTGGCAACAAAAACACAATGGAACATTTTGAACAACTCGGCAACACAACACAATGGAACATTAGGGGCAACTTTGGGAACCCCAACACAATGGGGCATTAGGGAAAAACTTAGGCAAAACAACACAAAGGGAAAATTAGAAAAAACTTGGGAACACAACACAATGGAAAAATTAGAACAACAAAACAACATAAAAACAATGGGGAAAATTAGAAAAATTAGGCAACACAACACAAGGGAAAATTAGAACAACTTAGGCAACACAACACAAGGAACTTTTGAAAAAAACTCAGCAACACAACACCAATGGAACATTAGAACAACTTAGGCAACAAAAACACAATGGAACATTAGGGAAAAACTCAGGCAACACAACACAATAGAACTTAAACAAATCAAACCCAAAACAACACAAGGAAACCCTTAGGGAAAAACCCTTTAAAAAACACAACACAATGGAACATTAGAACAACTTAGGGGAAAAACAACACAATGGAACATTTTGAACAACTTTGGCAAAAACAACAAAAAGGAAAATTTAGAACAAATTAGGCCCAAAGCAACACAATGGAACATTAGAACAACCCCAGGCAAAAACAAAAAAAATGGAAAAATTAGAACAAATTAGGCAACCCCAACACCCAAAGGAACTTAGAACAACTCAGGCAAACAAAACAATTTGGGGAAAATTAGAACAAAATTTGGCAAAACACAAAACCCAAAGGAACATTAGAACAACTTAGGGAAAACAACACAATGGGGAAAATTAGAACAACCCTTTTGGGAACACAACACAATGGGAAAATTTAAAAAACTTAGGCAAAAACCCAAAAACAATGGAACATTTTGAACAATTTTGGCAAAAAAACCCCCAATGGAACATAGAACAACTTTGGGGAACCCCAACCAATGGAACAAAATTTGAACAACTTAGGCAAAACAAAACAAAAGGGGAAAATTGAACAACTTAGGCAACACAAAACAATGGAACATTAGAACAACTTTAGGGAACACAAAACAATGGAAATTAAAAACAACTTTTGGCAACACAAAAACAATGGTTTCATTAGAACAACTTTTGGGAACACAACACAAAAGGGGAAAATTAGAAAAAATTAGGAAACCCCAACACAATGATTCATTAGAACAACTTAGGCAACACAACCCAATGGAACATTAAAAACAACTTAGGCCAAAAACAACACAAAAGGAACATTAGAAAAAACTTAGGGAAAAAAACACAATTTGGGAAAATTAGAACAAATTAGGCAAAAACAAACCCAAAGGAACATTAAAAACAAATTAGGCCCAAAAAAATGGAACTTAGGGGAAAAACTTAGGCAAAAAAAACAAATTTGGGAAAATTTTTGAAAACTTAGGGAACACAAAAACAATGGGAAAATTGGAACAACTTAGGAAAAACAACACAAAAGGAAAATTAGAACAACTTAGGGAAACAAAACAATGAAAAATTTTAACAAATTAGGCAACAAAACAATGGAAACATTAGAACAACCCCAGGCAAACAACACAATGTAGATTAGAAAAACTCAGGCAAAACTTCACAAAAGGAACATTAGAATAACTTAGGCAAAAACAACCAATGGAAATTAGAAAAAACTTAGGCAACACAACACAAAGGAACATTAGAACAACTTTTGGGAACACAACACAATGGGAAAATTTTAGAACAACTTAGGGGAACACAACACAAAGGGAAAATTTGAAAAAAAACTCAGGCAACACAACACCCAAAGTAAAAATTAGAACAACCTTTAGGGAACACAAAAACCCAAAGGAAAATTAGAAAAACTTAGGCAACACAACCAAAGGAACAAATTTGAAAAACTTAGGCAACACAAAAACAATGGAACATTTGAACAAATTAGGCAACACAACACAATGGAACTTAACCAAAATTGGCAACACAACACAATGGAACATTAGAACACTTAGGCAAAACAAAAACAATGTTAAAAATTTTGAACAACTCAGGCAAAAACCAAAAAAAATGGAACATTTAGAACAACTTAGGCAAAAACAACACCCAAAGGAACCTTTTAAAAAACTCCCGGCAACACAACACAATGGAAAAATTTTGAACAATTAGGCAACCAAAAAACACAATGGAACATTAGAACAACCTTTGGAACACAGCCCAAGGAACTTAGAACAACTTAGGGCCACACAACCCAATTTGGGAAAATTAAACAACTTTGGCAACACAACACAAAGGAAAATTTAAACAACTTAGGCAAAAACCCAAAACAATGTAACATTAGAAAAACTCAGGGGAACACAACACAAGGAACATTAGAACAAATTAGGCAACACAACACAAAGGAACATTTTTGAACAAATCAGGCGACACAACACAATGGAAAAATTAGAACAACTTAGGCCAAAAACAACCCCCAATGGAAAATTAGAACAATTAAAACAGGGGGGACAACACCCAAGGAACATTAGAAAAACTCAGGCAAACAAAACAAGGGGCAAATTTGAACAACTTAGGCAACACAACACAATGGGGAAAAAGAACAACTCAGGCAAACAAAACACAATGGGAACTTTTGAGCAACTTAGGCCCCAAAACAACACAATGGAACATTAGAAAACTTATGCAACACAAACACAATGGAACATTAGAAAACTTAGGCCCGCACAAACACAAAGGAACATTAGAAAAAAAACCAGGAACACAACACAATGGGAAAATTAAACAACTTAAGGGAAAAAACAACCAATGGGGACATTTGAGCAACTTAGGCAACACAACACAATGTAACATTAGGGAAAAACCCCAGGAAAAAAAAACACAATGGTACATTAGAAAAAAAACTTAGGCCAAAAACAACACAATTTAACATTAGAAAAAACTTAGGGCCCAAAAGAACACAATGGAAATTAGAAAACTTAGGCAACACAACAAAATGGTACATTTTGAACAACTTAGGCAACCAAAAAAACAATGTAAAATTTTAAAAATCTCAGGCAACACCACAAATTGGGACTTTGAAAAACTTAGGCAAAAAACAACACAATGGAAAATTAGAACAAAATTTTGGGCCCAAAACAAACCCCAATGGAAATAAAAGGGAAAAAAAACTTAGGCAAACCCCAAAACAATGGAACATTAGAAAAACTTAGGCAAAAACAAACCCCAATGGAAAAATTAGAACAACTCAAAGGGAACACAACACAATTTGGGACATTAGAACAACTCAGGGCAAAAAAACCCATTGGTACTTAGAACAACTTAGGCAACACAACACAATGGAACATTAAACAACTTAGGCAACACAACACAAGGAAAAATTAGAACAACTTAGGCAAAACAACACAAAAGGAAAAATTAAACAACCCCAAGCAAACAACACATTGGTACATTTTTAACAACTTAGGGAAACAACACAATGGAACATTAGAAACAACTCAGGCAAAAACAAAAAACAAAAGGAACATTTGAACAACTTAAGCAACACCAAAACAATGGAAACATTAGAACAAAATTAGGCAACACAACCCCAATGGAACTTAGAACAAATTAGGCAACACAAACAAAAATGGAACATTAGAACAACTTAGGTAACCCCAACGCAATGGAACATTAGAAAAAAATAAGGGAACACTATACAATGGAACATTAGGAAAAACTTTGGCAACAAACACAATGGGAAAATTAGAACAAAATTAGGCAAAAACAACACAATGGAAAATTAGAACAAAAATTAGGGGAACACCAAAAAAAATGGAACATTTGAACAACTTAGGCCCAAAAAAACTAAGGGTGACCAACACAATTCCTCACGAAGCTGTTTTTTTAGAGTAATTTTTTTCCCCGTGTTTTTTCATTATTTTAAAAAACTACCATTACTATAAATCCCCCATTTATTCCCAAAAATTTTAAAATCCCTCTTCAACCACCCCTGTCCAAAAACTCATCTTTAACCACCCTTTCCACAACTCATCTTTAACCACCCCCTCTCCCCCAACTAAACTTCAACCCCCCATCTCCACAACTCTCTTCAACAGGGCCCCCCACTCAAAATTCAAACCCCCCATCTCCACAACCCCATCTTCAACGCCCATCCCCTCATATTCAACCCCCCATCTCCACAAATTTATCTTCAACCACCCATTTCCACAACTCTCTTCAACCACCCATCTCCACAAATTTATCTTTTAACCACCCATCTCCACAACTCATCTTTTAACCAAACCCTTTTCCCAACTCATTTTTCAAAACCCCCCATCCCAAAAACTCATCTTCAACCACCCCCTCTCCCAAAAACTCACTTAACCCCTCTCTTACCCCATCCACTATAAAACATTCCCTTTTTAAAACCCAAATCAGTATAAAAAAAAAACCCTCACCGCAGTTCACCATCAACCTCCATTACCTCAAATCTCAGCCTTTTCCCTCATCCCAAATTACCCTCAGCCACTCATAACCACCACCACCACCAAAACCCTCACCACCACCACCACCCCCACCTCACCCCCACCACCATCAAACCCCCAAACCACCATCAAACCCTCACCACCACCACCACCCCCGCCCACCACCACCCCCCACCATCGCCAAACCCCCACCCCACCACCACCACCACCCCCACCACCATCACCAAACCCCCACCACCCCCACCAACCCCCATCACCACCCCCACCAACCCCCACCACCACCCCACCACAACCACCACCATCAAACCCCCACCACCACCCCCCACCACCCCCACCATCACCACCCCACCATCCCCCCACCAACACCAAACCCCCCCACCACCCCACCCCCCCACCACCCCCCCACCACCACCACCCCATCACCCCCACCCCCAACCCCCACCATACCAAACCCCCACCACCACCACCATCACCACCACCACCACCACCACCATCACCACCAACACCACCACAACCACCCACCAATCACCACCATCACCACCACCACCACCATCACCACCACCACACACCACCACCACCACCATCACCACCACACCATCACCACCACCATCACCACTATCACCACCACCACCACCACCATCACCACCACCACCACCACCATCACCACCACCACCACCATTACCACCATCACCACCACCATCACCACCATCACCACCACCACCACCATCACCACACCACCACCACCATCACTACCACCACCACCATCACCACCATCACCACCACCACCACCACCATCACCACCACCACCACCACCACCACCACCACCATCACCACCATCACCACCACCACCACCACCATCACACCACCACCACCACCATCACCACCACCACCACCATCACCACCATCACCACCACCCACCACCACCATCACCACCACCACCACCATCACCACCATCACCACCACCATCACCACCATCACCACCACCACCACCACCACCACCACCACCACCACCACCACCCACCATCACCACCACCACCACCATCACCACAATCACCACCACCACCACCACCATTAGCATTACGAAAATGAATAATGTCATGAGCAGCTGTGCATATTCTTGCAAATTCTACGGGTTTGTTAATCCATATTTGAATATGTAAACAGAGGCCTCTCACGATGCTGCAGACTCGCAAGAATACATACATACACATACACATGCATACACATATACATGCACATATACATACACATACACACGAGTTAGAAAACCTGTGAAAGAACTCGTTTGCGTTTAACAGGCGAATACGAACAGGTGAGTACAAACAAATACAAAGACACACAAAGACATACACTCACGAGATAAGTTACTTTTGAATTGCAGGGAAATAATAAGCAAAGGTGAGAAGAGAAACGCAGAAATTATTGGAGAATGTCTTAACAACACAGGATTAATCGAAACCTTAACTACTAACAGAAGAATGATGACCATAATGAAACACGTAACAGATGCTAGGGAAGAAAGATGACTGTAGAGGACTAAGCAATAGAATTAATGGAAAAATGATAACCGTGAAGGAACAAGTAACAAAATTAAGAATATAGTGAATTAAATATTATGAAATTAGCAAGGAGGTTTATGAGAAGCTAAACAAACCGAGCAAGTAAGTGTTCACAGTAGACTTCAGGACGACACCACAAGAAAAAAAATAGTGTTCAACGACAAGAACTGGAAAACCTGCAGATATCAAAGAATACTAAATGAGCAGGACACATCAAAGGCAGTGAAAGCTGACAACATATATCCACGTGCAAAAATCTTTAAAAGATCACAGAAAATGAAGAAGAAATGTGAAATGCAGTAAGTATTATATTAGCATTATATTAACATGCACATTGTTCAAGGTAAGAGAGATGACATTGAGAATCACAGTTATGTAGAAGGTTGTGAGTAAAGTATTAAAAAAAATATATATATAGACATGGTTTTGGAAACTGAAAGACTTGAAAATCCTGTCTTAATTTTTCAAAACTGGCTACGCTCTTTCTGACAGACTAAATAGCAGAAAATAAGTGTTAACCTTGCTGACAATATTAATGTTCTTTTCCGTCATGTTAGAGACCATAATCATCCTGTTAACTGGTCCTCTGCTTAAACTGTTTACCTTAAACATTCACAGACGCTGTCTCCTTCAGTCTTCTACATTCAGAAAGCTGTCTTCCCTCAGTCTCTACTTTCACAGACGCAGTCTTCCATCAGTCTTCTACATTCACAGACGCTGTCTTCACTCAGTCTTACATTCACGACGCTGTCTCCCTCAGTCTTCTACATTCACAGACGCTGTCTTCCCTCAGTCTTCTACATTCACAGACGCTGTCTTCCCTCAGTCTTCTACATTCACAGACGCTTGTCTTCCTTCAGTCTTCTTACATTCTGAGCCGCTGTCTTCCCTCAGTCTTCACATTCACAGACGCTGTCTTCCCTCAGTTTCTACATCACAGACGCTGTCTTCACCTCTGTCTCTCTACATTCACAGACGATTGTTTCCCATCACGTCTCTACATTCACTGACGCTGTCTTCCCTCAGTCTTCTACATTCACTGACGCTGTCTTCCCTCAGTCTTTCTACATTCACAGAGGCTGTCTTCCCTCAGTCTTCTACATTCACCGACGCGTCTTCCTCAGTCTTCACATTCACAGACGCAGTTTCCCTCAGTCTTCTAAATTATCACAGACGCTGTCTTCCCTCAGTCTTTACATTCACGGAAAAAAACTGTTCTTCCCCACAGTCTTCTAAATTCCAGACGCTGTATTCCCTCTGTTTCTACATGCACAGACGCTGTTTAGCCCTCAGTCTTCTATCATTCACAGACCGCTGTCTTCCCTCAGTCTTCTACATTCAACAGACGCGTCTTACCGCTGTCTTCCCGCAGATTTCTACATTCACAGACGCTGTCTTCCCCAGTCTTCTACATTTACAGACGTGTCTTTCCCTCTGTCTTCTACATTCACAGACGCTGTCCTTCCCTCAGTCTTCTGCATTCACAAGGACGTGTATTCCCCTGTCTTTACATTCACAGACGCTGTTCTTCCTCTCAGTTTCTACATATCACAACGTTTGTCTTCCCTCAGTCTTCTACATCACAGACGCGTCTTCCCTCGTATCTTCTACATTCACAGACGCTGCTTCCCTCAGTCTTCTACATTCACAGACGCTGTCTTCCCTCAGTCTTCTACATTCAAACAGAGTCGTCTTCCCTCAGTTTCTACATTCACAGACGCTGTCTTTCCTCAGTCTTCTACATTCACAGAGCGTCTTCCTCAGTCTTCTACATTACAGACGTGTCTTCCACTCAGTCTTCTACATTCACAGACGTCGTGCTTACCTCAGTCTTCTACATTCACAGACGCTGTCTTCATCAGACTTCTACATTCACAGACGCTGTCTTGCACTCAGATTCTACATTCCTCCAGACGCTTGTTCTTCCCTCATGTCTTCTAAATTCCAGACGCTGTCTTCACTCAGTCTTCTAC
This sequence comes from Cherax quadricarinatus, assembly GCF_026875155.1. Lineage (NCBI taxonomy): Eukaryota > Metazoa > Arthropoda > Malacostraca > Decapoda > Parastacidae > Cherax > Cherax quadricarinatus. The sequence continues at coordinate 778,787 of NC_069421.1, forward strand.
ATTTACAGACGCTGTCTTCCCTCAGTTTTCTACATTCACAGACGTTCGTCTCTTCCCGCAAGTCTCTACATTCCCAGACACTATGTCTTCCCTCAGTCTTCTGCAATTCACACTGTCATCCCTCAGTCTTCTGCATTACAGACGCTGTCTTCCCTCAGTTTCTACATTCACAGACGCTGTCTTCCCTCAGTCTTCTACATTCACAGACGTTGTTTCTCAGTCTTCTACATTCACAGACGATGTCTTCCTCAGTTTCTACATTCACAGACGCTGTCTTCCCTCAGTCGTCTACCATTCACAGTCGTGTCTTCCCTCTGTCTTCTACGTTCACAGACGCTTGTCTTTCCTTGTCTTCTACATTCACTGACGCGGTCTTCCCTCAGTCCTTCTACATTCACATGACGCTGTATTCCCTCTGTACTCTCATTCACAGACGCTTTGATCTTCCATCAGTCTTCTACATTCACAGACGCTGTCTTCCCTCAGTCTTCTTAAATCACAGGACGCTGGTATTCCCTCAGTCTTCTACATTCACAGGACGCTGTCTTCCCTCTGTCTTCTACATTCAAAGACGCTGTCTTCCCTCAGTCTTCTACATTCACAGACGCTGTCTTCCCTCAGTCTTCTACATTCACAGACGCTGTCTTCCCTCTGTCCTCTACATTCACAGACGCTGTCTTCCCTCAGTCTTCTACATTCACAGACGCTTGTCTTCCTCAGTCTTCTACATTCACAGACGTTGTCTTCCCTCAGTCTTCTAATTTCATCAGACGCTGTCTTCCCTCAGTCTTCTACATTCACAGACGCTGTCTTCCTCAGTACTTCTACATTACAGACGCTGTCTTCAATTCAGTCTTATACATTTGACAGCGCTGTCTTCCCTCAGTCTTCTACATTCACAGACGTTGTCTTCCCGCAGTCTTCTACATTCACAGACACTGTCTTCCCTCAGTCTTCTGCATTCACAGACACTGTCTTCCCTCAGTCTTCTGCATTCACAGACACTGTCTTCCCTCAGTCTTCTACATTCACAGAGCTGTCTTCCCTCAGTTTCTACATTCCACAGACGTTGTCTTCCCTCAGTCTTCTACATTCACAGACGGTGTCTACCTCAGTCTTCTACATTACAGTCGCTGTCTTCCTCAGTTTCTACCATTCACAGACGCTGTCTTCCTCTGTCCTCTACATTCACAGACGCTGTCTTACCTCAGTATTCTACATTCCCAGGGGACGCTGAGGCTTCCCTCTTTCCTTACATTCACAGGACGATGTTCTTCCCTCAGTCTTCTACATTCACAGACGCTGTCTTCCCTCTGTCTTCTACATTCACAGACGCTGTCTTCCCTCAGTCTTCTACATTCACAGACGCTGTCTTCCCTCTGTCTTCTACATTCAAAGGACCGCTGTTGTCTTCCTCAGCTTCTACATTCACCGACGCTGTCTTCCTCAGTCTTCTACTTCACAGACGCTGTCTTCCCTCTGTCCTCTTACATTCACAGACGGATGTCTTCCCTCAGTCTTCTTACATTCACAGACGCTGTCTTCCCTCTGTCTTCTTCTTTCACAGACGCTGTTTCCCTCAGTCTTCTACATTCACAGACGCTGTCTTCCCTCAGTCTTCTACATTCACAGGACGCTGTCTTCCCTCAGTCTTCTACCATTTACAGACGCTGTCTTCCCTCCGTCTTCTACATTCACAGACGTTGGTCTCTTCCCGCAGTCTTCTACATTCACAGCAATGTCTTCCCTCAGTCTTTCTGCATTCACCAGCACTGTCTTCCCTCAGTCTTCTGCATTCACAGACGCTGTCTTCCTCAGTTCTTCTACATTCACAGACGCTGTCTTCCCTCATTCTTATACATCACAGACGTTGTCTTCCCTCAGTCTTCTACATTCACAGACGGATGTCTTCCCTCAGTCTTTACATTACAGACGCTGTCTTCCCTCCAGTCGTCTACATTCACAGACGCTCTGTCTTCCTCAGTCTTCCTTCATTCACAGACGCTGTCTTCCTCTGTCTTCTACATTCACAGACGCTGTCTTCCCTCTGTCTTTACATTCACAGACGCTGTCTTCCTCAGTCTTCTACATTCACATACGCCTGTTCTTCCCTCTGTCTTCTACATTCACAGACGCTGTCTTCACTCAGTCTTCTACATTCCACAGACGCTGTCTTCCCTCAGTCTTCTACATTCACAGACGCTGTCTTCCCTCAGTCTTCTACATTCACAGACGCTGTCTCTTACATCTTTCCTCTACCTTCACAGACGCTTGTCTTCCCTCAGTCTTTACATCACAGACGCTGTCTTCCCTCTTTCCTCTACATTCAAGACGCTGTCTTTCCCTCAGTCTTCTCCATTCACAGACGCCTGTTTCCCTCAGTCTTCTACATTCCCAGACGCTGTCTTCCTCTTTCCTCTACATTACAGACGCGATCTTCCCTCAAGTCTTCTAATTCACAGACGCTGTCTTCCCTCAGTCTTATACATTCACGACGCTGTCTTCCCTCTGTCTTCTACGTTCACATGACGCTGTCTTCCCTCAGTCTTCTACATTCACAGACGCTGTCTTCCCTCAGTCTTCTACATTCCACAGACGCTGTCTTCCCCGCTGTCTTCTACATTCACAAGATCGCTGTCTTCCCTCTGTCTTCTAATTCACTGACGTTGTCTTCCCTCCGTCTTTACATTCACAGACGCAGTCTTTCCTCTGTCTGCTACATTCAAACACTTGTCTTCCTCTCAGTCTTGACATTCACAGACGCTGTTTCCCTCTGTCTTTCTACATTCACAGACGCTGTCTTTCCTCTGTCTTCTACATTCACAGACGCTGGGCTTCCCTCTGTCTTCTACATTCACAGACGCTGTCTTCCCCCTGTCTTCTACATTACAGGACGCTGTCTTTCCCTCAGTCTTTACATCACAGACGCTTTCTTCCCTCAGTCTTCTACATTCACAGGCGCTGTCTTCCCTAAGTATTTCTACATTCACTGACGTGTCTTCCACTCCAGTCTTCTACATTCACAGACGTTGTCTTCCCTTAGTCTTTCTATATTCACAGACGCTTTCTTCCCTCAGTCTTCTACTTTCCAGGCGCTGTCTTCACCTCAGGTTCTTTCTACATTCACAGACGCTGTCTTCCCTCAGTCTTCTACATTCACAGACGCTGTCTTCCCTCAGTCTTCTACATTCACAGACGCTGTCTTCCCTCAGTCTTCTACATTCACAGACCCCCCCGCTGTCTTCCCTCAGTCATCTACATTCACAGACGCTCTCTTCCCTCAGTCTGCTACAGTACAGACGCTTTTCTTCCTCAGTCTTCTACATTCACAGACGCTGTCTTCCCTCAGTCTTCTACATTCACAGACGCTGTCTTCCCTCTGACTTCTACATTCACAGACGCTGTCTTCCCTCAGTCTTCTACATTCACAGACGCTGTCTTCCCTCAGTCTTCTACATTCACAGACCATTTACAAAGTCACATGACTTTGTAAATGCTTCAAGTCGGACCGAAACGTCGTCGTAAGCTCCTCTCTTCTATGTGTGGGTTATTTGTCTGTCTTGTGGCATCCTACACACTGCAACACTATCTTGTGACATCCTAAACACTGCAAGACTGTATCTTAACATATCCTACACACTGCAACACTGCATCTTCTCACTTCCTTCACACTGCAACATTGTATCTTGTGATATCCTACACTGCAACACTGTATTTGTCTCTTCCTGCACACTGCAAACAATCTGCGCCCTGCGCCATCTAACATCCTACACACTGCAGCACTATCTTGTGACATCATACACACTGTAACACTGTATCTTGTGACATCCTAAACTGCAACATTGTATCTTGTCACTTCGTACACACTGTAACACTGTATCATGTGTCATCCTACACACTGCAACACTATCTTGTGACATCCTAACTCATGCAAGACTATCTTGTTACATCCTACACACTACAAACACTACCTTGTGCATCCTACTCACTGCACACTATCTTTTGACATCCTACACTGCAAAACAGTATCTTGTGACATCCTACATACTGCTACAAAGTATCTTGTGACATCTTACACAATGCAACACTGTCTTGTGACATCCTACACAATGCTACCACTGAATCTTGTGACATCCTACACACTGCAACACTGTATCTTGTGACAATCCTACACTGCAAAACATATCTTGTGAACATCCTACACTGCCAAAACACTATTTGTGACCATCCTACACACTGCAACACTGTATGTACAGTTGTTTTATTTCACATATCGTAACACGTTACACATTACATTTCACATATAGCAGTGACTGTATCACTAACACATAACATGTAACTACTGCACACTGTAGCACCACACATGCAGTCACCTACTTCACCCAAACACTACATAATCATAGTCGTTGGACACGTAAGGTTGAGGCAGCAGAGCGACTTAACCAGCTTCACTCTCACAGTCACTGGTTCACCTGTCAAGTGTATTTGTCATATTTTTTTGGCTCGTTAGTGATTAAGAGATATATTGGAACTTATATGAGACTATTCTGTTTATTAACACTTCAAATTTTTATTTATATTACGAATCTTAATCTAAATAATTATAGATGGATATCAGAAATGCTTCACTGACCAAAGAACCATTTTCACCTCTGACTCCGCTAAAGAGTCACACTAATGACGTGAACTCCAAGTCTTGCCACCTGACTTCTGATGTCTAGTGTTTGATGCTCTGGTATGTGTTGCAAACACAGGATACATCTTAGAGGGGTTGTATTTCTCCCCAAAGTATATACATGCTGAAACATTAATACCGATTTTAGTGATTGAATTATTTATGTAATTTAGTGGACAGGTTACCAAGCAGCCTTTATGACTCTATTGTAGTTGATAGGTTTTTAAATTCCAACCACCCAACCTATGTTATCGGCTTCAAGAGGATATGTACAAGAAACATTGCATTTTTTCTCAGTTATGTATGCTAAGGAGGGGTTATATTTCAATAAATTTTTGGAATTAATTTTGGGGGATTTCCCATTTCCCCTACCTTAAAAATGTTAAAAAGGAACCCCTATATCAGGGTAAAATTTTCTTCAATTTTTTTTCGGATTTAAAATCAAGGTAAAATTTTGTGAAGAACAACCCCCCGGGGAAGAAAACCACCCCGGCGGACCCACCCCACCCCCCCCCAAAACACACGCAACCCCAACATAAAACAAAAAACACAGGGGAAACCAAACAACACCCAAAAAGAAAAGACAAACACCCACAATAAGGAAAACAAAAGGGGGTTTAAAACCCCCCCCAAAAAAAGGAATCCCCGCAAACCAAACAACCGTTGGAGACCAAAACCGGACGCAACCCGAAAAAAGGGGCAAGAAGGGCCCCACAAAGGGGAAAACACCCATAGGCAAAAGGCAAAGCCACACCCCCAAAGAGGCAAGCAAAAGACAACCGGGGCAGCAAGGCACAAACACACCCAGGAGGAAGGCACAAGACACCCCGAAAGGAAAAGGCACAATCCCCCCCAACAGAAAAGGCCAAGACCCCCCCAGGCGGGCAAGGCACAAGACACACCCAGGCAGCAAGACAAGACACACACCCAGGAAACAACCACAAGACACACCCAAGCAGGGCACAACACACACCCAGGCGGGCAAGGACAGACAAAAACCCCCCGGGGGAACACAAGACACCCCACAGAAAAGGCACAAGCACACACCCAGGGGAAAAGCACGACAAAACACCCCAGGCAACCACAGAAAACCCAGGCAGCGGGCCAAACACACACCGGGCGGGAAAGGGCACAAGAACCACCCGGGCAAAACACAAACACCCCAGCAAAGGAAAAGACAAACCCGGACAAGCACAAACACACCCCAGAGGAAAGGGCAAAAGCCCAAAACACCCAGGCAGGAAAGCCAAAAAACACACCCGGGGCAGCAAGGACAAACCCCAAAAGTAGGAAAGGCACAAAACCACACCCGGAGCAAGGCACAAGACACATCAGGCAACAAGGCACAAAAACCCCAGCAGCAAGGCACAAGAACCCGGGGAAAGCAAGGCACACGAACCCCCAAACTCAAAGCGAAGACACACACCCGGCGGCAAGGCACAAGACACACACCCAGCAGACAAGGCACAAACACACCCCAGGAAAAACCCACAAGCACACCCAGGCACGAAGGCAAAAGACAACACCCGGCAGGCAGGCCAAACACCCCCGTTGGAACCCACAAAACACCCCCGGGCCGCAAGCACAAAAAACACACCCAGGCAGGCAAGCCAAAAATACTCACCCGGGAGGAAAAGCAAAAGACACATCCCGGCAGTAAAGGGCAAAGACTACACCCGGGCGGCAAACAAAGACCCCACCAGTTAGGAAAGGTACAAGACAACACCCAGCAGGCAAGCAAAAACACACCCCCAGTTAGGCAAGCACAAACACACACCCAGTTGGAAAGTCACAAACACACACCCATTGGGCAATAACAAGACCCACCCGGAGGAAAGGCACAAGACACACACCCGGGCGAAAAGGGCAAAAAGACACCCCCCGGGCAATCAAGCACAAGACCACCCCAGCGGGAAAGGGCAAAACACACCCCCAGAAAAGCAAGGCACAAATAAACACCAGCAAAAAGCCGAGACACACCCCCCTTAGGAAACTACAAAAAACACCCCCAAATTTCACGAAAGGGGCAAAAGGGAACACCCCCACACGAAAGGCACAAGATACTCACCCAGGCAGGAAAGCACAAGCCCCCAAACCTAGGCGTCAACACAAGAAAAACACCCAGGCGAAGGCCCCAAGGCAAAACCAAAAAACACCCGGGAGGCAACCAAGACACCACCCAGGGGCAGCACAAGACACACCCCGGGCGGGAAAGGCAAAAAGCACACGCCAGGGGGAAGGCACAAGCACACCCCCAGGGGGCAACAAAGACACCCCCAAGGAAGTCACAAGTTGAGGGAAAAGTTAAATAGATAGGAGTACGATGGAGTATATAAAAAAAAATTTTCATTGCCGGCTTTTTTGTTAAGTGGGGAAGTCAACCCCCTATTCCCCCCTTTTTTTTTTCCCCCCCCCCCGAAAGGATAGTTTGACTCCCCGCGTTTGTTAAGGTAGGGACCCTAGCCCCGCACCCCTTCCCCTCCTTCCCCCCCCCCCCCCCAAAAGGGTGACGTGGGGGCCATCCAAACAGTAATCACTAAAAACCACAGCCCCAGATCTGTAATACTTCCTGTTTGTTTCTAGGGATTTTTTTGGTTGAAAGCTTCACTTTTGACCAAAATAACTTAGCCTTTTCATTTTGTTTAAAGTTGACTGTTTAAAATCACAACATTTTTAGGTATTGACTTATCAGGAAGTATTTCTTAAGCATGGTAAATTTCTATCTTTCCAGTTTGGATGACAGAGAGGGTCCCTGTCAAATAAGATAAAACTGATGGAGATGGACAAAACGTCCTGGACTTTCCCTTTTGGGGATTTAATTACCTTGTGCACCTGTAAAATTGCAGGAGTAACCCCATCTTGCAGGGTAAAAAACCTGCTTTATTTTATCGGATATAAATAAAGGGTTATACTGTAAGAAAACCGGGGGTTGTAACCAACACCTGCGACCCCCCCCCCCTCATCATAGAAAGGGCTACGATTTCAACAACACTCAGTGTCACCAAAACCAACACCCCAATTATTAGCGTTTAGTTTCGTTACATTTTATTTTCATTTTTTATTTCTTTAAGTAGGTTAATATTTCAATTTAAGTGTTTTATATTTTATAAAAAAGTGTTTAGTTTTTTTATTTTTTTTTTCTATTCTTTTGGGGAGGAAGCCGCCCCGTTACGCTGAACTTACAAAACAAAAAAGGTTTTGCCCCACAAGACACACCCCGTTTTGGCAACACAAACACAAACCGAGGGAAGGGGAAAAAAAAAAACAAAAAACCCAAAAGGGAAGGCACAACCCACACCCGGAGGGAAAGGAAAACACACACCAAGGCCCCAAGGGACAAGACACACACCGGGAGGCAAGGCACAAGAACAAAAAAAACACCCAGGAGGCAAGGCACAAGACACCCCCCAGGAGGCAAGCACAAGACACACACCCAGGCAGGCAAGCACAAGCCACACCCGAGGGAAGGCACAAGAACACACCCCCGGCACAAGCACAAGACCCCAAACCCCGGCAGGAAAAACACAAGACCCCCCAAACCCAACCCCGGCAAGGGGACAAAACACACCCAGAGGCAAGCACAAAACACACACCAGGGGGGGCAAGGCACAAGACACACCCCAGGGACAAGGCACAAGACAAAACCCGAGGCAAGCCAAACAACCCAGGGAGGCAAGTCACAAGACACCACCCAGAGAAAAGGCCCCCAAACACAACCCGGCAGGCAAGCACAAGACACCCCCAGGCAGGGGGAAAAACCCAAAACACACACCCAGGCAGGCAAGCACAAGACACACCCCAGCCCGGGAACACAAGCACACCCCAGTTAGGCAAGGCACAAACACACACCCAGGCAGCAAGGGACAAGACACAAAACCAGGCAGCAAGCACAAGACACCCCCCAGGCAGGGAAGACAAGACACACCCGGAGGGAAGGGGCAGACACAACCCAGCAGCAAAACCAAACACCCCCCGGAGGCAAGGGCCCAAAACACCACCCCGGAGCAAGCACAAGACCACACCCAGGCAACAAAGCAAAGGCACCCCAAGAAGGCACAAGACAAACACCCAGGGGAGGCAAGGCCCCCGAGAAAAACACCCCCCTTAGGAAAACCCCAAGACACAACCAGGCAGCAACACAAACAACACCCAGGCAGGCAAGGCACAAGAACCACCCAGGAAAAAAGCCAAACCAACCAGGCAGTCAACAAAGACAACACCCCCGCAGCAAGCACAAGCACACCCAAGAAACAAACACACACCCGGCACAAACCAAGACACCACCCAGAGGGAAGCACAAACACACCCCAGAGGGGAAGACAAGACACACACCCGAGCAAGCCAAGACCAAAACACCAGGAGAAGCACAAGACACACACCAGGCGCAAGGGACAAAACACACACCCAGGGAAAGGCCAAACACACACCCCCGGGAGGCAAGGGAAAACACACCCCAAAAACAAGGGACAAAAAAACAACCAGGCAGGCAAAGCACAGACACACACCCCTAGGAAGCACCCCGCACAAACCCCCCCCAAACCAAAGGGACAAGTACACACCCCTAGCAAGGGAAGAACCACCCCAGGGAAAAACACAAGACACCACCAGGGCAAGGCACAAAGACAACACCCCCAGAGGCAAGGCACAAGCACCCCCCCAGTTAGGCAAGGACAAGACACACACCCAGGGAGGCAAGGGACAAAACAACCCAGGCAGGGGAAGGGACAAAACACACCCAGGCAGCAAGCACAAGACACACACCCAGGCAGGCAAGGCACAAACCTCCCAGGCAGGGAAAACACAAAGGGAAAATTAAAGAAAACGGGGGGAAAAACAAAGGCAGCCGGCCGAAAATGGGGGAAACAAGCCCCGCACCCGTTTTTCCCCACCCCCAAAAGGAAGGACGCCCGTTAAAGGAGGGGGACAAACCCCCACCCCCCTCCTTACCCCCCCCCCCCCGAAATTAGTTGGGGCCAACCCCCAAAAAGCCCCCAAACCCACAGCTCCCAGCAACAAACATTCCCCGACAGGGGGGGAAAAAAACACCCAAAAAACAGTCCTTTCGGGCCAAGGCGGAAAAAACACACACAGGGAGACAAAAGAAACAACAGGAACGCACTTTAAAACTGGAACAGAACACCCGTCAACAACAAAAAAATATGGAAGGCACCCGAACCCCGGAAAAAAACCCCGGCCCAAAACCCCCAAAAATTTTTGGATCCCCATCATTCCTTTTAAAAAAAACCCCTTTAATGGGATAAATACTCTTTTCTTAAAACAAAACCTTAAACCAAAAAAACCCCCCGCCCCCCTATCTCACAAGGGTACATTTTAAAAAATCTTCCCCAAAACCAACCCCCCTAATTTTATTCGTTTTATTCATTATTTTTTTAATTTTTCACTTATTTTTATTAGGGTAATTTTAAATTAATTTTTTTTTTCTTTTAATGGGGTTTAAAATTTTTTTTAATTTTTTTTTTCTATTTCCCAATTTTTTTGGGAAAACCCCTTTAATCTTCTGAACTGTACCCCCGAGTGTTCCCAAAAACCCAAAACCCATTCAATCAAAACAACACCCCTTACAACCCAAAACACCCAACCCCGGGACAAAAAGAAAAACCCCGAAAAAACCCCAAAAGTTAGGGAAGGAACGACACCAGCCGCAAGGGCCCCAAACAACAACCCCGGAGAAGGGCCCACCCCCCAGGAAAAAAAAAAAAAAAAAAAACAAAAATTAAAAAAAAAAAAACCCCCAAAAAAAAAAAAAAAAAAAAAAAAACCCCCCAAAAACAAAAAACACATACAGGGGGTAAAAACAACAAAGGCAAAGGAAAACCAGACCAAAAAGGGGAAACCCCGAACCCCGGAAATCACAAACCCCACCCCGGGGCAATAAAAAAAAATTTAGGAAAAAAAAAAAAAAAAAAAAAAACCCCCCAAAAAAAAAAAACCCAGGGGGTCCCGAAAATTACAAGACAAGGAAAAAAAAAAAAAGAAAAGCGGGTTAAAACAACCCCACCCCGTTGGAAGGCACAAGAAAAAAGGCCGGGAAACAAGAACAACCCCCAGGCAAAAAGAACACACCCTTTTGGAAGGGAAGAAAACCCGGAAAACCAAAACACACCCCGATAAAAAGAAAACCCCAGAGAAGGCCCAAATAACACCCCCAGGGCCCCAAAAAAAAACCCCCAAATTAAACCCCGTTGGCGGAAAAGAACGACCCCTTACAACAAAAAAAAGGGGGAAAACTGTTTGACTTTAGAAAAATGTGTACAGAGACGTGTTACTAGCCCATTGCTCCGGATTTTAGTCTCCTCATCGCCCCGCATTGTTTACGGGGGAAAAATTTCTTTCCCTTTCCACTTCCATGAAATTATATATATATATAAAATATATAAAAAATATATTATTTATATATAATATATATTTATATTAAATATATATATATATATATATATAATATATATATAAATCTAAAAACAGAAAAAGGGTTTAAAAATAGCACTTGTCAAGGAACTATTTTCCCTTTGACAATGTGAGTAGTCACAAAAGCGTTTGGGAATTTTTAAACCCCTTTTTCCAGCGGTTTTTTGCATATATATATAAAAATTTTTATATTTAAAATTTTAAATATATATTATATATATATATATATTTTATATAAATATTACGTTGACGGTTTTTTCTGTGTTATTTTGTTTATTTTCATGTACGGAAATGTTTTAAATAAAATATAAAAAAAAAAATGAAGGTGAGTGAGCTGGGTGGTAAGAACACACTGCCGAAACCCTTTTGGAACCGTTGTGACACTAGGCTAAATTGAAAAGTAAGCAAACAGAAAATTTTTAACCAGATATTAATATCGTGACAAAAATTTGTTGGAAAAAAATTTTGCTACTCTGGTCTCGGAAGCTTTTGTTGTTGACCAGTTTAATACAAACTTTACATTATCAATATTTTAAATAAAGATTAATTTCCTCGTTTTATGTTTCAAAATTGACACCAACAGTTTTTCCAAAAGAAAATCTACCTTATTCAGACCTTTTTGTTGGTTTTGTCTGGTAAAAGAACTGAAACTTTTTCCCCAATTTTTAAAAAATTTACGTTTTGAGTCTTGTGGTAAAATGGTTTTTTATGATCCATGAATATATTCAGGTTCTTGACACCAAAATCAATTTTTTCAACTTTCTCTCAGATCTAAAAGAAACTGTAGGATTTTAATTTCGGGTTTAAAATCTTTGGCTAAAATTTTCATTCATGATAAAGGCCCGAGCTTGTCTCCCATAAAGAAATTTCAAAAAGGGGAATATCCAAAAAATCACTTGCAATTCACGCAATGTAAAAGAGAGCACATGATAGACATCATGCCATCATTTTTTTAAAAAAACAAAATGTCTTTTAATTTTTTCTTTAGGATGGCTGTTGTTTTCCCCCCTTCCGTTACCCTTTGGGTGGTAAAGTGTAGTGAAAAGGTTGAACAAGAACAATTGCACTAGGTTTGTATGGTTAAAAAGAACAATGGCCAAAGGGGGCTGTATAGGGGTTTTAACAAGAAAAATTGCACTGGATCTGATATGGTTGTTAACAAGAACAAATTTCACTAGGGTCCTGAGGGTAGGTTAACAAAACAATTTCACTAGGGTTGATATAGGTTAAAAAAAACAATTTTACTGGGTCTGATATAGGTTAACAAAACAAATTGCCTAGGGTTTATGGTTTTTAACAAGAACAATTGCCTAGGGTCGATATAGGTTAACAAGAACAATTTCACAGGGGCTGTAAGGTTAAAAGACAATTGCATAGGGTTTTGATATAGGGTTAACAAGAACAAATGCACACGGTCTGATATAGGTTGTTAACAAGAACAATTGCACTAGGGTCTGATATAGGTTAACAAGAACAATTGCACTAGGGTCAGATATAGGTTAACAAGAACAATTGCACTATGGTCTGATATAGGTTGTTAACAAAAACAATTGCACTAGGATCTGATATAGGTTGCTAACAAGAACAATTGCACTAGGGTCTGATATAGGTTGTTAACAAGAACAATTGCACTAGGGTCTGATATAGGTTGTTAACAAGAACAATTGCACTAGGGTCTGATATAGGTTGTTAACAAGAACAATTGCACTAGGGTCTGATATAGGTTGTTAACAAGAACAATTGCACTAGGGTCTGATATAGGTTGTTAGCAAGAACAATTTCACTAGGGTCTGATATAGGTTGTTAAGAACAATTGCACTAGGGTCTGATATAGGTTGTTAACAAGAACAATTGCACTAGGGTCTGATATAGGTTGTTAACAAGAACAATTGCACTAGGGTCTGATATAGGTTGTTAACAAGAACAATTGCACTAGGGTCTGATATAGGTTAACAAGAACAATTGCACTAGGGTCTGATATGCTATTATACTATTATAATACTGTAACACACATGAAAAATATAATAGCATACAATAAAATGGTATAGCTGAACGCAAGTACCACACAAGAGCAGAGCAAGAGAATATTACACAAAACAGTAGCACTGAAGACATTTAAGACAGAGTTCTACTGGCCGGTTGTAACATCAACACCAAGAATCCATTTTGTCGAGAGAGTGACTCTCCCAGTATGAAGATCTTATTTTCTTTTCCTAGTTTTTTTTCTTGTGTTTGCCAATATTTCTGTCAATATAGTGAAGGTGAGAGAAGTGAAGCCATGAACAATTAAAACGTGAGAGAGAGATTAACATTTAACAGTTCATAAGAGTTTTTTCTTGCAATATCCAGTACAAGATTCTCTCAGTTGTTACTTCCTTATATCTTCACGTTTATCATTAAGGATATCTACAAAATACTATATAATAGCATTTTCCATCCTGCTTTTTCAGAATTCTATTAAAATATAAACCATAATATAAATATAATTTTAACAGCTGTGTGAGACAGTACAGATATGTGTGTGACATAGTGTTGGATAATATGTATTGAAAATGTGCTGGGAATTTTTTTTATACATACATACATATATATATATATATATATATATATATATATTATATATATATATATATATATATATATATATATATATATATATATATATAGTAGAGTAGGACCAGAGAATAAGTGTGTGTGTGTGTGTGTGTCCGTACTTGTGTACTTGTGTGCTTACTTATGGACGTTTCAGTGACTTGCATATATAAGAAGACGAACTGCAACAAAGAAAGACAACTGATAACTTTCTTGCAGCAGATTTCTTGGTGGAAAGACAGAGTCACATACGGACACAAATATAAGTAGTTAGTGAAAACAAAACAAAAATGCCGAGCAGCCTTTGTCCCTGACTTTGTTTCTGGTACAGTTCACAACTGCCTTTGTCCCTGGCTTTGTTTCTGGTACAGTTCACAACTGCCTTTGTCCCTGGGTTTGTTTCTGGTACAGTTCACAACTGTCTTTGTCCCTGACTTTGTTTCTGGTACAGTTCACAACTGTCTTTGTCCCTGACTTTGTTTCTGGTACAGTTCACAACTGTCTATTGTCCCTGCTTTGTTTCTGTACAGTTCACAACGTCCCTTTGGTCCCTGACTTTTGTTTCTGGTACAGTTTCAACAACTGCCTTTGTCCCTGGCTTTGTTTCTGGTACAGTTCACAAACTGCCTTTGTCCTGGCTTTGTTTCTGGTACAGTTCACAACTGTCTTTGTCCTGACTTTGTTTCTGTACAGTTCACAACTGTCTTGTCCTGACTTGTTTCTGGTACAGTTCACAACTGTCTTTTTGTTCCCTGACTTTTGTTTCTGTACAGTTCACAACTGCCTTTGTCCCTGGCTTTGTTCTGGTAACAGTTCACAACTGCCTTTGTCCCTGCCTTTGTTTATGGTACAGTTCCACAACTGCTTTGTCCCTTGAACTTTGTTCTGGTACAAAGTTCACAAGCTGTCTTTGTCCTGAACTTTGTTTATGGTACAAGTTCACAACGCCTTTTGTCCCTGGCTTTGTTTCTGGTACAGTTTCACAACTGACTTTGTCCCTGGCTTTGTTTGCTGGTATAGTTTTCACAACTGTCCTTTGTCCCTGACTTTGTTTCTGGTACTGTTCACCAACTGTCTTATGTCCCTGACTTTGTTTTCTGGTACAGTTCACAACTGCCTTTGTCCCTGCTTTGTTTTCTGGTACAGATCACAACTGCCTTGTCCTGGCTATGTTTCAGGTAACAGTCACAACTGTCTTTGTCCTGACTTTGTTTTCTGGTACAGTGTCACCAACTTCTTTGTCCCTGACTTTGTTTCTGGTACAGTTCACAACTGCCTTTGTCCCTGTTTGTTTTCTGGTACAGTTTCACAACTGCCTTTGTCCCCTGGCTTTGTTTTGGTACAGTTCACAACTGTCCTTTGTCCCTGACTTTGTTTTCTGGTACAGTTCACAACTTCTTTGACCCTGACTTTGTTCTGGTACCGTTCACAACTGTCCGTTGACCCTGACTTTGTTTATGGTACAGTTCACAACTGCCTTTGGTCCCTGGTCTTTTGTTTCTGGTACAGTTCACAACTGTCTTTGTACCCTGACTTTGTTTCTGGTACAGTTCACAACTGTCGTTTGTCCCTGACTTTGTTGTTCGGTACAGTCACAACTGCTGGACAGTGTTAGATAAAATTGCAAAATATTGTTTAATTTAAAAAAATAGTAATGTTTGTCCATAGTCCAGTTGATTATACCAAGCAATAAATATTCAAAATTGTGACTGTTTCCGAGAAATCCCCTCGCCACTAACTTGAATGCTTCTCGAGCAGCTCCCGAATCTGAGGACCATTGGAAGAACCCCCTCTGTTATCTTAGCGTCCGCACACCGAGGGGAATTTTGACTGGATTTGTTCATGAGCCCCCGTTTTCATTGTATGGGTGGTAGCAAAATTTTTTTGATTCAATGAAGAGGTGATGTTGAACATTTTCATCCCAGGCTCCAATGATTGACGAGGTTGGCCAGTCTCTCCTAATGTAGTGAGAACCTCTTGCACCGAGACGGCTGTCCCATCATCACAGAAGCACAGTACTTGGTGTTTGGCTATGAAAATCATTTTACCTTTCCACCTCAAAAAATAACCAACTTCTACGACTGCTGGAACATAATGAAGGTCAGTGAGACTGTGAGTGTGGTAAGGGAACACACTGTTGCAAGCTGTTTGAACCTGTTTTGTGACACGTAAGTGTACACTGAAACCAATTATAAACATATACCATGATATTCATAATCATTGTTCATGAATTAGATGGAAATATTATACCTGGTTTCGGAAAAGCATTTTTGTTTTGTGGACAAGTGATGGAAAAGACCAAGATTAGCAAATGAAGAGTGCATAAAATGTCCTTAAAAATATATAATTGAACAAAACAGTACAGTACAGTAAAACAAAACAACCATACTGTAACATACCAGAAAAGTACAGTAATATACATCAAATAGTACAGCAGTTACATAAATACCACAAAACAACATGTAATACAATAAGGGAAGAGTAGAGCAAGATAATAATACATAAAACAGCATTATTGAATACAATTAAAGACAGAGTTGTACTGGCCAGGTTGTAACACAACACCAAAAATCCTTTCTGTCAAAAGGGTTTTTGACTCGAAATTTTCTTGCCATAGATGTTTTTTGTTGTATTTGCGAATATTTTTCTCAATATATTTGAAGGTGATAGAAGTGAAGCACGAAAAATTAAAATGGGAGAGAGAGACTAATTATTTAATAATTCCAAAGAATTTTTTTTTTTTTTCTTTTTCCAGTACAAGATTCTCTCAGTTGTTACTTCCTTATATCTTCACATTTATCATTAATTAAGGATATCTACAAAATACTACGTAGCAGCAAATTTTAAATCACCATTATTCAGAATTTTTAAAAAGACCAACTGCTGATAACTTTTTGCAGCAAATTTCTTGGTGGAAAGACATGACACATACGGACACAAATATAAACAATAAGTTGTGAAACAAAACAGTTTACAATTGCTGGACAGTGTTAGATAAAATTGCAAAATATTGTTTTTAAATTTTAAAAAAAAAAAATTAGTGTTTGTCCATTGTCTGTTGATTATACCAAGCAATGAAAATGTCAAAATTGTGACTGACAGAGTTTGTTGCCAGACTTGTTTTAAAGTACAGCAAGAAATATACAAGTGAATAATAACAGCAGTATCAAATTTTAACAACAAGGGGATTTTTGGTGTAGATGAGAGAGTGATAGTTCCTCCGAATGTTAAGTGAACTTTTGGTATTTGGAGAGGAAAAGGGGAAAGTGTGCATCAACATAATTTTGCAGACTTTGAATAAACAGAAAAAAAACAAATTGTTACAAAAGACATTGCGTTTTGTTGCAACAGTTTCTAACTTACAAGTGAATAAAAACAGCAGTACGAAGAAACTGCTGCTCTTCCGTGGGCTCCCCGATGTCAATCCTTTCACAGTTGTTTTGGTGCTTTCTCTTGTTCCGTGTCTCCCCCAAGACCATCTGTGTCCCCCAGATGAACTCCCAGGGTGGATCATGGTGAGGATTGTTATTGTGGTTTTATTGTCATAGTGAGGGGTGGTCATAAATGTGGCAAAAGGGGAGGGGGGTCAAAGTGAGGTGTGGTCGTAGATGGGTCAAAGGTGAGGGATTTAGGG
>NC_069421.1:796613-813646 GCF_026875155.1 Cherax quadricarinatus
CTCTCTTCTCTCCTCTCTCTCTCTCTCTCTTTCAGGTTCGCATCGATATTGGGCCCCGTCGGGACGTGCTGCGCAGTAAGCTCCTGATGATTGGCTTTGCGCAGTTGTTGACGTGTACTTGGCTCTGGAAGACTGTTTGCGCGCTCTCTAGAATTGAAGCCAGATGCCCTCCATCGAGCAACTTTACCAAAGCTTAAGGAAGGAATGAGGTTGGCGAATATGGAAATTCGGGGCGGGACTGACGAGGAAAACAAAAGTATTCGGAGTTAGTCCTCCTGTTAGAGTCCTCAGGTCAAAGAAGGGAATCTAGGTCAAGTGGCTGGACAGCAGGGAAAGAAGTGACGATCACGGAAGACGAATGGGAAGGTAGAAAACGATGAAGAAGGATCAGAGACAGCGGACGTGGAAACTGTTGTGGAAACATCCATACATTCTCAGTGCTACCCGACGAATGTGAGTCGAATACTGGGAACGTCCCGACGAAAGACATTAAGGAAGGTACGAATATTGTTGTTGTTGGGGATTAGCCAAGTCTTCTTCTAGGTATATGGATAGGGTCGTTCTGCTTGAAGGAACAAATAGTAGGAGCAGAGAGGTTTGCTTTCCCAGGGTCTGGGATGGAGGATATTTTTGTTAGCCGTTCTGGATGACATCATGAGAGCGTAATGGGAGTAATCTATTATCTGTCTCAGTGCGGAGGCAACGATGTTGGCGAGTGGAGTGAGGAACTGGATTTAGCGGGGTATAGGTCCAGCATAAGAAATTAATTAGAAGTTAAGGGTGGGAACCCTTCATCATATGTGGTATTTGCAAGGAGGAGAGTTGGAAATGAAATGGTTGTCCAGGGCAACTGGTTGTCTATTGCTGGCTGGGACAAATACTGTAAGGAAATGCGGTAACATTCATTGACAACTGGGACCTTTTCTATGGCAGAAAATGACATGTATGCTAGGGATGGGGTTCACTATCTAGTTTGGGGATGGGAGCACTGGCACTGCTGTGGAGGGAAGCAGTAGGACTTTAAACTAGGAATAGTTAGTGGTATGGGTTTTGGCAGGAAAACAGTGAAGTCCCAGTGTAGTAATTTTACGAGTTCTAGGGGAATAGTAATAATAAGAACGAGATAGATATTGAAAGCCAGGGACTTTGGCGTGATTAAGGGACAGTATAGGTTCCAGTAGGAAAAATAGAAGATTAGAAATTAGCAGGAAGAGTAAAAGAGAAAAGGAGAGTCTTTCAATGTTTATCCGTATGCTAATTGCCGTTAGTGCTAGAAATAAGATGGACGAGTTGAGATTAGTTGCTAGGGTAGGTAACATTGATGTTATTTGCCTTAAACTGAGAGTGGTTTAATTAAAAAAGTCGGGACATGCTGCGGAATGTCATATTCAGGGTTTTTAATTGTTTCATGAAGATAGGAGTATTGGTGAGTGGGGGGTGGGGTGGATTGTATGTCGAGATCGCTTGAATTGTTGCATAAAAAACGGGTATTAAGTCTGAAGTAACACTTACAGAGTCTGTTTGTATAGAATTTATCATGGGGCATGAAAAAAACTGATTTTAGGGAGTGATATACCGTCCCCCAAACTTAGATAGGGACCAAGGGAAACTACTATGGTGATAGGAGAATATTGTTTAAGGCCGCAGGCACGATAATGTAGTAATTCTAGGAGACTTTAACTTTAGTCATGTTGATTGGAATTTCTTGACTGGGAATTGTAGAATCATATGACTTCCTTCGGAATATTTCAGGATTGTTTCTAAGCAGTTTGTGACAAACTACAAGGGGAAATAACCTGCTGATTAGTTATGGCAACAATGAATCCCTTGTTAATAATTTAGGAAATTTCAACGGAAACTGGGGTGCTAGCGACCACAAATCAATTAATTAGCATTGAATGGAAGTACGTAGTAGCGAAACTCAGTAACAGTCCCAGATTTCGCTTAGCAGATTTACGATGGGCTTAGAGAAAACTATATCATCTGTTGACTGGGGTAACGAAGAGAGCTATCAATATGACAGTTTTCTGAACACTATACATGCTGCTCAAGAGTGTTTATCACATATAAACGATATTAGATCAATAGAAATAACCCAAAATGGATGAAATAATAGGCTCAAATATCTACTAGGGCACAAGAAAGGAATTTTTAGGCGTATCAAAAGAGTATGAGGGTCATCTTATGAAATCAGTATATGACATTAAGGGGACATTAAAAAGGGGATAGAAAAGCTAAAAGGGATATGAAATTTAAGTTGCTAGGGGAATTTTAAAAACTACCCAAAAAGTTTTTTCAAGGTTTATAGAACAAAAGTTAGAGATAAGATAGGTCCCTTAAAAAATAATCTAACGGGCACCTACTGACATAGAGAATGAAATGTGCTTGATTGTTTAACATAACCTTATTTTCTCTCAGTTTTTACACAGGAGACACTAAACAATTATTCCGTAATTTAATTTTTCAGTGGGCTAGAAGAAGATAATATTATGTAACATCACAGTCATAGTGAGATGGTTGTGAAGCAGATAGACAGACTGAAGCAAAATAATGTCGCGGGTCCTGATGAGGTTTTTTCAAGGGATCTTTAAGGAATGCAAAATGGAACTCTGGTGAACCATTAACTAGTATTTTAAATTTTATCTCTTCAAACAATGTGTAGTGTCTGATTTGTGGAAGATGGCTAATGTAACTCCTATTTTTACAACAGGGGAAAGTCTTACCGTCAAATTACCGCCCAATAAGCCTAACCTCAATTGTAAGCAAATTACTAGAGTCAATTATAGCTGAGATTATAGAAGCCATCTCGATAAGCATAGCTTGATTAATTGATACTCAGCATGGATTCAAAAGAGGCCGGTCTTGTCTAAACTATTTTATTAACTTTCTTCAGTAAAGCTTTGAGGCTGTTGACACAATAAAGAATTTGTAATAGTTCTTAGATTTTAGTAAAAAAAAAAAGGCTTTTTTGTGATAGATGTTCCGCACCATTAGATGTTAAGAAAGTGGCTCAGCTCATGGCATTGGGGGAAAAGTTGCTCTCGTGATCGAGTCAGGCTCACTGAAAGGAAGCTGAGAGTGTCCATTAAATGGGGTGAATCCGGTGGGGTTCTGTAAACAGTGGCGTTCCACATGGGTTCAATCTTGGGCCCGTGTTGTTTATAATTATCAATGTTCTTGATGAGGGGAATTACTAGTGATATGAGCAAATTTCGCCGATGACACAAATATAGGTAGGATAATTGATTCAACGTAGATGTTATTGAACTTAGGAGGATTTAAACAACTATATTCTGGTCAAGAAAAGTGGCAGATGAGTTCACTGTAGTATAAATGCAAGGGTTCTGAAGCTTGGGAGTGGCCATAAACCCTAGTTACTTATAAGTTAAATGATGTAAAACTTAGCCCTACAGATTACGAAAAGGGACTTGGGGGTTTATGGTGAGCAGCAACCTTAAACCAAGAGAAGCAATGCCTAAGCGTACGAAATAAGCAAATAGATTATGGGATTTATATCAAGAAGTGAAGAAACAGAAGTCAGAGGTCTACTGCAGCTTTTTACATCATTAGTAAGCCTCACCTAGATTATGCAGCTCAGTTCTGGTCTCCGTTCAACCCCCCCCCCCCCCCCCCCCCCAATGGAATAAATTCGTTAGAAAACATTCAGCGTAGGATGGACTAAATTAATACATGGATTAAAAATCTTCCTTATGAAGAAAGATGAATTGAAGGACTCTTAAGTTCATTCACTCTGTTTAGACGACAAGAATGAGGGGAGACGATCGAAGTGTATATAAGTGGAAGATAGGTATTAATAAAGGGGGATATTAATAAGGGTCTTGAGGGATGTCTCTCCAGAGAGAACCCGCAGTAATGGATTAAATTAGATAAGTTTAGATTTAGAAAGGACATAGGAAAGTATTTGGTTTGGAAATAGGGTAGTTTTGATGAGTGGAAAAAGGTCTACCTAGTTGGGTTATTGAGGCTGGGATTTGGGATAGTTTCAAATCTTGGTTGGATAAGTACATGAGTGGGAGGGGTTTGGATTGAGTGGGACTTTCACATCAGAGGCTTATTTCTCGGGGGTTGGCATGACAATTGGGTTGGGCAAATGTTTAGTGAGTGGGATGAATTGTAAAGGGACCTGCTAGTATGGGGCAGCAGGCCTCCTTGCAGTTGTTCTCTTTCTTATGTTATGTTTTAAAGTTCTCTCTCTCTCTCTCTCTCTCTCTCTTCTCTCTCATCTCTCTCTCTAACTCTCTCCTCTTTCTCTCTCTCTTCTTCTCTTCTCTCTCTCTCTTCTCTCTCTCTCTCTCTGTGCTTCCTTATAACCCCCCCACGCTTTGTTACACCACGTCTAAAGCTATGTATGGTTCCTGCCACCACTAACGTCATTAAAAGGTACTCCACTTCCTGACGACTCTATGACTGAAGAAAATACATCTTAACATCCCTGTGACTCGTTGAGTCTTCCAGTTTCAATTGTGACCCCTTTTTCGTGTCCCCTTTTCGGAACAGCCTTTCTCTGTCCCCACCTTATCTATACCACGCAGTATTCTTGTATGTCATTATCATGTCTCCCCTGCCCTTCTGTCCTCAGTGTCGTCAGTCCGATTTCCCTCAAACCTTTCATCGTAGGACATTCCCCCTGAGCTTGGAACCAGCCTTGTTGAAACCTTTGTACTTCTTTAATTTCTTGCGTGCTTGACAGGTGTGGGTTCCAAATGGATGCTGAATACTCAGTATGGGACTGATACTCACAGTGTACAGTGTATTCAACGATTTCTTATTAAGGTACCGGAACTGTTGCACACCCTGGAATGGGTCACAATGTATATGATGTATATTACGTATATGTATATAATGTATTTTACCTTTTCATATAATTTTTACATTGCTTATATTTGCGATAATAAGCTAAATCGTAAATATATTGCTTTATATTTATTATTTGACTTAGTTATGTTGTTAGTAGGATGTAAACATTCATATATATTATGTGCTTCCTATATAGTTCGTCTTGATTGTCTAAATAACTGTAATTATCGCTCATAGCTCGTTACTCTGCTGGCTTCTGTGGCTGAGCAGCAACGTTCCACGGAGATATCACGTGATCGAGGGATGCGTGATCACACCTCGCCTGAAGTATTCGTATGGTCTAGACTCGCTTGGTGGTTGGACGTATTCTAGACAAGACGTGCCTAAATTTCCCTTATTGGCCCTTGTTGGAAGATCGTCTCTGTTTCTTATTATTTGTTGTTGTTTCTGGAGACTCTATCACAGAACTTTGTATAGACTTGTGATTTTCGACGTTGTACAGAGGTTGTGTGTCGCATAGGAGACTCTGAGCAACTCAGGTCCTGAAGTGTAGCTTATGTGCTAATTTGTACTGTTATCAGTGTACTGTACAGTCGAAGTATTTTCTTACGCGAACTTAGATTCAGTAGTATGGAGTTTTGGACTTTGGTGGAGGATCTGCAGATTGTCCCTACTTAGTGTTCGTTATATTATATCCTTGATCCTGATTGTGTCGCAGTTGCTTGTTATATTGCTATTGGGCTTAGCATTCTTTTATTGTTCAAGCAGATGTTCTGATTGCCAGTTGGTCAAGAATGTTAGTTTATTGAGGACTTTGTCAGTCACTTGTTTAGTCCTAGTCGAGTGTCAGACATAGCGAACTACTTAGAGCACTTACTCACACACACACACACAAACCCTCTTATTGTATATTGTATTATTAAATATTACTGTACCAGACGGTACTTAATACACATAAAATATGTGATTTGTGCTTTCAGCCCATACTACTGACACGAAAGAAGTGATTATTATTATTATTTGATTATTATTAATTTTATTACTTTAATCTTATACTCTAGACGTTATTAATAAATTTATTAAATTTAATTTCTCTAGTTAGTAGCCTACCAGCTTGTAATTTCTGATGCACTATTTAATTCTTATTGAATTCTAATGGATAATTGGACAAGGATTACTGACTAATTGTTACGAAAACACAGTTAGTAACAGGCTGGATGCTAGAAGGGCAGTCTTTCCATTATTCACTGGAAATCTCTAAGCTTTTAGAAATGCGTTTTTTTGTAACAGGAACGCTATTCTCAGGTTTTATAGGCGTCTATATGCTGCAGGAGTTATCTGGATGATGTGTTATAGCCACCCCAAGATCTTTCTCCTTGAGTGAGGTTTGCAGTCTTTGTCCACCTAGCCTATACTCTGTTGCGGTCTTCTTTGCCCTTCCCCAATCTTCATGACTTTAATTGGCTGGCTGAAATCGAGAAGCCACTTTCTGGACCAACGTGTCAGTCTATCGGGTCTCTTTGTACTCTGCATGATATTATCCGGTTTAATTCTTCTCATTAACTTCACATCATCTGGCGAAACAGGGACACTTCGGAGTCTATTCCCTTCCATTCATGTCATTCACATATATCAAAATGCACTGGTCCTAGATACTGACCCTGTGGGGACCCCGCTCGTCACAGGCGCCCACTGTTAATTACTCATCACTACCAGACTCGTTGTTGCCCCCTGGTCAGGTATTTTCTCTGATCTAATGCAGTACCCTTCTGGTATAGTGTCTGATTCTCCAGCTTCCCTGCACTAATCTCTGGTGAGGAACTGTGTCGAAGGCCTTCTTGCGTCCAAGAAAATGTAATACAACCACTCATCTCTTCGTGTCTTACTTCTCTTACTTTGTCATGAAACTCAGAAGGTTCGTGACACAGGATTTGCCTTCCATGAATCTGTGATGGTTGTAGTTTTTTATAATGTTCCGTTCAGTGCCTTCAAACACTCTCCTCCTGTAATCTTCTCCATGACTTTGCCCATGCTATACAAGTCAGTGTAGACACTGAGTCTATAGTTTAGTGCCCGTTTCCATCTTCTTTCTAAAAATGGGACTATATTTAGTTCTTCCATACCCTCAGGTAGTTGTCCAGTTTCAAGGGATATGTTGAAAATTGTGGTTAGATTGGCCACACACGTGTCTCTGCTCCCTCTATAGGACCACGGAGATATGACGGTCCCACCGCCTTTGAGGATAACAAGGTACTTAGCAGCTTCTTCAACCTGCTCCTCAGTCGTGTGTATTTCATCAAACACTAGTTGAGATAACCCTTGTTGGTGTTGCCCCTGGTTATGTCTCCAGAGTCCTTCCTGTATTTACTGTAAAATACCGTTCTTAAATCTCGTGTTGAGGCTCCTCACATACCTCTCGATCGTTTCTTGTGAATTCCACTCCTCCTTTATCAGCTGGATTACTGCGTCTTTGACTGGTGAGTTTTATCCTATGTGGCTATACAGCAGTTTCGGGTCAAACTTGACTTTCAAGTATGCTGTTTTCTTATTTCCACTGGGCCTCTCTCCTAATCTGCGTGTGTGTGTGTGTGTGGTGTGTGTGTGTGTGTGTTGTTGTGTGTGTTGTTTGTGGTGTGCTGTGTGATGTGTGTGTGTTGCGTGTGTAGGTGGTGTGCTGTGTGTGTGTGTGGGGGTGCTGTGTGTGTGTGTGTGTGTGTGTGTGTGTGACCTGTGTGTGTGTTGAGAGAGAGTAGAGAGAGAGAGTCTGTGTCTTCAATTTACTATATTGCTAGGGTTGCTAATGTATATTACAGCAAGATATCATCGCAAAATACAGCAGTAAAGGAGACCGTAACAATAACACAAAATTAGCCAGCCAGGTTGCATCGCTGATTGTCGAAATCTTTTTTCTAACAGGATTGAGACTACCATGATGGTCGAGTTTATTACTTTGAGATTTACTGGGACCTTTACCTCACTCAACGACACAGTAAAACATGTCAACATAGAGGACAGTAAAGTAATGAAGAAAAAAAAACGCTACGACAACACGCAAGAACAGTACAGTTACTTAAAATATTTGTAACACAGAGAAATTGCTACTGTATATGCATGAACTTTCATTACTAACACATAAAAACAGTGTATTAACACAGGAGAACAGTACAATAACACAAGAATAAGTAACTCTTAATTCAATAGAACAACATAAAACATAAAGTACAGTAATACAGAAGAACTATACAGTAACTTGGCTTCATTCTCTCACCTTCACTATATTGACAGAAATATTTCGCAAACAAGAAAAAAACAAGGAAAAGAAAATAAGAATCTTCATACTGGGACAGTCACGCCTCTCGACAAAATCGAGTGTTGGTGTTGATGTTACAACCGGCCAGTAGAAACTGTCTTAATGTCCTTAATTCTACTGCTTTGGTAATATTCTCTTGCTCTACTCTTGTGTGGTACTTGTGCGTTCAGCAATACCATTTTATTGTTGCTATATACTATTATATTACGTAACACACATGAAAAGTATAATAGCATACAATAAAATGGTATAGCTGAACGCAAGTACCACACAAGAAGTTGGAGCAAGAGAATATTAACAAAACAGTAGCATGAAGACATTAAGACAAGAGTTCTTCTGGCCGGTTGTAACGTCAACACCAAGAATCATTCTGTCGAGAGAGTGACTCTCCCAGTATGAAGATTCTTATTTTCTTTCCTAGTTTTTTTTCCTTTGTGTTTGCCAATATTTCTTTTCAATAAGTGAGGTGAGGAGAAGTGAGCCATGAACAATAAAAAGTGAGAGGAGAGATTAGAACATTTAACAGTTCATAAGAGTTTTTTCTTGCAATATCCAGTACAAGATTCTCTCAGTTGTTACTTCCTTATATCTTCACGTTTATCATTAAGGATATCTACAAAATACTACATAATAGCATTTTCCATCCTGCTTTTTCAGAATTCTATTAAAATATAAACCATAATATAAATATAATTTTAACAGCTGTGTGAAACAGTACAGATATGTGTGTGACATAGTGTTGGATAATATATATTGAAAATGTGCTGGAAATTTTTTTTATACATACATAGATATAAATAAATAAATATAGGGAAGTACCACCTCTATAGCTGGAATGGGGACCCTCATCCTCAGAGAAGACAATAAACGTACCTCAGGGAAAACTCAAGGTTCTCCCCGGAGCTGTTTGAATATTTTCTTCTCCTACCACCCCCTATATTTATATTCTAAGTGAACATTTATTAATAAACAAAATACATTTACAGAAAAAACATAAACATGAAGGGGGGGGGGGTATACAATGGCACAATGTATCAAAGCTGAAGAATTTCCTCCAGCTCCTCGAGGCCTGGACGTGACCAAGGATGCAGCAGCATTTCCCCTCTGGATGGCGACGCTGAGGCGCTGGACATGAAAGTGGCTGCCTTGGGTCCCTGGGTGGTGTCGATGAGTTGGAAACCCATTCTTTAAGGAAAACGTTGTGGCATTTTTTCCCCATGATCCCAAGGTCTCTGATCCCACTGGGACAAATTGAATATGTGGCTAAATGTCCCTGTACTTGCTGATCTTGTACTCCTCCCTGTGGTCAGCAGTCCTTCCCTGTCGGCCCCAACACTGTGGATGGATATAGGTTTCAGCCAGTGTGGACACACAGTATAGTCACATGCTAAGGAAAAACCTGCCATTCTTCCAAGTATAGATGGTGATCCCGTCGGGGCGGTTTGCTGGGTTGTTGGGTATTGTTTGCTAGCCCGAGAGTGGCCCACCCCCCCTCCCGGAGGGCATCCAGCTGTAGCAAGGGTTCTCTTAATGATGTCGTTGACCTCATTGTGTCTTGACATGCCAGCCCTTGGTTTAGGAAAAGTTAAGGACATTGTACGGACCGTATTGGTCTGCTTGCACTCGCGCAAATACACATATATCTGTGTGGAATTGGGGCAGCCAAGGCGCAGAGCCACTGCAATACGGAGGGTTTCTTAGGGTCGAGTCGCGTTCCCATTGCGATATGGGAACTGTTTGGAGGAAGTCCCCGGATATGAGTGGGTGCTCTCACAGCCTGGGAGGACGGGCAATCTCCCTATCTGATGTCTGCAGCCTGAGCATGTTGGCAGCACCTTTTCAGCATTGGGCTATCCCAGCTTGTACTGTTTGTGAAGCCAGTGCTGCATAGGGTTTGTGCTGCTGGAGCAGCAAGAGTCTCCATTTCGGTGGATGGCACTGACATAGCTAGGGTCTTCTATTCCTGCTGAGTCATGAGGGTGTCAGGAAGAATTTGTCTTATCAACTCGTCTTGAGCAATGAAGAGGATAGGAAAGCTGGTTAGAGCAATCTGGGAGGATCTGCGTATTCCTAGGCCCTCAAGCCTGACCGGAAGTGTGGCTTGCAAACCACTCTGTACATCGTCAAGGGAAAAGATTCAATACACTCTCTAGCATGGCCTCTGGGAGAGTCATATTCTTGAGTTTTGGACTGCTGAAGGCTGGGGAGCATCTCAGAAAATAGGTAAGTTTTGGGGTTGACAGGCACCTGCGGTGAGGTAGGTAGAAGCATCGTGTGTGTCTATGTCTTTGCATCATGCTTTCCATCGTCCGGAGGTCTGAGACTTTTTTTCCTAGGATCAGATCGGATTGGGCATTGGACCCAAGAGGAGCACGAGGAGAAGTGCTATTGGCTGGATTCAATGGCTCGTGCTCCTGGTTAAAACGGTTACTTATATTCTGGATCAACTGTTTGAATTGGTAGAAATATTTCACTTTGGTGGGGTTTAAAGAGAGTCCCAGGCTTTCTGTCCCATGTCTTTAATTTTACTGATGTCCTCCAGGAGAGATTTGTTGTGAGCTAGGGTACCGTCGTCCAGGAACAGATATTGAGCTCGCTGGAGAGTGCCTCCGTGACTTCCTGAATGACCAAACAAAATAGAAAGCGGGCGAGGGTCCCCCTGTTGCACGCCCTCACACGAGTCAATTTCTTGGGTCCCCAAAACATAGTTTGGAAGTCACACTATAACACGATTCTATGAAGGGATAAAGAGGAAGGGAAGTTTCTATAAACTGCTTGGAGAGCAGCATACCTTCTGACTGAGTTGAAAGCATTGGCAAGTCCATTTGACCAAGCTTTTTCATAGGACATGTTTTTGATATATACTCGTGCTTTGCGTGGGGCAGCTTGCTTCACAGCCCCTGTTGAACGCCGAACCGAGCTGAGTTGGTCTCAGCATTGCAGCAGCCTCTTGACTACCCTTTTACTGCAGCCTGGCGACTGGCGCCGAAGGGTGTCTTACCCTTGCATGGGCCTGATTCGCCATCTTTTTCCGGAGGGCAACAATGAGGCACAGAAAAAGGGTTCTGATGGCCTCTGGGACACCGCCAGCCAGGGCACAGGTTGGAAAATTTGGTGAGTTCAGACAGCAGCCTCTCTGAAACCTCACCAAGTGCTGGATTGAGTATTTGTTTTAAGTGTTGAGGCTTAACCTGTGAAACCTCTGCTGAAACCTGTGGAAATGGACATAGCAGCTTTATACAATCAGCTTCCTGTAAGGTTAGAATGTTTTTCTTCGGCCTGCTGCACAAAATGTCAGGGAGGTCATGTTGGTACTGGAGAGCCCTGGGGTGGATGTTTGTCCTTTCAGAGGCTTGCGCCGTTGCTGACGTTCTTGGTGAGCGATGGTTCCTCATGGTTATTATAAGTCTCAAGGCTCCCAATAGTATTACCCTCTTCTAATTTTTTTGCTAATTTGGGCTCTGATTTTGAGGTGTCCGGAGGTCCTGTTGTTGGCATTTGCCCGGGGTGTTGTCGCCTAGGCGGGAGACGGACGTGGTTGTCATCCCTTGGGAATGCATTTATTGCCTAATAATATAATATATACTATATATATTAAATATATATATATATAATATATATATATATATATTTTATATATATATATATATAAATATATATTTATATATTATAATATATATATATATATATATATATATTAGAGTAGGACCAGAGAATAGTGTGTGTGTGTGTGTGTCCGTACTTGTGTGCTTACTTATGGACGTTTCGGTGATTGGCATATATAATAAGAAGACGAACTGCAACAAAAAAGGCAAACGATAACTTGTTTGCAGCAGATTTCTTGGTGGAAAGACAGAGTCACATACGGACACCAAATATAAGTAGTTAGTGAAAAAACAATACAAAAATTACCGAGCCAGCCTTTGTCCTGACTTTGTTTCTGGTACAGTTTACAACTGCTTTTGTCCCTACTTTGTTTCTGGTACCAGTTCACAACTGCTGGGACAGTGTTAGATAAAATTGCAAAATATTGTTTAATTTAATAAAATATAATGTTTGTCCATTGTCTGTTGATTATCCAAGCAATAAATATGTCAAAATGTGGATTGTTTCCGAGAAATCCCTCGAAACTAACATGAATGCTTCCGAGCAGCTCTCGAATCTGAGGGACCATGAAGACCCCCTTTTTATCTTAGCGTCGCTCACCGAGGGGATTTTGATGGATTTGTTCATGAGCCCCCGTTTCAGGTGTATTGGTGTTAGCAAATTTTTTTTTGGTTCAAGAAGGAGGGTGGATGTTGAAACATTTTTATCCCAGGCTCCATGATTGACGAGGTGGCCAGTCTCTCTAATGTAGAGAGAACCTCTTGCCACGGCTGTCCCAGTCACACAGAAAGCAGCAGTACTTGGTGTTTGGGGGTACTAAGATAATCATTTCACCTCAAAATAATAAACCACTTTCTACGACTGTGGAACAATAATGAAGGTCAGTGAGTACTGTGAGTGTGGTAAGGAACACACTGTTGGCAATCCTTTTCGAAACCTGTTGTGACAGTAAGTGTACACTGAAACCAATTTTAAACCATGATATGCATAATCAGTGTTCTAAATTGTTGGAAAATTTATTACTCTGGTTTCGGAAGCATAGGCATTTTGTTTGTTGACAGTGATGAAAAGACAAAATATAAGCAATGAAGAAGTGGCTCAGGAAATGTACTTAAAAATATAATTGAACAAAACAGTTACAGTACAGTAATACAAAACAACAAATCTGTAACATACCAGAAAAAGTACAGTATTATACATCAGAACAGTACAGCAGTACATAAATACCACAAAAGAACAATGCAATACAATAAGGGAAGAGTAGAGAAAGATAATAATACAATAATTGAAGACATTAAGACAGAGTTGTACTGGCCAGGTTGTAACATCAACACCAAAAATCCTTTGTCGAAAGGTTGACTCGTATTTTCTTGCCATAGATGTTTTTTGTTGTATTTGCGAATATTTTTCTCAATATAGTGAAGGTGATAGAAGTGAAGACACGAAAAATTCAAATGGGAGAGAGAGACTAATTATTTAATAATTCCAAAGAATGTTTTTTTTTTTTGCTATATCCAGTACAAGATTCTCTCAGTTGTTACTTCCTTATATCTTCACATTTATCATTAATTAAGGATATCTACAAAATACTACGTAGCAGCATTCTACATCACCATTATTCAGAATTTTAAGAAGACCAACTGCTGATAACTTTTTTGCAGCAGGTTTCTTGGTGGAAAGACAGTGACACATACGGACACAAATATAAACAATAAGTGGAAACAAAACAGTTCACAACTGCTGGACAGTGTTAGATAAAATTGCAAAATATTGTTTAATTTAAAAAAAATATTAGTGTTTGTCCATTGTCTGTTGATTATACCAAGCAATGAAAATGTCAAAATTGTGACTGACAGAGTTTGTTGCCAGACTTGTTAACGTACAGCAGAGAAATATACAAGTGAATAATAACAGCAGTATCAAATTTTAACAACAAGGAGATTTTTTGGTGTAGATGAGAGAGTGATGGTTCCTCCGAAATGTTAAGTGAAACTTTTGGATATTTTGAGAGGAAGGGAATGTGTGCATCAACATAATTTTGCAGACTTTGAATAAACAGAAAAAAAACAAATTGTTACAAAAGACATTGCGTTTTTTTGCAACAGTTTTCTAACTTACAAAGTGAATAAAAACAGCAGTAAACGAAAAAAACTGCGTCTCTATCCGTTGGGGTCCCCCATGTCAATCCTTTTTACAGTTGTTTTTTGGGGCTTTCTCTTGTTCCCCTGTCTCCACAAAACCATCTGGTTTTCCCCCCCCGATGAACTCCCCCGGTGTGGGGTCTTTGGGGAGGAGTTGTTTTTTGTGAGTTGGGTTTATTGTCATAGTGAAAGGGGTGGTCATAAATGTGGGGCATGGGTTTAGGGGGGGCAAAGTGAGGTGTGGTCTTTGGGGTTTTCGTCATAGGTGAGGGGGAGTTAGGGAGGTCATGATGAGCTGTGGCATAGTTAAATAGTTATAGTGAAAATGTGGTCCTGGGCGATAAAGAAAAAAAAAAAAGAAATTTTATCGAATGTTCCATTTATCAAGTACCCTAAATTTCCCCCAAACCCAAAACTTTACTATTACCCTTTTTTGGGGAGATATTTTCAAACCCTTTATATTTTAAAACCTTTGTTAATAAAACCCTCTTCCCCTTATACACTTCGATCATGTTTTTTTCTCATTCTTCCCTTAAAAGTGAATGTAAATTTTTAAAGGGGCTTTAATCTTTCTTCATTAAACCCAAAATTTTTCTAATGTTAGGGATTAATTTTGCAATTTGGCTGAGCTTTGGGAATCCCTTTATTTTAAAACCCCAGTAATTACTTTCCTTATTCCGTACACTTTGGCACTGATTGCCCGCTTACCCTTAAAACCCTTTATATCCTTTTCCCATTTTTAGTTTTAAATTAAAAGCTAAACTTATATCATTTCCCCAGCTAGGGTCATGGGGGGTGGGGGGATGTGGGGCATAGGTGAGGGGGGGTATAGTTTAGGTGTGATCAAGTTAGGGAGGTCATGGGCAGTTGTGGTTATAGGGGTGTATATGTTTCCCCGGTCTTCAACCGTTTGGGCCCCCGGTGTCAACCCTTCCACATTTTCCCCCCTTCCCGTTTTTTTTGGCGCTTTCCCTTTGTTCCGGGGGTTCAGAAGTCCATCTTGGGGTCCCCCCAGGGTGAACTCCCAGTGTGGATCAGGGAAAAATTTTGGTCATGGTGATGTGAGGTCCCTAGATTAAGGTGGGGATGGGCTAGTTAGGCCCCAAAGGTTTTAGTGAGGTGTATTTATAGTTTTGGTGTGGTCCCTAGTTAGGTAAAGGGGAAATTTAGGGATGAGGTCCCTAGTCAGGGGAGGGCCTTTTTTTAGATGTGCTTTATGTTTTCCCCGGTCTCCATCCGTGGGCCCCCCGGGTGTCAACCCTTCCACACTTCCCACTCCCCGGGTTTTTTTGGTGCTTTCCCCCAGTTCCGTGTGTCCCCCGAAGTCCCCCTTTGTCCCCCCAGAAAACTTCCAGGTGTGGATCATGCAGAGATGTGGTATAGTGAGGTGATATCATGGTGAAAAAGTGGGGCATAGTGAGGTTTTTTGGGCATTGTAAAGGGGTGATCATGGTGGAAATTGTAGTCATATTCAGGGGTGTCATGGTGAATTTTTGGGCAAGTCAGGTGGGTTTATGTTTTCCCCGGTTCCATCCGTGGGCCCCCGGATGTCCAAACCCCTTTCCCCACACCCCCCTCCCGGTTTTTTTTGGGCTTTCTTTTAGTTCCGTGGTGTCCAGAAGTCCATCTGGGTCCCCTCAGATGAAAAACCCCTTTCCCCCCGCTTTCCCCCGGTGGGAGGGTGGTTGGGTTTGGGTTTTTGGGTGGGGGGTTTGGGTGGGTGGGTGAGGGGTTTTTTTTGGGGCTGGTGGGTGGGTGGGGCGGGTTTTTTAAATTTTTGTGTGTGTGGGGTTTTGTATGGTTGTGTATTTGGTGTGTTTTGTGTATGTGTTTTTTGTATGGTTGGCCCCTCCCCAGTAACCGTTGTTTGGGTGGTTAAATTGGCTTTCCCACTGGTCTACTGCCGAGACTGTCCAGGGGGGGTGGAATTTCAGGAGGGGGCACACAGAAAACTGCGTCCTTTTATTACACCCACCAAGACAGCCTGGAACAGTAGTCAGCCAGAAAAACCCCCAGCTGCCTCCCAACTCCCCCACCAAGGTGAGGTTACTTAGTGATAATCTCGGACTTCTATTTGTTTCATTATGTTTTTTAAGTGAATTTTTGTTTTGTTTTCCCCCCGTACAGCTTTATAAGTGAATTTTGCGAACGTTTTATCTTGTATAGATGTGTGTCCGTGTGATTCTATGTCTTCCCACTCAGAAATCTGCTACAAAAAATTATCAGCTTTCTTTTCTTGTTGAAATTCATCATTTTCCTTTATTTCCCAAGGGCACTGAAAAGTCCACAGGTAATTACGAAAGTACACAAGTACATTCAAACACCCCACACACACACACACACACACACAACACACAACACCACACACACACACCAACCACACACACACATCAACACACACACACACACACACACACACACACATCACACACCCCACCCCACACAACACACCAAACACAAACACACCACCACATCACACACACACACACACACACAACACACATCACACACACACACACACACACACACACACACACACACACACACACACACACACACGATAACTACAACACATGTATTTGTCGCGTCCCCCATGTGAAATCTATTTGGGACAGGAATAAACGGGAGAAAAAGAAATTCTTGAGCTTAAATGTTAATTGAATTCTGCAGTTTCTACATCTTCCACAACAGTGTCTCCCACAAAGGTATTTATGTTTCCCAAAACAATTAGTTGGGCTCAAAATTTCCAAAAGTTTCACTTAACATTTCACAGGAACCATCACTCTCTCATTTCAATAAAAAAAATCTTGTTTGTAAAGTCGACCTTCACGACAAAAAATTTTTCAGCAGTGTCTCTGATACTGCTATTTTTATTCACTTGTAAGTTGCTCTTTCTGTAAGTTAGAAAGTCTGGCAACAAACGCCATGTCTTTTTGTAACAATTCACTTTTCTTTTTATTCTGCAAGATTATGTTAATGCATACATTAACCTTCCTCTTTCTAAACCCAGGGCCCGTTTTTTCACTACCTATATTTTCTCTTTTCCATCACTCCATCAGTCACAATTTTGACATTTTTTGTTTGGTTTAATCGCAGGAAATGATCAAACATTAATATTTTATTTAAATTAAACAATATTTTGCAATTTTTCTAACACT
>NC_069421.1:814146-832878 GCF_026875155.1 Cherax quadricarinatus
TATATAATATATAAATATATTTTTATATATAAAATATATATATTTTATATATATATAGTAGAGTAGGACCAGAGAATAAGTGTGTGTGTGTGTGTCCGTACTTGTGTACTTGTGTGCTTACTTATGGACGTTTCAGTGACTTGCATATATATAAGAAGACGAACTGCAACAAAAAAGGCAACTGATAACTTTCTTGCAGCAGATTTCTTGGTGGAAAGACAGAGTCACACACGGACACAAATATAAGTAGTTAGTGAAACAATACAAAAATACCGAGCAGCCTTTGTCCCTGACTTTGTTTCTGGTACAGTTCACAACTGCCTTTGTCCCTGACTTTGTTTCTGGTACAGTTCACAACTGTCTTTGTCCCTGACTTTGTTTCTGGTACAGTTCACAACTGCTGGACAGTGTTAGATAAAATTGCAAAATATTGTTTAATTTAAATAAAATATTAATGTTTGTCCATTGTCTGTTGATTATACCAAGCAATAAATATGTCAAAATTGTGACTGTTTCCGAGAAATCCCCTCGCCACTAACTTGAATGCTTCTCGAGCAGCTCTCGAATTGAGGAAACCATTGAAGACCCCCTCTATTATCTTAGCGCGCTCACCGAGGGGAATTTTGACTGGATTTGTTCATGAGCCCCCGTTTGACTGGATTGGTGGTAGCAAAATTTTTTTTTGGTTCAATGAGAGGTGGATGTTGAACATTTTTCATCCCAGGCTCCAATGATTGACGAGGTGGCCAGTCTCTCCTAATGTAGTGAGAACCTCTTGCACGGCTGTCCCAGTCACACAGAAAGCAGCAGTACTTGGTGTTTGGCTAAGAAAATCATTTAACTTTCACCTCAAAATATAAACCACCTTCTACGACTGCTGGAACAATAATGAAGGTCAGTGAGACTGTGAGTGTGGTAAGGAACACACTGTTGCAAGCCTGTTGAAACCTGTTGTGACACGTAAGTGTACACTGAAACCAATTTTAACCATGATATTCATAATCAGTGTTCTGAAATTAGTTGGAAATTTATACTCTGGTTTCGGAAGCATTTTGTTTGTTGACCAGTGTTTGGGAAAAAACAAAATATAAGCAATGAAGAAGTGGCTAGAAATGTACTTAAAAATAATAATTGAACAAAACAGTACAGTACAGTAATTTCAAAACAACAATACTGTAACATACCAGAAAAGTACAGTAATATTTCTCAGAATAGTACAGCAGTACATAAATACCACAAAAGAACAATGCAATACAATAAGGGAAGAGTAGAGCAAGATAATAATACATAAAACAGCAGTATTGAAGACATTAAAAACAGAGTTGTACTGGCCAGGTTGTAACATCAACACCAAAAATCCCTTTCTGTCGAAAGGTGACTCGTATTTTTTTGCCATAGATGTTTTTTGTTGTATTTGCGAATATTTTTCTCAATATATGAAGATGATAGAAGTGAAGACACGAAAAATTAAAATGGGAGAGAGGGGACTAATTATTTAATAATTCCAAAGAATGTTTTTTTTTTTTTTTGCTATATCCAGTACAAGATTCTCTCAGTTGTTACTTCCTTATATCTTCACATTTATCATTAATTAAGGATATCTACAAAATACTACGTGCAGCATTCTACATCACCATTATTCAGAATTTTAAGAAGACCAACTGCTATAACTTTTTTGCAGCAAGTTCTTGTTGGAAAGACAGTGACACATACGGCACAATATAAACAATAAGTGTGAAACAAAACAGTTCACAATTGCTGGACAGTGTTAGATAAAATTGCAAAATATTGTTTAATTTAAAACAATATTAGTGTTTGTCCATTGTCTGTTGATTTTACCAAGAATGAAAATGTCAAATTTTGGACTGACAGAGTTTGTTGCCAGACTTGTTAACGTTACAGCAGAGAAATATACAAGTGAATAATAACACTGTATCAAATTTTAACAACAAGGAGTTTTTTGGTGTAGATGAAGATGATGGTTCCTCCGAAATGTTAAGTGAAACTTTGGAAAATTTGAGGGAAGGGAATGTTGCATCAACAAATTTTGAGATTTTGGAATAAAAAAAAAAAAAAATTGTTAAAAAAAGCATTGGTTTGTTGCAACAGTTGTAACTTACAAGTGAATAAAAACAGCAGTACGAAGAAACTGCTGTCTCTATCCCGTGGGCTTCCGATGTAACCCTTTCAAGTTGTTTTGGTTTGCGAAGTGTCTAAAACAGTAACTTTCCCCTGCCCCCACAAGTGTCTAAAACTGGGAATTTTTTCCCTGACCCACAAGGTCAAAAAATAGAAATTTTTCCAAAATTTTCAAAATTGGATGTTTTAAAATACCAAAAACCAACTTCTTCATCACAAATTGAATTTATAAATTTTCTGATTTACCCAACTTTTTAGGTAGACTGATTTTTTTTCATTCCAAGTTTTCGTTTTATTTTTAAAGCAAAAAAATTTTAAAAACCCGTGAGTTAGAGTGCATACATGGTGGGTAAAAATTTTGTGTACATACGTGTGTGTGTGTGTTGTTGTGTGTGTTGTGTGTGTGTTTGGTGTGTGTGTGTGTGGTGTGTGTGTGTGTGTGTGTGTGTGTGTGTTTTTGTGATTACATACATTTTAGCGTAAAGAGGGTGAGGTTTTTTATACATGTGTGTGGGGTGTGGTGTGTGTGTGTTTAGTTACCTTTTTGTCCTAGGCACATGTCGATTAACACTGGGCCCTGTTGTATAGAGTACGTGTGTATGTGTGTGTGTTGTGTGTGTGTGCTCATGTGCGCAGTTTTACGAGTGTATAAATGATGGTAAAACCAAAACTTCGTTTACGGAAAGGAAAAATGGTGTAAAAAAAAAGTAAGTTTACTTGGGTAAAAGTAAATGTAAAAACACTTACAAACTACATACAATTAACAAAAAATTTTAAAATTCCTAGGTACCCAAAAAGTAGATAAAGTGATTATTAACATTGTGAGGGGCGTTTGTAATGACGTTTTGCAAATACATAAGACAAATAAAAAAATAAAAACCGAAGTTTAATACTTATTACAGTTTTTACAACAAAACATTCACAAATGCATTAAGTGTTAAAGACAAAAAAAAACTTATATTTAATTTGATGAATTGTGTAAAATAAATAGAATTCCCCAAAAATTTTACTGAGTGACCAGCCTTGGTGGTCGAATGGACGGTAGCTTGGTGGTCTGGCTGATCTCGATTAGATGCTTGGTGGGTGTATTTACGGGCGCGTTTCTGTGTGTCCCTCCCGTAATTCCACCCCCTGGGGCAGCCCCCACCGTAGAACCCGCCCAAACAAGGGGCCCCGTTCTCATCGGCTAGATCACGGAGGGGTCATAACCCGGGGAAGGGTGAGGCTGGAAGTACCTAAGGGAAATGGGAAGGGGAGACATTGGGGGCCCACGGATGGATTCCTGGACACATGGCCCGGGAAAGGAGAGGATACTTGGGGGAAATGGGGAAGGGGAAAATATCTGAGGGGGGCAGATGGGCTCCTGGACACGCGGACCCGGGGGGGGGTGGCAAGTTTGGGTGGGGGGGGAAGTGGGAAGGGGAGCACCTGGCCTTCGCCGGTGGACTCTGGGAACCCCGGACCCGGGGGGGGGGGTGCAAGGTTGGGGTGGGGGGGAAGTGGGGAAGGGGGGCACCTGGCCCTTCGACAGGTGGACTCCCGGAAACGGACCGGGGGGGGGGGGGGGGGTTGTGCAAGGTTTGGGGGGTGGGGGGAATGGGGGGAAGGGGGGGGGCACCCGGCGTCACACAGGGGACTCCTGGAACCACGGGGCCCCGGGGGGGGAAGTGAAGGTTGGGGGTGGGGGAAGGGGGAAGGGGGAGCACCTGGCCCTTCCAAGGTGGCTCCCCGGAACCCGGACCCCGGGGGGGGGGGGGGGGTCAAAGGGTTTGGGGGGTGGGGGAAATGGGGAAGGGGGAGCACTGGCGTCACACAGGTGGACCCCGGAACCACGGACCCCCGGGGGGGGGAAATGGGGAAGGGGGAACACCTGGCCCAGCCAGGGGAACCCTGGAACAAAAAAAAGGACCCGGGGGGGGGGGTGCAAGGTTGGGGTAGTGGGGGGAAAGGGGGAGCCTGGCGTCAACAGGTGGGCTCCCGGAACCGGACCCGGGGGGGGGAGTGCAAGGTTGGGGTGTGGGAGAAGTGGGGAAGGGGGAACCCCTGGGCCTTGCACAGGGGGAACTCCTGGAAACCCGGACCCGGGGGGGGGGTGCAAGGTTGGGGTGTGGGGGTAGGGGGAAGGGGGGGCACCTGGCCTTCCGCACAGGTGAACTCCCTGAACCACGGACCCCGGGGTGGTGCAAGGTTGGGGTGTGGGGGAGTGGGGAAGGGGGAGCACCTGGCGTCACACAGCAGGTGACTCCTGGAACAACGGACCCTGGGGGGGAGTGCAAGGTTGGGGTGAGGGGAATGGGAAGGGGGAGCAACCGGGCCTTCGCACAGGTGAACTCCTGGAGCCAACGGACCTCCGGGGGGGTGTGTGCAAGGTTGGTGTGTTGGGGGAAGTGGGGAAGGGGGAGACCTGCTTCGCACAGGTGAAACTCCTGGAACCACGGACACCGGGGGGGGGGTGCAAGGTTGGTGTGTGGGGTTAGTGGGGGGGGAAGGGGGAGCACCTGGCCGTCACACAGGTGAACTCCTGAACCACGGGACCCGGGGGGGGGGATGTGCAAGGTGGGGGGTGGGGAAGTGGAAGGGGAGCCACCTGGCCTTCGCACAGGTGAACTCCTGGAACCCACGGGGACCCGGGGGGGGGGGAATGTGCAAGGTTTTGGGGTTTGGGGGAAGTGGGGAAAGGGTGAGCAACACACCTGGCCTCTTTAGGGGAGCCTGGCCCTTCGCACAGGTGAACTCCTGGAACCTAACCACGGATCCGGGGT
Source organism: Cherax quadricarinatus (assembly GCF_026875155.1). NCBI lineage: Eukaryota > Metazoa > Arthropoda > Malacostraca > Decapoda > Parastacidae > Cherax > Cherax quadricarinatus. The sequence continues at coordinate 819,048 of NC_069421.1, forward strand.
GGGGTGGCAATGGTTGGGGTGTGGGGGTAGTGGGGAAGGGGGAACACCTGGCTCGCCCAGGTGAACTCCTGGAACCACGTACCCCGGGGAGGGTGTGCAAGGTTGGGTGTGGGGGAAGTGGGGAAGGGGAGCCACCTGGCCTTCGCACAGGTGATACTCCTGACAAAGGACACTCACTGGTTATCAGTCAGACCCTGGGAAGTGGGATAGGGATGGCCTGAGGGGACACAGGCGGACTCCTGGACAACGCGACCTTGGAAGACGAAAAAGGAAAGGACACACACCGGCCGTCGAGGCAGACCCTGGGGAAAGTGGGGAAGGGAGGATGCCTGAGGGGACCCAGGCGGACTCCTGGACACGCGGACCTGGAGAAGAACGAAAACGGACACTCACCGGCCGTCGAGGCAGACCTGGGGAAGTGGGGAAGGGAGAATGCCTAGGGTACACAGGCGGATTCTGGGACCCGCGGACCGGGAGAGACGAAAATGGACACTCACCGGCCGTCGAGGCAGACCCTGTTGAAGTGGGGAAGGGAGGATGCCTGAGGGGCGGACCACAGGTGGGGCGGACTCTCCTGTACACAGCGGACCTGGGAGGCGAAAAAGGACACTCACCCGGCCTCGAGCCGACCCTGGGAAGTGGGGAAGGGAGGATGCCTGAGAGTACACAGGCGGACTCCTGGACACGCGGACCTGGGAAGAGACTAAAAAGGACACTCACCGGCCGTCGAGGCAGACCCTGGGAAGTGGGGAAAAGAAGAATGCCTATGGGAACAGGCGGACTCCTGGACACGCGACCTGGCAGACGAAAAGGAAAAACTCACCGGCCGTCAGGCAGACCCTGGGGAAGTGGGGAAGGGAGATTGCCTAGGGGACACAGGCGGACTCCTGGACTCGGGACCTGGGAAAGACGAAAATGATACTCACCGGCCGTCGAGGAGGCAGACCCTGGGGAAGTGGGGAAGGAGAATGTCTGAGGGACAACATAAAGGCGGACTTCCTGGACACGCGGACCTGGGAAAGACGAAAAAGGATACTCACACCGGCCCGTCGTAGCAGACCCTGGGGAAGTGGGAAAAGGGAGAATGCCTGAGGGGACTGGACAGCGGACTCCGGACACTCGGGACCTGGAAAGACGAAAAAGATACTCAACAGGCCGGCCCGTCGTTGCAGACACCTTGGGAAGTGGGGAAGGGAGAAAGCCTGAGGGGACACAGGCGGAATCCGGGACACCGCGGACCTGAAAGACGAAAAAAGGTACTCTCGCGGGCCGTCGAGGCAGACCCTGGGGAATGGGAAGGGAAGAATGCCTGAGGGGACACAGGCGACTCCTGGACACGTACGGACCTGGGAAAGACGAAAAAGGATACTCACGCGGCCGTCGAAGGCATACCCTGGGGCAGTCGGGAAAAGAGGATGCCTGAGGGGACACAGGCGGACTCCTGGACAAGCGGGAACCTTGGAAAGACGAAAAAGGTACTCCCGGCCGTCGAGGCAGACCCTGGGGAAGTAGGGAAAGGAGAATGCCTGAGGGTACACAGGCGAACTCCTGGCCACGCGGACCTGGGAAAGACGGCCGTCCGAGGCAGACCCTTGTTTAAGGGCGACCTATGTGTAACCATGTAAAATAAAGTGGGGACCCTTGAGTAAAAATTAAAAGTTTGTTTGTTAACCCCTTCAATTACTTGACTGAGACAAGACTTTTCGTAAGCTGGTTGGAACAGCATGAAATGTCGATCTGGTACGTTGATATGGACTTAGAACTTTAATGAACAATTTGATCAGAAAGGGAACACATATTGAACACTGTGAACGGAATAGAAGCGCTCATTGAACTTTCACATAAGACGCAAAATGTTGTCAGTTATCACTCCAGTAAGACAACACATAATGTGGATGGAATGGAAGTGAGTTTGGGAAAGAGATCGGTTGATGATACCTGAAGAAGGCAAGAAGATGGTGAAATAGGTTGAAGGTATTGAAGACGGTGAAAATTATAGTGTTTGAAGCTGAGTTGAAATTTCTAATAGTTAAATGTGGATTTATAGTAAAGGGATACTAATAAACGTGTGTTAATTTCTTAGCCACAAAGTACATGCACGAGGATTAAATTATGATATAAAAGAAAACATTTTGTTGACGAATTGTGTTTTTTTTTTATTTTTTGGTCAGCTCAGTGTGTTGCCTAACGTTTTTTCGCTTCCATTGTGTTGTTGTCGGATTTGATTGACCTACACTTTAGTATCCATACAGTCATTCTTATAGAGCCATACCAGGTCATGTCCTCAATGCTATACAGGTCATTCTTATAATGGCCATACAGGTCATTCTATCATAGCCATAACCAGATCATTCTTATATAGCCATACCAGGTCATACTCAGATGCTAATACTCAGGCCATTCTTCACATGCCATACAAGGTCATCCGTATAATCCCATACCAGGTCCAAACATATATCCATACCAAGTCAACCTTAATCACACACCAGATCCATCTTAAAATCCCATACCTGTCAAACTTATATCCCATACCAAGACATCCCTTATATCACACACACCATGTTTACTACGACTTATTATGCCCATACCATGTAACCCTAATATCACTTACCAGGGTCATCCTTAAACCATCCGGCCATCCTTATATCACACACCAGATCATCCTTATATCGCACACCAATCATCCCATATCCCAAACCAGATCAACTTATTTCCCATACCAGTCATCCTTAATAATTCCATACCAGCCCATCCTTATATCCCACACCAGTTCACCCTTATATTTCATACCAGGCACTTCACATTTCCAATAATAGGTCAACTTATATCCCATACCAGAATCAAGCCTTATATTCCATACCAGGTTAACCTTATATTGCCATTCCGATTCATCCGTATATCCCATACAAGCATCCTTAAATCCCTTCCAGGTCATCCTTATTATCCCATACCAAGTGGATCCTAGATCCTATACCAGGGTCATCCATATTCCCATACCAGGTCCTTCCTTATATCCCATACAGGTCATCCATATACCCATACCAGGTGATCCTTATATCACTATACAGGTCAACCATCATACCCCATGCCAGGTGATCCTATATCCCATAGCTGACCATCCTTATATCCCAGTATCAGGAGCTCTTATATCCCATTACTCAGGTCATCCTTATCATTACCAACCAGGGTCATCCTTATAGCGCAGAACAGGGTTCATTCTTATAATCCAACAAGGTCATCCTTATATCCCATACCAGTTTATACTTATATCCCATACCGGTCCCTTCCTTATAGTCCCTTACCAGGTTCATCCTTATATTCCGTACCCAAGTCTTCCTTATATCCGTACCAGTCTCCTAATAACACATAACAGGTCAATTTTTATGGTTCCATACAAGAGTCAACCTTATATCACCATAACCAGTCGATCCTTACATTCCATACCAAGTCATCCTTATATATCCCATACCAGGTCATCCTATATATTCATACCATCATCCTTATATCGCAGAACTGGTCCATTCTATAATCCATACCAGGTCATCCTTCTGATCCCTATACCAGTTTATCCTTATATCCCATACCCCAGTCATCCTTAGATCCCTTACCAGGCATCCTTATATTCCGTTCCAAGGAGCATCCTTATATTCCGGAACCAGGTCATCCTAATACACATAACAGGTCATTTTTATATTCTACAAGGGTCAACCTTAATATCCAATACCAGGTCATCCATTGGACATTCCATACCAGTCATGCCTTATATCCCATACCAGGTCATCCCTACATCCATACCAAGTCGTCCTTATATCCCAACCAGTCAGCCTTATATCCCTTACCATTCCATCCATATACCGCATACCAGGTTCATCCTTATATCCCATACCTGGTCCATCTTTTATCCCATACCAGTCATCCTTATCTCCTTCCAGATCATCCTTATATCCATGGCTCAGGTCATTGTCGATATCCCAAACCAGGCATCCTATATCCCATATCCTGGCCACTTATATTCCATACCAGGTCATCCTTATATCCCTGTAGCTGCAAGTTCACCTTATATCCCCCATACCAGTCACTGTTATATACCTCACAGGTCCACCCTAATATTCTCATACCAGGCCACCACAAATCCAATACCATTCAACCTTATATCCCATACAAGGTCATCCTTATATTCCATACCAAGGACTCATTATAATCACATACAAGTCATCCTTATATCACATACCAGGTAATGCCTTAATTCCATATCAGTCATCCTTATATCTCATACCAGTCATGCTTATATTCCATAACAGGTCATCTATAATGTGCACAACCAGTTGTTCCTTAAATCACTATCCTGGTTATCCTTACATTGACATACCAGGTCATAGCCTTATAACACATGCCAGGTCATCCGTTAATATCATATCCAGATCCATGCCTATATTCCATACCAGGTTATCCTTATATTACAAAATGGTCATTGACTTAAGAATATCTTAATGACACATTGCAGAATAAACCATTACCTAGTTGGATAATCTATTGTGGCTATCTTGTCTAGTGGCATAACGCGACGGGGCCTGGAGTTTGTGAGACTATGACCGCGGTTAAATCCCGGCCGGGGGTGAATTGGTTTTATACCTTCATACCCTTGTAATATATACCAGATCATCTCTTGTATCATACATTGTCATCATTTTATCACATACCAGGTCATCCTTATATCACATACCAGGTCATCCATATATCACATACCAGGTCATCCTTATATCACATACCAGGTCATCCTATATATCACATACAAATTAATACAACATAAACAAGTTGGGTTTAAAAGCGCAGAATACAACACCATGGCGGAACTGTCAGGTAACTCCCCACACTCCTACACCAACAGGCAGGTATACTCCCCCACACACTACAACCACACAGGTATACTCCCCCACACTCTAACACCAACAGGCAAGAATACTCTCCACACTCTACACCAACAGGCAGGTATACTCCCCACACTCTACACCAACAGGCAGGTATACTCCCCACACTCTACACCAACAGGCAGGTATACTCCCCACACTCTACAGCAACAGGCAGGTATACTCCCCACACTCTACACCAACAGGCAGGTATATCTCCCCACAAGCGCTACAACCAACAGCAGTATACTCCTGTCACACTCTACACTACACATCAGGATATAACATCCCCACACTCTACCACCAACAGGCAGGTAAATACTCTCCACACTCTACACCAACAGGCAGGTTTACTCCCCACACTCTACACCAACAGGCAGGAGTATACCCCCACACTCTACACCAACAGGCAGGTATACTCACCACACTCTTACACCAACAGGCAGGATACTCCCCACACACAACACCAACAGACAAGTATACTCCCACACACACACCAACAGGCAAGTATACTCCTCCACACTCTAACACCAACAGCAAGTAGATACTCCCCAAACTCTACACCAACAGGAGGTATACTCCCCCCACACTAACACACCAACAGGCAAGTAACTCTCACACCACTCTACACCTAACAGCAGGTAAAAACTCCCCACACTCTACAACCAACACATGTTATACTCCCCAACACTCTACACCAGCAGGCAGGTATACTTCTCCACACACTACAACCACAGGCAGGTAATACCCCCCCACACTCTACACCAACAAGCAAGTATACTCCCCACACTCTACACCAACATGCAGGTAATTACTCTCCACACGCCTACACCAACAGGCAAGTTAACTCTCCACACTCACACCAAACAGGCAGATATATCTCTCACTCTCCACAACCTACAACACCAACGGCAGGTATACTCCCCACACTCTACACTAACAGGCAGGTATACTCTCCACACTCTAATACACCAACAGGCAGGTATACTCCCCACACTCTACAGAACACCAACAGCAGGTATACTTCTCCACACTCCTACACACAAGTAGTATACTCCCCACGACTCTACACCACAGGCAATATACTCTCCTCGACTCTACACAACAGGCAGTATACTCTCCATCACTCTACACCACCGCAGAGTATAACTCCTCACACTCAATCACCCACAGGCAGTAATACTCCCACACTCTACACCAACAGCAGGTATACTCCCACAACTCTATCACCAACAGTTTTCACCGGAATCCATTTTAGTAATGAAAGGGAGTAATTGAAAAGCCAGTTATATTCCATAAATCATGCATCACTAGATGTTGTATGGTGCGGTTGCTAGAGGCGCTGAGAAGGTTTTGCTTGTAAAATTTCTCATTTGTGTAAGTGTTGACACTAGCGCATTGAGTAGAACCTACATAAAGTGAATTCATAATTCATGGATGCCGCATTCCATTTCCTCAGAATTGTCACATATGGCCCTCGGGGCCATATAGTACATTCACATGTGACCACCACATCCGTAATGTGGGTAGAGTGTTGGTTAAAGCCACAGATGCAAGGTATCAGGAGCAGAGAAATCCTGAGTCACATGTGTGATGTTAACAATCCATATATACTGTAACTTATCTATTAAAAATTTAATAAATATGATTAAATATATTCTTGTATATTACTACAAATTTTTAATCTAAGGTCATTCAATATTGTCTGAAATATTTAGAACGGAATTCATTATTATTTTCATCAAAAACATTATTATTATTAATATTATTAATTTATTATTATTAATATTGATTAATATTATTAATAATATTATTTATTATAAATTATTATTATTGTTATTGTTTTGTTGTTGTTGTATGAGGAATCCCTGATAGTTAATTTTAGAATTAGAGGAACTGTGGAGAGCTTGTGTTCCCAGTCACTAATAGAAAACGAAATTTGTATACTCTGATAAAATTTCCAATATTAATGCCAAAGACAGTCCGTTATTATAGGTGGATATAATGAAACAGACAGCCACTGTCCTCCCTATACTGGCGCTGAGCTCTTTTGGTGTCATACTGTGGAGACTCATCACAATTGACTAATGAATTCCAGTCAGTCAGTCACTGACAATGATATCGTTATGGTCATGTTGTTATGGACAGACTCCCGAGGTTATCCTGCCCGTCTAGTACTTATGGACGTGTTTTTATGCACAGACTCCCGAGGTTATCCTGCCGTCGAGTACTTATGGTACGTGTTGTTATGAACAGACTCCCAGGTTATCTCTGCCGCAGTACGTATGGACAGGTTGTTATGGACAGTCTCCCGAGTTTATCCTGCCGTCTAGTACGTTTGACATGTTGGTATGGACAGACTCCCGATTACCTGCCTGCTAGTAGTTTATGGGGATCATGTTTTTATGGACAGACGCCCGAGTATCCTGCGGCTAGTACGTTATGGACATTTGTTATGGACAGACTCCCGAGGTTATCCTGCCGGTCTAGTACGTTATTGAACAGTTGTTATGGACAGACTCCCAGGGAGCCTCCGGCACGTACTTATGGACATGTTGTTTATGGACAACTCCCGAGTTATCCCAGGCCGTCTATTACTTATGGACGTGTTGTTAATAACACAGACTCCCGAGTTATCCTGCCGGTCTAGTACTAATGGACATGTTGTTATGGACAGACTCTCCGAGGTTTATCCTGCCGTCCTAAGTACGTTATGGACGTGTTTGTTATGGACATACCCCGAGTTATCTCCTGCCGTCTATAACGTTTATGACGGTTTGTTATGACAGACTTGCCGATGTTTATCCTCCGTCTAGTACGTATGAATCATGTTTTATAGACAGACCTACCCTAGGTTATCCTGGCCTTCTAGTACGTTATGAACAGTTTGTTATGACAGACTCCCAGTATCCTGCCTCTAGTACGTTCGTATATTGAACATGTATGTTTATGGACAGACTCCGAGTTATCCTGCCGTCTATATACTATGGACATGTTGTTTATTGACAGACTCCCGAGTGTTTATCCTGCCGTCTAGTACGTCATGAACATGTTGATATGGACAACTCCCGAGGTTATCTTCCTGCCGTCTAGTAACGTTATGACATGTTGTTAGGGACAGACTGCCGAGTTATCCTGCCGTCTAGTACTTATAACATGTTGTTATGGACATACTCCCGAGGTTATTATCCAGCCGTCTAGTACGTTATGAACATGTTGATTATGGACAGTACTCCCGAGGTTAATTCCTGCCGTCTTATACAATTATGGAACATGTTGTTATGGACAACATCCCGAGTTATCCTGCCGCCCTAGTACTTTGGACATGTTGTTATGGACAGAAGACGTCCCCCGAGTTATCCTGCCGACTATACTTATGAACATGTTGTTTAAGGACAGACCTCCCGAGGTTATCCTGCCGTCTAGTACTTTATGACGTGTTCGTTATACACAGACCTCCCGAGGTTTATCCTGCCGTCTAGTACGTTATGGACGTGTTGTTATACACAGACTCCGAGGTTATTCTGCCTTTCTAGTACGTTATGGACGTGTTATTTATGGACAGACCCCGAGGTTATCCTGACCGTCTATACGTGTTAAGACCGGTTGTATGCACAGACCTCCCGAGTTATCCTGCCGTCTAAGTACGCAACACTAAGACAGAAAATGGGTCAATAATTATCCTAGTAGAAACTATGCATTAGAGATCATAACACGGGAGAACGGTGAGTAAAATTAAAAGTGTTTGATGGCTTACAGGAATGTGGACACAAATCACCGAAGAAGAATAAAAAGAAATACTGTGGAATTCCAGATTAGAAAAAATCTTGAAAAGTGTTTTTATACAATCATTGATAAATTGCGTTATGACCCAAAAATTATAACTTATATCTGTCTGTATCTGTGAGAAGATTTCTTCACACTCTCCAGTATGTGACAACACACATCCAGTCTCAGGTTGTAGACAACACTCCCAGTAGAGTGACAACACTCATCCAGTAGTTGAGCAACACACTCCAGTAGTGTGACAACACTCTCCAGTATGGAACAACACTCGTCGCATAATGTAACAACACACTCCAGTAGTGCGACAACACACTCAAAGTGTGACAACACACACCATTAGTGTGAGAACATCAGCACTCCAGTAGGTGGACAAACACTCCCATAGTGTGACAACCACACTCCCAGTAGTGTGACAAAGACACTCTCCAGTGTGCGAAACAAACACTCTCCAGTAGTGTCGGCAACACTCTCCAAATGCGAAACAACACACTCCAGGTAGTGCAGACAACTCACGTCCAGTAGTGTGACAACACTCTCCAGTATTGGACACACTCACCATTAGTGCGACCAACACACTTCCAGTAGTGGTGACAACACTCTCCATAGGGTGTGACAACACTCTCCATCGTGTGACAACACTCCCATAGTTGTGACAACACTCTGTGAACCAGTAGTGAGTTGAGACAACACTCTCCAGTAGTTGCGACAACACTCTCAGCAGTAGTGCGGCAACACTCACAGTTAGTGCGACAAACACACACCAGAGGCGACAACCACTCCCAGTATGCGACAACACACTCCAGTAGTGTGATCAACACTCTCCAGTATGCGACCAAACACACACCAGTAAGTGTGACAACACTCTCCAGTAGTGTGAAAACACCTCTCCAGTATGTGACAACACGCACCAGTAGTGTGACAACACACTCGCCATAGTGTGACAACACCTTCCTCCAGTATGTGACAACACGCTCCAGTAGTGTGACAAACACTCTCTCTCTCCAGTAGTGCGACAACACACTCCAGTAGTGAGGACAACACTCCTCCAGTAGTGTGGACAGAACACTCTCCAGTAGTGTGACAACACACACCAAGTATGTGACAACACACTCCAGAGTGTGACAACTACTCCTCCAGTATGTGTGACAACGAACACCTCCATAGTTGCGTACAACACACTCCAGTAGTGCGACAACACTCTCCAGTAGTGTGACAACAACTCCTCCATGTAGTGTGACCAAGCACTGCTCTCTCACAGTAGTGTGACAACACACGCCATAGTGCGACAACTACACTCCAGTATTGCGACAACAACACTCCAAATTAAGTGCGACAACACACTCCAGTATGGCGTACAACACTCTCCAGTAGTGTGACAACACTCTCCAGAATGTGACAACACTCTCCATAGTGCTACAACACACCTCCAGTATGGGGACTACAACTCTCCAGTAGTGTGACAACCAGCACTCCAGTAATGTACAACACACTCCAGTATGTGACAAGCACTCTTCCAGTAGTTTACAACACTCTCCATAGGCGACAACACACTCCAGTAAGTGTGACAACACACCCTCCATAGTAGTGACAACACTCTCCAGTAGTGTACACACACTCCAGTAGTGCTACAACCACTCAGTAGTGGCGACAACACACTCCAGTAGTGCGACAACACACTCCAGTAGTGAGACAACACACCTCCAGTATTGCGAAAACACCTCCAGTAGTGTGACAACACACTCCTGTAAGTGTTCAGAACACTCTCCCAGTATGCAACGACACTCTCCATTATATGCGAGGCGCTAGTTTAGACTTTTGTGACGCACTTGGTTAGAAAAACAGACAAGGAACGAGAATGACTGTAAAAAGTTGCCCCCTGGCTGTTCAGGGTACAGAACAGGTGGTAGAAAACTGTTGATATCTAAACATATTGCGAATGTTTTACATGTTATAATTAGTAAAGGAGTGAAGATATCTTGGTCTCGAAAGCATAAATAAGCATGATATACAGCATTTACTGTGGGCTACAACAGTATTTATGTGACTGTGTGCACGACGGATCCCAATATTTTGCTAATGCCCAAAACCTCCGATTGCCTTTTATTAAATATATTAAGTGTCAATTATTTTTAATTTTATATTTTTTATTTTGCTTGTAATGGATTAATGAGATGACAATTTACATAACCAAAACCTAACCTAATCTACGTAATAATATATCTTTGTTGAAAAGCCAAGTGTTTGCTGCAGAAAGGGTTGATATTGTTTGTCCCTTTGACGCAAGATCCTCAACTGAGGGTCAAAAAAATACCATCAAAACGCTTTACAACCGTGCGTGAAAACTGTAGTATGGGAACCTCTGACTTGTTTAAATTTGCAACCTGAAAATGCCAGAGGTTACCGCCTGTAGCCCTGCGAGTTGAAGTCTTTACAAACGTTCTCTTCCGTCAGAATAAGAAAAGCAGGGGTTATTTGTCAGAAAAATCTATAAAAATCCCATTTTAAAATTTTCACTTGTTGGCGGTGCAATTGGCGGGTCAATGATTTACAATGCCCTGTTCCTACCTAACAATGGCAGTGTGACTCTCGATAAGTTTGTCCTAAAAGCCCCTAAAATAATAGACTGGGAAAGTTAACAGCAGCCACCAACTACCACAAGAAACGTAATTTTTTACAATTTCTCAATTCACCACAAAGAATATAAAAACATAATTAACATTATTAACTTGTTTATGATTAGCAGGGATCGAACCGGAGTATACATCCATGGCATGCCCAAAAATCCTTGGAAATTGTACAACTAAGGTTAGAAGGACGTGGTTATTTATGTTAGGTTTTTCTATTTTGGTTGGTTAATCATTATTTTTAAGTACTTTGGAGAAGTGGGCAGCCAAAAATAAAGACAGTACTTACTCCTACTTATTAATTCAACCTAGAATGTACGTGTACGTTAAGTTGCGGTTAAAAGCCTACATGTTATATTTTACCTATACATTTCGTATATGCAAGTTAGAAATTATTAATTAAAAGTTGTAAGGAGGAAACTGCTTTACAATCTCATCTCTTCTCACCCTCCATAACAAGGGCGCGAGCGAATGTGTGTGGAAGAAATTCCCCAGTACCAAGATAACCGAGACACATGTTACAACAGCGTCTCTGACATTTGAAAAAATCAGTATAAATCACCCAGAAGTTGATGGGCAAAGACACGTGCAACAGTGTCTTCCTTGTAATTCTTCCAGATCTTTCTTACCGTCATCCTCACCTCGACAGTATTAAAGACTTACCGGCTTCATACCTAAACAATCGGTAATGACACAATTGCCAATTGTGGTCACAGTGGTGCCTATGCTAACCTTCCTATGTGTATAAATATACCGTAGTTAATGAATCTTATTGTGGCAAAGCTGACTCCAGTGGCTAACACTCGACGGTCTGTGAGTTTTGAGACTGGGATCGGGCGGGTTCTAACCCACCGTTTATGGTTTCTCCGTTCTCAAGCATCACTTACACAACAGGAGGTTTTCTCTCCACACCTTTCCCAACGGGAGGATCCCCCCACACTACCCAACGGAGGTATATTCCCCACTCACACACAGGAGGTATATCCCCCCTTACCAACAGGGAGGGTTTCTCCCCCCAAATTACACCCAAACGAGGGATTTCCACACTTAACAAAAGGCGGTTTTTTCAATTCCCCAAAAGGGGTATCTCCCCCAAATTCCCAAAAAAGGAGGTATACTCCACCCCTTAAACCAAAAGGAGGGATCCCCAAACCCCACACAACGGAGGTATACCCCACACCAACCCCCAACAGAAAGGGATATCCCCACCCTCACCACAGGTTATCCAAAACTCACACCAACAGGCAGGAATCCCACCTCAAAACAGGCGGGAATCCACACTTACACAAACAGGAGGTCTCCCACACTCTACCCCCAACAGGCAGGTATACTTCACACTCTCACAAGGCAGGTAATCACTCTAACAAAGGTAGGTATACTCTCCACTCTAAAACCAACAGGCAGGTATACTCTCCACACTTACACCAACAGGTCAGGTATCTCCCAATCTACACCAACAGGCGGTATACTCTCCACTCTACACCAACAGGCAGGTATATCCCACATTACACCAAAAGGCAGGTATACTCCCCACACTTACACCCAAAAGGCAGGGATACTCCCACACTCTACACCAAACAGGAGGTATACTCTCCACACTCTACACCAAGGCAGGTATAAACCCCCCACTCTACCCAACGGAGGTTTTACTCCCCACTCTACACCAACAGGGCGGTATACTCTCACATCTACACCAACAGGCAGGTATACTCCCCACACTCTACACCAACAAAGGCGGTATACTCCCACTCTCACCAAAAAGGAGGTATATCCCACACTCTACACCAACAGCAGGTTTATACTTCACACTTACACAACAGGAGGTATACTCCCAATTACACAAAGCAGGTATATTCCACATTACACCAACAGGTAGGTATACTCCCAACACTCTACAACAACACAGGTATACTTCCCCATCTTTTCACAACATGGCAGTATACTCCCCACATTACACCAACAGGAGGTTACCTCCACATTACCAAAAGGGCAGGTATATTCCACACTTACACCAACAGGGCAGGTAACTCTCACACTCACCAACGGAGGGTTACTCCCACTTACACCAAAACAGGCAGGTATTTACTCTCACACTACACAACAGGAAAGGGTTTCTTCCACAATACCCAACAGCAGGTTACTCCCCCCACCTACACCAAACAGGATATCCCCACCTCCCCAAAGGGTATACTCCCACCTCTCAAACAGGAGGTATACTTCCCCCTCCACCAACGGAGGGTTTTCCCCCACCTCCCCCAAGGGGGATACTCCCCCCACTTACACACGGATTATTCCACATTACCCAAAGGATTTTCCCACTCTCACAAAAGGGGAGGGATACTCCCCCCAAATCTAACCCAAAAGAGGTTATAAACCCCCCTTACACCAAAAATCCCGGACTTTTAGTTTATAAAGGGATAATTTAAAAAAATATTCCAATAAATTGCATTAATATTGGGTTTTTTAGGCGGTGAAATTTTCTAAAAATTTTTAATTTTTAATGTTTAAAAATTA
>NC_069421.1:833378-881498 GCF_026875155.1 Cherax quadricarinatus
TTTAAATGTTTTATTTTTTAATTTATTTCGAGATTTTTACCAGTTTGACCGAATAAACTTTATCGCAAATTTTACAAGGAATCTTATAGACACATCCATCAGCATTTTGGGGAATTCTTTATCAAAAGTTTTTTCACTGTATCAAGATTTTTGAATACAACTTTAATATTAAAAGTCTTAAGAAGAGAAGGCATATCAACCAAGTTTTCATAGTAAGGAGAACCAACATATTTTTAGTTGAATAAGGCTGGTTGTCCCTTTTTGGATTATAAAAAGTGTTTCTAGCAACTTTAAAAGATTTATCAATTACATTTCTTGGGTATTTTAAATCACTACCTATTTCATAAATTTTGGATATTTCCTCATCTATGAACTCAGACTACAAATTCGTAAAGCTCTCAAAACATTGATGAGAAAACAACAGTTTGACTCTATCTTGATGCGAGGAATAATAGTGGACATAGGAACAGTTATTTGTAGGTTTTCTGTAAATTTTAAATTTGAATTCATTATTACCCTTAATAATTAAAACATCTAGAAAAGGCAATGAGTTATTTTCTTCAAACTCAACAGTAAAGTTTATAGAATGGGCTAAGCTATTTAATTTTCCAAGGAAATGGTGTATATCTACATTTTTGGGCATAAGACACAAAATATCATCAACATATCTGAACCATTTAGCTCTATTAGGGAGGATTGTTGATATTTTGAGCCCTATTGTTGGCAAAATTTCTAACTTTAATGTTAAAAAAACATAGACTTGGTTGATAAATTAAGCTCCTTGACTGACTTAAATGATTTTAACATGGTTAGTTTTGATGTTACTTCCTTGTTTACGAAAGTTCCTGTTGATGATTTATTAAGTTTCTTATCTGAAGAACTCGTTAACTATGATTTACCATTGCCAGTTCCTACTATCATTAAACTTATTAAACTTTGCATTGTTGATGCAAAATTTGTATTTAATGATAAGTTTTACACTCAGAAGTTGGTATGGCAATGGAAATCCTCTTTCACCTGTTCTTAGTAACCTATTACATGGAATTTTTTGAAACAAGGTGCTTAACACAATCCTCCCTAATAGAGCTAAATGGTTCAGATATGTTGATGATATTTTGTGTCTTATGCCCAAAAATGTAGATATACACCATTTCCTTGGAAAATTAAATAGCTTAGAGCCCATTCTATAAACTTTACTGTTGAGTTTGAAGAAAATAACTCATTGCCTTTTCTAGATGTTTTAATTATTAAGGGTAATAATGAATTCAAATTTAAAATTTACAGAAAACCTACAAATAACTGTTCCTATGTCCACTATTATTCCTCGCACAAGATAGAGTCAAACTGTCTGTTTTCTCATCAATGTTTTTGAGAGCTTTACGAATTTGTAGTCCTGAGTTCATAGATGAGGAAATATCCAAAATTTATGAAATAGGTAGTGATTTAAAATACCCAAGAAATGTAATTGATAATCTTTTAAAGTTGCTAGAAACACTTTTTATAATCCAAAAAGGGACAACCAGCCTATTCAACTAAAATATGTTGTTTGTTCTCCCTTACCATGAAAACTTGGATTGATATGCCTTCTCTTCTTAAGACTTTTAATATTAAAGTTGTATTCAAAAATCTTGATACAGTGAAAAAACTTTTGATAAAGAATTCCCCCCAAAATGCTGATGGATGTGTCTATAAGATTCCTTGTAAAATTTGCGATAAAGTTTATTACGGTCAAACTGGTAAAAATCTCGAACTAAGATTAAAACAACATAAATATAGCATTAGAACTGGACAAGAATTCCAATGCTCTATTTATTCATGTAAGAGATTTTAACCATCCATTGATTTTCAAAAAGTTGAGAAAGTAGTATCAAGCAAGTCCATGGTCGACAGGAATATAATTGAATCTTGTTTTATAAAAAGCAGTTTTGACAATAATGTGAATATTTCCTTTGGTTTATATAAATTAGATCCATTTATAATTAATAGAATTTGGGAAGAATTTAATAATACACTGGACAAATAATAATTTTTAAATTTTCTTGGGTAGAATAGCTTGGGGGTGAGTTGTGCAAGGGACCTATCCAAGTTGGCTCGCCGCGTGTCACGTGTTTAACCGTTGTGGGATGTGATTGTGAGGTGGTGGCCGGACCCCTTATATAGCTTCCTTGGATGCTTTACTTTCATAGTTCCTTGATAATGTGAGTAGTCACGAAAGCGCTTGGAATTTCTCTATTCTTTCAGAGTGGTTGTTTTGCATATATATATGTATAAAAAAAATCCCAGCACATTTTCAATACATATTATCCAACACTATGTCACACACATATCTGTACTGTCTCACACAGCTGTTAAAATTATATTTATATTATGGTTTATATTTTAATAGAATTCTGAAAAAGCAGGATGGAGAATGCTATTATATAGTATTTTGTAGATATCCTTAATGATAAACGTGAAGATATAAGGAAGTAACAACTGAGAGAATCTTGTACTGGATATTGCAAGAAAAAACTCTTATGAACTGTTAAATGTTAATCTCTCTCTCACGTTTTAATTGTTCATGGCTTCACTTCTCTCACCTTCACTATATTGACAGAAATATTCGCAATCACAAGAAAAAAAAACTAGGAAAAGAAAATAATATCTTCATACTGGGAGAGTCACGCTCTCGACAAAATGGATTGTTGGTGTTGATGTTACAACCTGGCCAGTAGAACTCTGTCTTAATGTCTTCAGTGCTACTGTTTTGTGTAATATTCTCTTGCTCTGACTCAAGAAATCGTAATGACACGATTGCAAACAAACCATACCCCCGGCCGGGATTGAACCCGCGGTCATAGAGTCTCAAAACTCCAGCCCGTCGCGTTAGCCACTAGACCAGCTAGCCACAATAAGATTCATCCAACTAGGTATATTTCTACACCATAGGAAGGCTAGCACAGGCACCTCTGTGACCACAAATGCAAGTTTTTACAGACGAATCTCCAGCTAGCGTGGCCGTGACGAACTCTAGCTCAAGTCCCTTCACTGCCGTCAACATGACTCAAGAAATCGTAATGACACGATTGCACGGCAGTGAAGGGACTTGAGCTAGAGTTCGTCACGGCCACGCTAGCTGGAGATTCGTCTGTAAAAACTTGCATTTGTGGTCACAGAGGTGCCTGTGCTAACTTTCCTATGGTGTAGAAATATACCTAGTCGGATGAATCTTATTGTGGCTAGCTGGTCTAGTGGCTAACGCGACGGGCTGGAGTTTTGAGACTCTATGACCGCGAGTTCAATCCCGGCCGGGGGTATGGTTTCTCTTGCTCTACTCTTGTGTGGTACTTTTATTTTATTGTATGCTATTATACTTTTCATGTGTGTTACAGTATTATAATAGTATAATAGCATACAATAAAATGGTATAGCTGAGCACAAGTACCACACAAGACTAGAGCAAGAGAATATTACACAAAGCAGTAGTATTGAGGACATTAAGACAGAGTTCTACTGGCCAGGTTGTAACATCAACACCAACAATCCATTTTGTCGAGAGCGTGACTCTCCCAGTATGAAGTTATTATTTTCTTTTCCTAGTTTTTTTTCTTGTGTTTGCGAATATTTCTGTCAATATAGTGAAGGTGAGAGAAGTGAAGCCATGTTACTGTATAGTTCTTCTGTGTTACTGTACTTTATTGTTTTATGTTGTTCTATTGTTATTATGAGTTAATTTTCTTGTGTTATTGTACTGTTCTCCTGTGTTAATACAGTGTTTTATGTGTTAGTATGAAGTTCTTGCATATTACAGTAGCAATATTCTCTGTGTTACTATATTTAAGTAGCTGTACTGTTCTTGCGTGTTGTCGTAGCGTTTTTCTTCATTACTTTACTGCTCCTCTATGTTGACATGTTTACTGTGTTGTTGAGGTGAGGTAAAGGTCCCAATAAATCTCAAAGTAATAAAGTCGACCATCATGGTAGTCTCAATCTATTGAGAAAAAAGATTTCGACAGTCAGGCGTGCAACCTGGCTGGCTAATTTGTGTTATTGTTACTGTCTCCATTACTGCTGTATTTTGCGATGATATCTTGCTGTAATATACATTAGCAACCCAAGCAAATATATAAGACATAGACTCTCTCTCTCTCTCTCTCTCTCTCTCACACACACACACACACACACACACACACACACACACACACACACACACACACACACACACACACACACGCAAATAAGGAGGGAGGCCCAGCGAAAGTACGAAAACAGCATAGCATCGAAAGTCAAGTTTGACCCGAAACTGCTGTATACCCACATTAGGAGAAACACACCAGTCAAAGACCAGGTAATCAAGCTGATGAAAGGAGGTGTGGAATTCACAAGAAACGATCGAGAGGTATGTGAGGAGCTCAACACGAGATTTTAGAAAGTATTTACAGTAAATACAGGAAGGACTCTGGGAAGACATAACAGGGGGGCACATCAACAAGGGTTATATCAACAAGTGTTGGATGAAATACACACGACTGAGGAGCAGGTGAAGAAGCTGCTAAGTAGCCTTGATACCTCAAAGGCGGTGGGACCGGTCATCTCTCCGTGGGTCCTTAGAGAGGGAGCAGAGACACTGTGTGTGCCACTAACCACAATTTTCAACTTATACCTTGAAACTGGACAACTACCTGAGGTATGGAAGACGCTAAATATAGTCCCATTTTTAAGAAAGAAGATGGAAACGGGGCACTAAACTATTGACCAGTGTCACTGACTTGTATAGCATGCAAAGTCATGGAGAAGATTATCAGGAGGAGAGTGTTGGAGCACCTGGAACGGAACATTATAAACGACAACCATCACAGATTCATGGAAGGCAAATCCTGTGTCACAAACCTTCTGGAGTTTCATGACAAAGTAAGAGAAGTAAGACACGAGAGAGAGGAGTGGGTTGATTACAATTTCTTGGGCTGAAAGAAGGCCTTCGACACAGTTCCTCACAAGAGATTAGTGCAGAAGCTGGAGAATCAGGCACGTATAACAGGAAGGGCACTGCAATAGATCAGAGAATACCTGACAGGGAGGCAACAACGAGTCATGGTACGTGATGAAGTATCACAGTGGGCGCCTGTGACAAGCGGGGTTCCACAGGGTCAGTTCTAGGACCAGTGCTATTTTTGATATATGTGAATGACATGATGGAAGGGATAGACTCTGAAGTGTCCCAGTTCGCAGATGATGTGAAGTTAATGAGAAGAATTAAACCGGATGAGGATCATGCAGGAGTACAAAGAGACCCGGACAGACTGGACACGTGGTCCAGAAAGTGGCTTCTCGATTTCAAGCCAGCCAAATGTAAAGTCACGAAGATTGTGGAAGGGCAAAGAAGACCGCGGAGTATAGGCTAGGTGGACAAAGACTGCAAACCTCACTCAAGGAGAAAGATCTTGGGGTGGCTAAAACGCCGTGCACGTCTCCGGAGGCACACATCATCCAGATAACTCCTGCAGCATATGGACGCCTGGCAAACCTGAGAATAGCGTTCCTGTTACAAAAAACGCTATTTCTGAAAAGCTTAGAGATCTCCAGTGAATACTAGAAAGGACTGCCCTTCTAGCATCCAGCCTGTTACTGGGTTTTCGTAACAATTAGTCAGTATCCTTGTCCAATTATCCATTAGAATTCAATAAGAATTAATAGTGCTTCAGGATTACAACTGGTAGGCTACTAACTAGAGAAATTAAAATTTAATAAATTTATTAATAACGTCTAGAGGTATAAGATCAAAGTAAATTAAATTAATAATAATTAAAATAATAATAATCACTTCTTTCGTGTACAGTAGTATTGTGCTGAAAGCATATATCGCATATTTATGTGTTAAGTACCATCTGGTACATTAATATTTAATAATACAATATACAAATAAGTTTATGTGTATGTGTGTAAGTGCTCTAAGTAGTTCACTATGTCTCACGACTCGACTAGACTTAAACAAGTGACTGACAAAGTCCTCACATAAACTAACTTCTTGACCAACTGGCAATCTGAACAGTCTGCTTGAACAATAAAAAGAATGCTAAGCCCAATAGCAATATAACAAGCAACAATCAGGATCAAGGAGATAATATAAAGACACTAAGTAGGGACCATCTGCAGATCCTCCACCAAAGTCACCAAACTCCCATACTACTGAATCTAAGTTCAGCATAAGAAAATCCCCGACTGTAACAGTACACAGATACCAGTACAAATTAGGACCAGAGTTGCTCAGAGTGTCTATGCGACACACAACCTCAGTACAACGTCGAAAATAACCAAGTCTATACAATGTTCTGTGAATAGAGTCTCCAGAACCAACAACAATAATAAGACACAGACGATCTTCCAACAAGGGCCAATAAGGGAAATTTAGGCACGTCTTGTCTAGAGTACATCCAACCACCAAGCGAATCTAGACCAGACTGAATACTTCACGCAAGGTGTGATCACTACCCCTCGATCACGTGATAGCTCCGTGGACGGTTGCTACTCAGCAACAGAGAAGCCGTCAGAGTAATGAGCAATGAGCGATAATTACAGTAGTTAGACAATCAAGACGAACTATATAGTAGCACATAATATTATATGAATGTTACATCCTACCTAACAACATAACTAATAATATAAAGCAATATATTTACGATTTAGCTATTATCGCAAATATAAGCAACATAAAATCATATGAAAAGGTAATATACATTATATACATATACATAATATACATCATATAAATTGTGACCCATTCAGGGGTTGCAACAGTTCCGGTACCTTAATAAGAAATGGTTGAATACACTGTACACTGTGTACATCAGTCCCATACTGGAGTATGCAGCACCAGTTTGGAACCCACACCTGGTCAAGCACGTCAAGAAATTAGAGAAAGTACAAAGGTTTCCAACAAGGCTGGTTTCAGAGCTCAGGGGGATGTCCTACGATGAAAGGTTGAGGGAAATCGGACTGACGACACTGGAGGACAGAAGGGCTAGGGGAGACATGATAATGACATACAAGATACTGCATGGAATAGATAAGGTGGACAGAGAAAGGATGTTCCGGAGAGGGGACACAGAAACAAGGGGTCACAATTGAAAGCTGAAGACTCAGACGAGTCACAGGGATGTTAGGAAGTATTTCTTCAGTCATAGAGTCGTCAGGAAGTGGAGTAGCCTTTTAAGTGACGTAGTGGAGGCTGGAACCATACATAGCTTTAAGACGAGGTGTAACAAAGCTCAGGAAGCACAGAGAGAGAGAGAGAGAGAGAGAGAGAGAGAGAGAGAGGAG
This sequence comes from Cherax quadricarinatus, assembly GCF_026875155.1. Taxonomy (NCBI): domain Eukaryota; kingdom Metazoa; phylum Arthropoda; class Malacostraca; order Decapoda; family Parastacidae; genus Cherax; species Cherax quadricarinatus. The sequence goes on from NC_069421.1 coordinate 840,675, forward strand.
AGAGAGAGAGGCCCTAGTAGCGATCAGTGAAGAGGCGGGGCTGAATCTCGACCCCTGCAACCACAATTTGGTGAGCACATAGGGAGTGAACCTAGTAGCGACAGGCAAAGTATGGGAGTTTTGTAACTTTTGTGGAGGATCTGCTGATGGTCCCTACTTAGTGTCGTTATATTATCTCCTTGATCCTGATTGTGTCGCAGTTGCTTGTTATAAGGCTATTGGGCTTAGCATTCTTTTCATTGTTCAAGCAGACTGTTCTGGTTGCCAGTCGGTCAAGAAGTTAATGTGAGGACTTTGTCAGTCACTTGTTTAAGTCTAGTCGAGTCGTGAGACATAGTGAACTACTTAGAGCACTTACACGCATACACAAACTTACTTGTACATATTTGTAATATCTTATTAAATGTTAATGTACCAGACGGTACTTAAGAATCATAAATGTGATATGTGCTTTCAGCACAATAATATTGAACTCGAGAGATTGATTTTATTTTGATTGATGTGATTAATTTAATTTGATATACCTCTAGACTTAATAAATTTATTAAATTTTAATTTCTCTAGTTAGTAGCCTACCATTTGTAATCCTGAAGCACTATTGAATAATACTGAATTCTAATGGATAATTGGACAAGGATACTGACTAATTGTTACGAAAACCCAGTAACAGGCTGGATGCTAGAAGGGCAGTCCTTTCTAGTATTCACTGGAGATCTCTAAGCTTTTAGAATCGCGTTTTTTTGTAAAAAATGGGGGCCTGTCCGGGATGCTCTTGATCCAAGGTGTTGGAGAAATTGTCCCGTTTGACAAACTAGTACTTCTATGGTCAAACACTCTGAGTACTTTCCTAATCTGAAGACTTGAGTTTAGTCTTGACAACATACCAGGTGGATGTAATGACCGACTGAGTCTCTTGATCCAAGAGATGGAAATACTGTATTATAGCTCTAGCTCTAAGACAACCAACACTAATATTCCTATTAGGATTATAGTTTCCCATAATCCTCTCTCGTAGTAAATTATTTTCGTGATGTATGCCAAAGTGAAACGTTAATTGATACTCTGACTTTGTCTGAGTTAAGTACATTAAAACTTCAGACTGTTGGCAAGTAGCCAAGTATCTCGGTGTGACGTATAACAGAATTACACCGCTGAAACTGTCAGAGCATTAATTAAAGAATTATTTGTTTCCTGCTCATACAGAGATGTCTGATTATGATTCAGATTCAGAAAGCCTAGTGTCACAATAGAAGTATGACTATTGATGAAGAGAAAGAGCAACTAGAGCAGAAGTGAGCCTAGTGTCCTGAGCCTAGTGTAGCTCAGTTCTCGCTCGCTCCTTCCTTCACTGACACTATAGTACAGAGTATAGCTGGTAGTATGACACAGCCTAATACTAGTACAGTGTATGATACACCTGTATCTACTTATCCTAGACCAGATCTAGACTCTCTAGAGACGGCTGGACGAGGTGTCCGACCTAAGGACAGTTCCAGAAAGACATGTTAATTTCCCTACTCCTCCATTACCTACTGGTCCTATCTCTCAGGAACAGTTTGAGAGGTTTGAACGCCTCCTTATGTTGCAGACTGCACAAATAGAGGCACAGAGGAAATTGAACGAAGAAGATTTCCAAAGAGAAAATGTTCGTCTGTTAAGACAACAGACTGATAGATCACAGGACACATTTAATGTGCAGAAAGCTGCATCCATGGTTCCTAAGTTTTTTGAAAGTGACTTAGACACATATTTGATGTGATTTGAGAACCAGGCACGTGCTATGAAACTGGCCACGTAAGCACTGGGCAACATTGCTTCATACTGCTTTGACAGGAAGAGCTCAAACCTGTACTGCAGCTTTGCCATTTACCAAGTACATTAGTTATGACGCTGTCAAACAACCTATTCTAGAGACATATAACTTGTTACCTGTAAGTTATCAAAGAGCATTTCGTACGTTACAAACAGACGACAAGATCAAACTTGTGTAGAGTTTGCTCGTGAGAAAAAGTTGCATTTCAGAGGTGGTGTAGGTCTGCCAAGGACATTAAAATGGTATAAAATACCGACAGGTTGTTAGGTAAGACACATTTGCAACAGTTAGGTATCTTTATTGTGAAACGTTTCGCCTACACAGTAGGCTTCTTCGTCAAGTACAGAAAAGTTGATAGAAGCAGAAGATACTTGAAGACGATGTAATCAGTCCATCACCCTTAAAGTTTTGAGGGTCAGTCCCTCAGTCTGGAGAAGAGCATTGTTCCATAGTATGAAACAATATATTGTTTCCATACTATGGAACAATGCTCTTCTCCAGACTGAGGGACTGACCACCTCAAAACTTTAAGGGTGATGGACTGATTACATCGTCTTCAAGTATCTTCTGCTTCTATCAACTTTTCTGTACTTGACTGAAGAAGCCTACTGTGTAGGCGAAACGTTTCACAATAAAGATACCTAACTGTTGCAAATGTGTCTTACCTAACAACAGGTCTGCCAAGTGTAACAACTACGACAGTCTTGTTCAGTTGTTACTACATGAAGAGTTTAACAACTGTATGTCTGCTGACATACAAGAATATCTGATCGATCATACTACCTCAGATATTCTGGAAACTGCAGCATTAGCAGACAGTTACGAGATTTCTCACAAACTTGTACGTACTAAAACACAGAGAAACAAGGTAACTAAAAATTGTCCTAGAAGTTGGCAACCTAAATCAGCTGCTCATTGCCGGCCTGATGTACCTGCTACTGTAACTTCTCGTACCTTTACCAGGAAACCTCACAATCCTGAATCTGTCTCTGTGGTTAGACAGAAATCTGATATCGAGAAGAAGAAAGTTAAATGTACCTATTGTAACAGAAAAGGACATGCTAGAGAGTATTGCTATAAGTTAGAAAGAGATACGAGATACAGTCGTGCGGCTGGCGCCCCCACTCAAGTCGTATCCTCTTCCGAGCAACAAAGGCACCAAAATCCTAGTAATACCTCTGATCCTACTGTTTTAGATAATGTTACTCAGGATAGATGACTAGCGCCAGAAAGTGTATCTGACGAAAAGATTCGTTCAGCGATGAGTCCTTACTTTTCGAGAGATAAAGTAGAATTTGACGAATCACATCTGAGATAATTTCTTTCAGAGACACTGGCAGTTATCTCACGTTATTAAGAGAAGATGTACTGCCCATAACTGACGATACCTATTGCAAGATAGATGTATTGTTAGAAGCCTATGGAGGGGCTGTAATAAAAGTGCCTCTGCACAAAGTTTACATTGAAACAAGCTATTATACTGGTTATATTTCAGTGGGTATATCCAGTGGTGTATTTCCCATCAGGTCAGTGGACTTGTTGATAGGGACGATATCCTTCATGCTGGTAATATGTAAAGAACCACTTGTGATTGATAATAACACTGATGATATTTATGCCATTGAAGCTTGTAGAGAGAAACCTATTTTATTTCCTCTCAGCGCAATTACTAGAGCTATGTCAAAGATTCAACAACCATCCTTGTCTCCTGTTGAGTTAGTGGATGACAATGATTTGGGGTTGAATATGTTGTTTAGTGACGCTCTGCGCCCAGGATCATTAACACTGACTCCCCCCGGTCATCAACCTAGTCAAGACACAACTGACGTTAAATTTCTTACTCATGATGATTTAATCAAGGATCAGTTTGTTGATCAGTCACTGGAAAGACTGAGAGATATAGCAGTTACTGAGAGTGAAGCAAAGGATCTCGATAGTTGTTACTATTATAGTAACGGTGTACTGATGGAGAAAAATACATGTAAGTTGTCAGCTGATAGTGTTTCCACCACAGTCAAGTATTTAGTAGTGTTACCAGTTACATTTCGTGAACAAGCCATTGATTTTGCTCACAATAGTCCCATAGGAGGACATTTGGGTGTCAAGAAGACACTCGGTAAACTGGCAAAACATTTTACTTGGCCAAAGATGAAGGAAACAGTAACTGATCATGTGCGACGTTGCCACGTGTGTCAAGTGACATGCCAGCCAGCACACACACCTCCACCTACACCTCTTACTATGTTCATTAGTACTAAAGTTCAGTTCATCTGGACTAGAGATTGTTCAGACTCGTTCAAAAGGTTGAAGCATCTGCTTTCCTCTGCTCCAGTTTTGAGTCCTAATTTCAATCTTTCCATCTTTTTACATATAGATGAGAGTGGTTATGCAGTGGGTGCTGTGCTGCTCCAACAGTCAACATCCACTGATATTCTCCATCCTATATGTTACTCTTCATCTAAGCTTAAACGACACCAGAAAAATTATGCCACTATTGAGAAAGAGGCTCTAGCTCTTGTGGTGTCCTTGGAACATTTTGACGTGTATTTGGGCACTTCCCCATTTAAAATTAACGTTTTTTCAGACCACAATCCACTCACTTATATAAACACTATGAAAAGTAAAAATGCTAGGATCATGAGGTGGGCCCTCAGAATCCAACCTTATTCTATTAGTATAAAACACATAAGTGGTCATTGTAATGTAATTGCTGACGCTCTGTCACGTCCTTAATAATTATCAGTTACATTAAATTAACGTAATTTTAATGCCCAAATACCTTTTGTTACTAGCTATGTCAAATTCAGTAAAGTAACTTAATCCCTCCAGCCCATATTAACTATATATACTCATGTCTAATTATTATAATTATGTATTCACAGTATTGTTGTGTGTAAGGAGACATAAGCTGAGTGTTGAGTGGGTAGTGTGGTGTGGGCGAGGTACTGCGTGACGCAACACTGTCCTGCCGCAGACCCCCCCCCCTTCACTACACACCTTCAGCTGTTTGATACTCAGATGTACATACTGCCTCGCATTCCACAACCACTACTTAAGAGTGGAATGCAGTCTCCTCTACTATGATCGAGCCTCAGTGCCCTGCTCGTCTACGCTATCCTGTCTCTACACTGATGTATATAACCACGAGTATGCAGATACGATACTGTGTACTGCCCTAGTACTAGGGGCATATCCTAGTGACGGATGCTGTGAAATTGTAGAAGTGATTGGCACAAGAGAGACTTTGATTAATATTTATATTAAATAATATTGATATGAGTAATCAGTAATAATGTGAAAGACATTAATGCAACTCCTAGTGCGACCCTCTGTCGTGTTGGGGGGGGGGGTGTTGCAACCCCTGAATGGGTTACAATGATTATGTATATATATAATGTATATTACCTTTTCATTTAATTTTATATTGCTTATATTTGCGATAATAGCTAAATCGTAAATGTATGACTTTATATTATTATTTGACTGTTATATTGTTATTTGACTTATGTTGTTAGGATGTACATAATATGTGCTCAGTTCAAGTCTTGATTGTCAAACTACTGTAATTATCGCTTGTCGCTCGTTATACTGCCGGCTTCTGAGCTGTGCTGTCCACGGGGCTATCACGTGATCGAGGGGGGTGTCCTCACCTCTCGTGAAGTATTCAGTCTTCTCTAGACTCGCTTGGTGGTTGGACAGATTGTCTGTCTCATTATTCTTGTTAGTTCTGTAGAACTCTGTTCACAGAACCTTGTATAGACTTAGTGATTTTCGACGTTGTACTGAGGTTGTGTCGCTTAGACACTCTGAACATCTCAGGTCCTTAGCTATAGCTTATGACCTAATTTGTACTGGTATCTGTGTATAATCACAGTCAGGGTTTTTCCTATGCTGAACTTAGATTGAGTAGTATGGGAGTTTTGTAACTTTTGTGGAGGATCTGCTGATGGTCCCTGCTTAGTGTCGTTATATTATCTCCTTGATCCTGATTGTGTCGCAGTCGCTTGTTATAAGGCTATTGGGCTTAGCATTCTTTTCATTGTTCAAGCAGACTGTTCTGGTTGCCAGTCGGTCAAGAAGTTAGTTTATGTGAGGACTTTGTCAGTCACTTGTTTAAGTCTAGTCGAGTCGTGAGACATAGTGAACTACTTAGAGCACTTACACGCATACACAAACTTACTTGTACATATTTGTAATATCTTATTAAATGTTAATGTACCAGACGGTACTTAAGAATCATAAATGTGATATGTGCTTTCAGCACAATAATATTGAACTCGAGAGATTGATTTTATTTTGATTGCTGTGATTAATTTAATTTGATAATATACCTCTAGACTTAATAAATTTATTAAATTTTAATTTCTCTAGTTAGTAGCCTACCATTTGTAATCCTGAAGCACTATTGAATAATTCTGAATTCTAATGGATAATTGGACAAGGATACTGACTAATTGTTACGAAAACCCACTAACAGGCTGGATGCTAGAAGGGCAGTCCTTTCTAGTATTCACTGGAGATCTCTAAGCTTTTAGAATCGTGTTTTTTTGTAAAAGTTACTGAACTGTTCCCCTCAAGGAAGGTTCCTTGATGTTGGTGAGGGGCTCTTGATTTAGGGAATTGGATCTGTGCTCCAGTTCCCCGAATTAAGCCTGAATGCCTTCCACATCCCCCCACCCAGGCGCTGTATAATCCTCCGGGTTTAGCGCTTCCCTTTGATTATAATAATAATACTGAACTGTTTTTCTGAGTTACTCTACTGTACTGTTATTCTGCATTAGTGTATTGTATTGTTCTTCTTTGTTACTGTACTGTTCTTCCGCGTTACTGTACTGTACTGTTCTTCTATGCTTCTGTACTGAATTGTTCTTCTGTTTTACTGTACTGTACTGTTCTCCTGTGTTACTGTACTGTACTGTTCTCCTGTGTTACTGTACTGTATTGTTCTTCTGTGTTACTGTACCGTACTGTTTTTCTCTATTACTGTACTGTACTGTTTCTCTGTGGTACTGTACTGTTCTTCTGTGTTACTGGAATGTACTGTTCTTCTGTGTTACTGGAATGTACTGTTCTTCTGTGTCACTGTACTGTTCTTCTGTGTTACTGGAATGTACTGTTCTTCTGTGTCACTGTACTGTTCTTCTGTTTTACTGTACAATTCATCTGTTTTATAGTACTGATCTTCTGTGTTACTGTACTATTCTTCTATATTACTGTACCGTTTTTCTGTGTTACTGTACTGATCTTCTGTGTTACGTAACTGATCTTCTGTGTTATTGTGCTGCTGTTCTGTGTTACTGTACTGATTTTCTGTGTTACTATTAATTTCTGTGTTGATTGAACTATTTTATCTGTTAACACTATACTGGTCTTCTATGTTACCGAAACTCCTCTTCTGTGTTTTTGTTCTGTACTTGTTTTCCCTCTGGATTGTACTATACTTAACTTCTGTGTTTTATTGTATTGCATTGATCTTCTGTGTTACTGGAACACATCTTCTGTGTTGTTTTGTAACTGTTGTTCTGAGCTACTGTATTGTTCTTCTGTGTTACTGTACTGTTTTTTTCTGAGTTACTGTACTGTTCTCTTCTGCGTTGTTACCGTACTTCATTTTTCTTATGTGTTCTCTTCTAGTTCTTCGGTGTTATTGTACTATGCTGTACTATCTGTGGGTGTTGTTAATGTACTCTGCTCTTCTGTGGTTATTGTCTGTCCTCTATGTTACAGAAACTTTACCTGGGCTTCTGTGTTACTTGTACGCTCTGCTCTTCTGTTTTATTGAACTGTACTGGTCTTCTGTGTTATTTTACTGTACTGGTCTACTGTGTTATTGTACTGGTTCTGTTCTCTGTGTTATTGAACTTGTAACTTTGGTCCTTCTGTTGTTTATTGTACCGCACTGTTCTTCTGCGTTATTGTATTGTACTGTTTCTTTGTGTTTACTGTACTGGTCATCCTGTTACTGTACTGTATTTAGTCTCTGTGTATATGTGTTGTGTACTGGTCTTCTGTTGTCCTTGTACATATTCATCTGGTTTACTGTACTTTTACTGAACTCTCGTTTTGTACTGTATCGTTCTTCTTTTTACTCTTTTGTACTTTCTTCTGTGTTACCGTACTGTCTTCTGTATTATTGTGCGTACTGTTCTTCTGTGGTTTATTGGTGCAGTACTGTTTCTGGTTTATATGCGTACTGTTACTTCTGTGTTAATGTGGCTGTAACTTGTTCTTCTGTGTTATTGTGCTGTATCTGTTCTGTCAGTGTTATTGTGCTGTCTGTTCTTCAGTGTTAATTGTGCTGTACTTTTCTTCTGTGTTTACTGTGCTGGTCTTCTGTGTAACTGTACTTGTTCCTTCTGTGTTACTGTACTGGTCTTTGTGTTACTGGTACTGTTCCTTGCAGTTATTTTACTGTACTGTTCTTCTTTGTTACTAGTACTGGTCTTCTGGTGTTTTACTGTACTGGTCTACTGTGATACTGTACTGGTCTTCTTTGTTACTGTACAGTTCTTTCTGTTATTACTGTATCTGTCTTTTGTGTGTTACTGTACTGTTCTTCTGTGGTTACTGTACTGTTCTTCTGTGTTTACTGTACTGGTCTTCTGTTTACTGTACTGTCTTCCGAGTTACTGTACTGGTCCTTCTGTGTTTTACTGTACTGGTCTTACTGTGTATTGTACTGTCATTACTTGTGTTACTGTACTGGTCTTTCCGTGTTATTGTACAGTCTTCGTGTTTATTGTACTGGTCTTTTGTCCGTGTTATTGTACTGGTCTTCTGTGTTACTTAACTGGTCTTCTGTTTACTGTACTTGGTCTTCCGTTTATAGTACTGGTCCTTTCCTGTGTTACTGTACTGTCTTCTGTGTTACTGGTACAGGTCTTCTGGTTACTGTAACTGGGTCTTCCGTGTTCATTGTACTGGTCTTTCTTGTTACTGTACTGGACTTCTGTGTTATTGGTACTGACTTTTTCCTTTTTTGTTCCGTGTTATGTACTGGTCTTTCGTGTTACTGTACTGTCTTCTGGTGTTACTGAGTAGCGGTCTTCCTGTTTATTGTACGGGTCTTTTCTGTGTTCTGTACTTGGTCTTCCGTGTTATTTAACTGGTCTTCTGTGTTACTGTACTGGTCTTCCGTGTTTATTGTAACTGGTCTTCTTTTACTGTACGTTCGTCCCTTTCCGTGTTATTGTACCTGGTCTTCTGTGTTACTGTACTTCGTCTTTCTTATTCCGTTTATTGTACTGGCCTTCTGTGTACTGTACTGGTCCTTTCCGTGTTATTGTACTGGTCTCTTTGTTACGTAGCGGTCTTCTGTGTTACTGTACTGGTCTTGTGTGTTACTGTACTGGTCTTCCGTGTTATTGTACTGGTCTTCCGTGTTATTGTACTGGTCTTCTGTGTTATTGTACTGGTCTTCCGTGTTTACGTACTGTCTTCAGGGGTTACTGTACTGGTCTTGCTGGAGTTACTGTACATGGTCCTTCCTGTGTTACGTACTGGTCTATTCCGTGTTATTGTACTGGTCTTTCTGTGTTATTGTACTGGTCTTCCGTGTTATTTTAGCTGGTCTTCTGTGTTACTGTAACTGGTCTTGTGTGTTACTTACTCATCTTCCGTGTTATTGTTCTGGTCTTTTTTGCCGTGTTTATTGTACTGGTCTTGTGTGTTACTGTAGCTGGTCTTCTGTGTTACTGTACTGGTCATTCTGTGTTACTGTACGGTCTTCTGTGTTACTGTACATGGTCTTCTGTGTTACTGTACTGGTCATTCCGTGTTATGTGTACTCTGGTTTTTTTCTGTGTTATTGTACTGGTCTTCCGTGTATTGTACTGGTCTTCTGTGTTACTGTACTGGTCTTTCTGTGTTATTGTAACTGGTCTCTGTGTTATTGTACTGGTCTGTACGTGTTATTTTGTACTGGTCTTCCCTGTGTTTACTGTACTGGTCTCTGGTTTACTGTACAGTCTTCTTTCTGTGTTTTATTGTACTGACTTTTCCGTGTTTATTGGTACTGGTCTACTGTGTTACTGTAGTGGTCTTCTGTGTAACAGTACAGGTCTTTTCTGTGTTACGACTGGTCTTTCCCGTGTTATTGTCTGGTCCTTCTGTGTTATTGTACTGGTCTTTCCGTGTTATTGGAACAGTCTTCTGTGTTACTGTACAGGGTCTTCTGTGTTTATTGTGGTCCTTCCTGTGTTATTGTACTGGTCTTCTGTGTTACTGTAACTGGTCTTCTGTGTTTACTAGTACTGGTCTTCTGTGTTATTGTACTTGGTCTTCTTGTGGTATTGTACTTGTCTTCTGTTTATTGTACTGGTCTTCTGTGGTTATTGTACTGGTCCTTTCCAGTGTTATTGTAGACTGGTCTTCCGTGTTATTGGTACTTGGGTCTTCTGTGTTATTGTAGCTGGTCTTCTGTGTTTATTGTACGTCTTTTCTGTGTTTATTGTACTGGTCTTCTGTTTTTTACTGTGGCAGGTCTTCTGTGTTCACTGTACTGGTCTTCTGGTGTTATTGTACTGGTCTTCTGTGTTTACTGACTGGTTCATCTCTGTTACTGTACTGGTCTTCTGAGTTGCTGTACTGTTCTTCCGTGTTAATGTACTGGTCTTCTGTGTTACTTGTACTGGTCTTCCGTGTTATTGAAGCTGGTCTTCTGTGTAATTGTACTGGTCTTTTTCTGAGTTACTGTACTGGTTCTTTTTTTCTGTGTTATTGTACTGGCTTCTGTGTTATTGTACTGGTTTTCTTGTTATTGTGACTGGTCTTCTGTGTATTGTACTGGTCTTCTGTGTTACTGTGTCTGGTCTTCTGTTACTGAACTGGTCTTCTGTGTTATTGTACTGGTCTTCTGTGTTACTGTACTGGTCTTCTCTGTTACTGTACTGGTCTCTGTTTACTGTACTGGTCTTCTGTGTTGCTGTACGGGTCTTGTTCCGTTTATTGTACTGTTTTTCTGTGTTACTGGTTACTGGTCTTTCCGTGTTATTGTACTGGTCTTCCGTGTTACTGTACTGGTCTTCTGTGTTTCTGATAGTACTGGGTCTTTCCGTGTTATGTGACGGCTTCCTGTGTTACTGACTGGTCTTCCGTGTTATTGACTGGTCGCGGTTCTGGTTATTGTACTGTCTTCCGTGTTATTGTACTGGTCTTCTGTGTTAACTGTACTGGTCTTTTCTGTGTTTACTGTACGTCTTCTTGTGTTTCTGTACTGGTCTCACGTGTTTATTGTACTGGTCTTCTGTGTTTTACTACTGTACTGGTTTTTCCGTGTTATTGTACTGGTCTTCTGTTTTACTGTACTGGTCTTTTCCGTGTTTATTGTACTGGTCTTCCGTGTTACTGTAACTGGTCTTCCGTGTTATTGTACTACTGGTCATCTGTGTGTATTTACTGGTCTCCGTGTTAATGTAGCTGGCTTCTGTGTCACACTGTACGTCTCTGAGTATACTTTGTACGTGTTCTTCATGTTATTGTAACTGGCTTCTGTGTACTGTACTGGTTCTTCTGTGTTTATTGTACTGGTTCTTTCGTGTTATTGTACTTGGTCCTTCTGTGTTACTGTACTGGTCTTCTTGTGTGTACTGTACTGGACTCTGTGTTACTGTACTGGTCTTTTCCGTGTATTGTAGCTGGTCTATTTCCTGTGTTACTGTACTGGTCTTCTGTGTTACTGTACTGGTCATCCGTGTTACCGTACTGGTCTTGTGTGTTTACTGTACTGGTCTCCGTGTTATTGTACTGGGTCTACCGTGTTATTGTACTGGTCTTCTGTGTTATGTGTACTGGTCCTTCCGTGTTACTGTACATGTCTCTGTGTTACTGTAACTGGTGCATCTGTGGTTTACTGTACTGTCTTCCGTGTTATTGTACTGGTCTTCTGTGTTAATGTACTGGTCTTTTTCGTAATTTCCTGTATGTACATGTCTTTCTGGTTATTGTACTGTTTCTTCCGTCTTATTGTACTGGTCTTCTGAGTTACTGTAATGGTCATCCTGTGTTATTGACAGCTCTCTGTGTTACTGTACTGGTCCCTTGTCCGTGTTATTGAACTGGGCCTTGGGGGGGGGTCTGTTCACTGTACTGGTCTACTGTGTTACTGTACCGGTCTTCTGTGTATATTTGTACTGGTCTTCTGTGTTATTTGTACTGGTGTTTTCCGTTTAATTGTACTGGTCTTCGGTGTTATCTGTTACTGGTCTTCGTGTTTACTGACTGGGTCTTCTGTGTTTACTGTAGCTGGTCTTTTCCGTGTTATTGTACTGGTCTTACTGTGTTATTGTACTGTTCTTTTTTCCGTGTTATTGTACTGGTCTTCTGTGTTACTGTACGGTCCATCTGTGTTATTGTAACTGGTCTTTTTTTCCCGTGTTATTTGTAGCTGTCTTCAGTTACGTACTGGTCTTCTGTGTTAATTAGTACTGGGTCTTCTGTGTTACTGTACTGGTTTCTTTGTTACTGTGCAGGTCTTCTGATGTACTGTACTGGTCGTTGTGTTTATTGTAACTGGTCTTCTGTTTTACTGTTAGGGCTGGTTCCTTCTGGTGTTACTGTATCTGGTCTTCGGTGTTGCTGTACTGGTCTTCGTGTTATTAGTACTGGTCTTCTGTGTTATTGTACTGGTCTTTTCCGTGTTATTGTACTGTCTTACTGGTGTTATTGGACTGGTCTTCTGTGTTACTGACTGGTTCTTCTGTGTTATGACGGGCATCTGTGTTACGTCCTGGTCTTCTGTGTTACTGTACTGGTCTTCGTGTTGCTGTACTGGTCTTTCCGTGTTATTGTACTGGTCTTCTGTGTTACTGTACTGGTCTTCCGTGTTATTGTACTGGACTTCTGTGTTACTGTACTGGTCTTCTGTGTTTTACTGTACTGGTCTTTTTTGTTTTTCCGTGTATTGTACTGGTCTTCTGTGTTACTGTACGGTTCTTCCGAGTTATTGTACTGTCTTCTGTGTTATTGTACTGTCTTTTCCTGTTTATTGTACTGGTCTTCTGTGTTACTGTACGGTCTTCTGTGTTACTGTACTGGTTCTTTCCGGTTATTTGTAACTGTCTCTGTGTACTGTAACTGTCTTCCGTGTTAATTGTACTGGTCTTCTGTGTTACTGTACTGGTACTTTTGTCCGTTTATTGTACTGGTCTTTCTGTTGTTAACTGAGAACTGTCTTCCGTTTTATTGTACTGTCTTCTGTGTTACTGTACTGGCTTTTCCCGTGTTAATTGTAACTGGGTCTTCTGTTTTACTGTACTGGTCTTTTTCCGTGTTATTGTACCTGGTCTTCCTGTGTTACGTACTGGTCTTTACCGTGTTTTATGAATCGTCTTCTGTGTTATTGTACTGTCTTCCGTGTTATTGTACTGGTCTCTGTGTTAGTTGTACTGTCTTCCGTGTTATGTACCTGGTCTTCTGTGTTACTGTACTGTTCTTCCGTGTATTGTACGTCTTCTGTGTTTATTGTACTGGTCATTTTTTTCCGTGTTATTGTAACTGGTCTTCTGAGTTAACTGTACTGGTCTTCTGTGTTACTGTACAGGTCTTCGTGGTTATTGTGTACTGGTCTTCGTGTGTTACTGTACTGGTCTTTTCCGTGTTATTGTACTGGTCTTTTGTGTTACTGTACTGGTCTTTTCCGTGTTTATTGACTGGTCCTTCTGTGTTTACGTACTGGTCTTCCGGTGTTATTGTAACAGTCTTCTGTGTTACTGTACTGGACTTCCGTGTTATTGTTACTGGTCTTCTGTGTTTACTGTAGCTGTCTTCCGTGTTATTTGTCTGGTCTTCTGTGGTTTATTGTACTGGTCCTTCCTTTATTGAACTGGTCTTCCTGTGTTACCTGTACTGGTCTTTCTGTGTTACTGACTTGTCTTCCGTGTTATTGTACTGGTCTTCTTGTTACTGTACTGTGTCCTCCGTGATATTGAACTGGTCTGTTGCCGTGTTTATTGTACTGGTCATCTGATGTTACAGTACTGTTCATCTGTGTTATTGTACTGGTCTTCCGTGTTACTGTACTGGTCTTCTGTGTTACTGTACTGGTCTTCCGTGTTATTGTACTGGTCTTCTGTGTTACTGTACTGTCTTTTCCGAGTTATTGTACTGTCTTTTCCGTGTTATTGTACTGGTTTCTTTCCTGTGTTACTGTACTGATCTTCTGTGTTACGTACTGTCTTTCCGTGTTCTACTGTAAAGGGTCTGTGTGTTTACGTACTGGTCTTCCGTGTTATGATACTGGTCCTTCCGTGTTACTGTACTGGGTCTTCTGTTTACTGTACTGGTTTTCTGTGTTACTGTACTGGTCTTCTGCTTACTGTACTGGCTTTTCCCGTGTTATTGTACTCGTCTTCTTCTGTGTTATTGTACTGGTCTTCCGTGGTTATTGTACTGTCTTCTGTGTTTCTGTACTGGGTCTTCTGTTACTGTCTGGTCTTCTGTGTTATTGTACTGGTCCTTCCGTGTTATTGTACTGGTCATCTGTGTTACTGTACTGGTCTTCTGTGTTATTACTGTACTGGGTCTTCACTGTGTTAATTTTTCTGGTCTTCCTGAGTTATTGTACTGGTCTGTCCGTGTTATTGTACTGTCTGTCTGTGTTGCTGTACTGGTTCTCTTCGTTTATTGTTAAATGGTCTTCATGTGTTTATTGTACGTCTTTTCCGTGTTATTGTACGGGTCTTCTGTGTTATTGTACTGTCTTCTCTGTGTTACTGTACTGTGTTTCGTGTGTTATTGTACCTGTCCTTCTGTGTTACTGTACGTGTCATCGTGTTCTGTACTGGTCTTCTGTGTTGCTGTACTGGTCTTCCGTGTTATTGTACTGGTCTTCTGTGTTACTGGAACTGGACTTTCCGTTTATTGTACTGGGGGTCTTTTTTTTCCGTGTTACTTTACGGTCTTCTGTGTTACTTTACGTCTTTTTCCGTGTTTATTGGTACTGGTCTTCTTGTTACTTTCGGGTCTTTTCCGTGTTTAATGTACTGGTCTTCTGTGTTTATTGTACTGGTCTTCCCTTTTCCGTGTTATTGTACTGGCTTCTGTGTTACTGTACTGGTCTTCTGTGTTACTGTACTGGTCTTCTGTGTTACTGTACTGGTCTTCGTGTTATTGTACTGGTCTTCTGTTACTGTATCGGTCTTCCGTGTTATGAGCTGGTCTTCTGTGTTACTGTAAAAACCCCCCAGGACTCCGTGGTTATTGTACTGGTCTTTTTTTCCGTGTTACAGTAGCTGGTCTTTTTTCCTTGTATTGTAACTGGTCTTCTGTGTTATTGTACTGGTCTTTTCCGTGTTAATTGTACTGGTCTTCTGTGTTACTGTACTGCACTGTGTTACTGTAACTGTTCCTTCCCGTGTTATTGTACTGGTCTTTCAGTGTTACTGTACTGTCCTTCCGTGTATTGTACTGGTCTTTTCCGTGTTTATTGTACTTGTCTTCTGTGTTTAGCGTCCTGGTCTTCTGTGTTACTGTAACTGGTCTTCTGTGTTACTGTACTGTCCTTTTTTCCGTGTTATTGTAACTGGGTCTGTCTGTGTTACTGTACTGGTCTTCTGTGTTACTGTACTGTCTTTCCCGGTTACGGACTGGTCTTGAGGTGTTACTGTACTGGTCTTCCCGTGTTATTGTACTGTCTTCTGTGTTATTGTACTGGTCATCTGTGTTTATTTGTACTGGTCTTCCGTGTTACTGTACTGGTCTTCTTTGTTACTGTACTGGTCTTCTGTGTTACTGTAACTGGTCCTTGCCGTGGTTATTGTAACTGGTCTTCTGTGTTATTTGGAACTGGTCTTTCCTTGTTATTGTACTGGTCTTCTGTGATATTGTACTGGTCATTCCGTGTTATTGTACGGTCTTCTGTGTTACTGTGAGCTGTCTTCTGTGTTATTGTACTGGTCTTTCCGTGTTATTGTACTGGTCTTCTGTGTCACTGTACTGGTCCTTCTGTGTCACTGTACTGGTGTCTGTGTAATGTAACGGTCTTCTGTGTTATTGTAATGGTCTTCTCCTTCCGGTGTTTGATTGTACTGGCTTCTGTGTACTGTACTGGTCGAGGAGGGCTGGGTTACTTACGGTCTTCTGTGTTTACTGTACTGGTACTTCCGTGTTATTGTACTTGGTCTTCAGTTGTTTATGTACTGGTCTTTTATTCCGTGTTATTGTACTGGGTCTTGCTTCTGTGTTACTGTACTGGTCTTCTGTGTTATTGTACTGGTCTTTTCCGTGTTATTGTACTGGTCTTCTGTGTTACTGTATTGTCCTTCTTCTGTGTTATTGTACTGGTGCCTTCTGGTTACTGTACTGGTCCTTTTGCTGTGTTACTGTACATGGCCTTCTGTGTTGCTGTACTGGTCTTTCCGTGTTATTGTACAGGTCTTCTGTGTTATTGTACTGGTCTTCCGTGTTATGAACTGGACATCTGTTTATGTACTGGTCTCTGTGTTATCTGTACTGTCCCATCTGTGTTATTGTACTGGTCTTCTGTGTTACTGTAGCTGGTCTTCTGTGTTACTGTACTGGTCCCTTATGTGTGTTGCTGTACTGGTCTTCTTCCGTGGTTATTGTACTGGTCTTCTGTGTGTACTGTACTGGTTCTTCCTGGTTATTGTAACTGGTCTTCTGTGTTACTGTACTGGTCATCCTGTGTTACTGTTAACTGGTCTTTCCGTGTTATTGTACTGGTCTTCTGTGTTACTGTACTGGTCCTTCCGAGTTATTGTACTGGTCTTCGTGTGTTATTGTACTGGTTCTTTCCGAGTTAATGTACTGGTCTTACTTTGTACGGACTGGTCTGCTGTGTTACTGTACTGGTCTTCCGAGTTATTGTACTGGTCTTCTGTGTTATTGTACTGGTCTTCCGTGTTATTGTACTGGTCCTCTGTGTAACTGTACCTGGTCTTTTTCCGTGTTATTGAACTGGTCTTCTGAGTTACTGTTACTGGTCTTCCGTGTTATTGTTACTGTCTTCTTTTACTGTACTGGTTCTTTTCCGTGTTATTGTAACTGGTCCTTCTGTGTTCCTGTAACTGGTCTTCCTGTTATTGTACTGGTCTCTGTGTTACTGTACTGGTCTTCCGTGTTATTGTACTGGTCTTCTGTGTTACTGTACTGGTCTTCCGTGTTATTGTACTGGTCTTCTGTGTTATTGTACTGGTCTTCCGTGTTATTGTACTGGTCTTCTGTGTTACTGTACTGGTCTTCCGTTTTATTGTACTGGTCTTCTGTGTTTAATTGTACTGGACTTTTCCGGTTATTGTACTGGTCTTCTGTGTTACTGTACTGGTCTTCCTTGTTACTGTACTGGTTCTTCCGTTTTATTGTACTGGTCTTCCTGTGTTACTGTCTGGCTTTTCCGTGTTATTGTACTGTCATCTGTGTTTCTGTACTGGTCTTCCGTGTTATTGTACTGGTCTTCTGTGTTACTGTACTGGTCATCTGTGTTACTGATACTGGTCTTTTTCTGTGTTATTGTAGCTGTGTCTTCTGAGTATTGTACTGGTCTTTTTCCCGTGTTATTGTACTGGTCTTCTGTGTTGGCTGTACCTGTTCATCTCTTCCGTGTTATTGGTATACTGGTCTTCTGTGTTATTGTAACTGGTCTTTTCGTGTTAATAGTACTGGCTTCTGTGTTAATTGTACTGGTCGTCTGGTGTTACTGTACTGGTCTTCCTGTGTTACTGTACTGGTCTTTTGCTGTGTTGCTGTACTGTCTTCACGTGTATTGTGATGGTCTTTTCTTGGTTTTATTGTACTGTCTTTCCCGTGTTATTGTACTGGTCTTCTGTGTTATTGACTGTCTTCTGTGTTTTACTGTACTGGTCTTCTGAGTTATTGTACTGGTCTTCCTGATTTACTGTACGGTCTTACGTTTAACTGTACTGGTCTTTTACTTGTTGCTGTACTGGTCTTTTGCATTCCGTGTTATTGTACTGGTCTTCTGTGTTACTGTACTGGTCTTCCGTGTTATTGTACTGGTCTTCTGTGTTACTGTACTGGTCTTCTGTGTTACTGTACTGGTCTTCCGTGTTATTGTACTGGTCTTCCGTGTTACTGTACTGGTCTTGTTTCCGAGTTATTGTAAACTGTCTTCTGTAATATTGTACTAGGTCTTCCGTGTTATTGTACATGTGTCTTCTGTGTTACTGTACTGGTCTTCTGTGTTACTGTACTGTCTTCCGTGTTTATTGTACTGGTCTTCTGTTGTTACTGTTCTGGTCTGTTCTGTGTTATTGTACGGTCTTCTGTGTTACTGTAACGGTCTACCGGGGTGTTAATTTGTACTGGTCCTTTCTTGTTACGACTGTTCTTCTTCAGTGTTATTGTATCTGGTCTTCTGTGTTACTGTAACTGTCTTCCGTGTTATTGTACTGCTTCTGTGTTACTGGATACTGGTCTTTTCCGTGTATTGTCTAGGTCTTCAGTGTTTTACTGTACTGGTCTCCGTGTTATTGTACTGGTCTTCTGTGTTATTGTACTGGTCTTGTGCCGTGTTAATGTACTGTCTTTCCAGTGTTTATTGGGTACTGGTCTACCGTGTTATTGGTAACTGGTCTACTGTGTTACTGTACTGTCTTTTCCGTGTTATTTTAACTGTCTTCTGTGTTATTGTACTGGTCTTCCGTGTTATTGTGACTGGTCTTCTGTGTTACTGTACTGTTCTTCCTGTGTTACAGTACGGGTCCTGTCCGTGTTATTGTACTGGTCTTCTGTGTTACTGTACTGGCTTGTCCTGTTATTGTACTGGTCTTCTGTGCTACTGTACTGGTCTTCTGTGTTACTGTACGGTCTTGTTCGTACTGTCTTCTGTGTTACTGTAGCTGGTCTTCTGTGTTACTGTACTGGTCTTTCTGTGTTACTGTAGCTGGTCTTCTGTGTTTACTTAGCTTCGGTCCCATCTTGTGTTACTGTAGCGGGTCTTCTTTGTTACTGTATGCTGGTGCTTACTGTGTTGACTTGTAGGGCGTGCTGTCTTCTGTGTTACTGTACTGATCTTCTGTGAGTTACTTGTAGGCTTGGTCCTCTCTGTGTATACATGTACTTTGGGTCTTCTGTGTTATCCTTGTACTGGTCTTGCGTGTGTTACTGGTACTGTCTTCTGTGTTACTTTTGCTACTGTGTGCTTCTTGTTGTCTGTAGCTGGTCTTGCTGTGAGTTACTGTAGGCTTGGTCTTGTGTTACTGTACTGTCGTCTGTGGTAGCTGTACTGGACTTCTGTGTTAGCAGTAGGCTTGGTCTTCCCTGTGTTACTGTTCATGGTCTTCTGAGTGTTATTTGTAGCTTAGGTCTTTCTGTGTTACTGACTGGTCGATTCTTGTGGTTGAGCTTGGGTAGGCTGGTGCTTCTAGTGTTAGCTGGTACTATGGTCTTCTGTGTTACTAGTATTGACTTCTGTGTTACTAGTACTGTCTTCTGTGTTATTACTGTTTAGCTGGCTTGCTGTGTTACTGTACGTAGGGTGCTTCTAGTGTTACGTGTACTGGTGGCTTCTGTGTTATTGAGGGTCGTGGAGTCTTTGCTAGTGTTACTCTAGCTGGTCTTGCTGTGTTAGCTGGTAGGCTGGATCTTCTGTGTTATAACTTTATCTGGTCTTGCTGTGTTACTGGGGGAAGCTGGTCTTCTGTGTTACTTGTAGGCTGGGTCTTCTGTGTTACTCATGTACGTGGTGCTTTCTGTGTTCTTACTCGTCTTTCTGTGTTACTATGGGTACTAGTCTTTGCTGTGTTACTGTAACTGGTCTTCTGTGTTTCACTTGTGAAGGTGGCTAGTTCTTCTGTGTGTATTACTGGTAGGCGGGGTCGTATCTGTGTTACTGTAGGGGCTGGGTGCTTCGGTGTTACTGTACTGGGTCTTCTGTGTTACTGTAGCTGTCTTCTGTGTTTACTAATTGACACGGTCTTGCTGTGTTAGCGAGTAGGCGAGGTCTTCTGTGTTACTGTACTGGTCTTGTGTGCTGTGTTACTGTACTGGTCTTCTGATGTGTTACTGGAGTAGGCTGGTCTTCCTGTGTTACTGTACTGGTCTTCTGTTTATTATACTAGGGCTTCTGTAATACTAGTAGGCTTGGATGCTTCATGTGTTTAATGTACCTGGTGTCTTCTGTGTTACTCGTACTGGTGCTTGTGTTAGCAGTAGCTTGGGTCTTCTGTGATAGGGGGGGGGTGTGTTGTGGGGTTGTGTTGGTGGGGTATGAGTGGTACTGGTCTTCTGCTGTTACTTGTTGTACTGGTCTTGGTGATACTGTAGCTGGTAGGCTTCTGTGTTACCTGATTGTTAGGCTGATCTTCTGTGATACTGTACTGGTGCTTCTGTGTTTTAGCTGTTCGCGGTCTTATCTCTGTGTTACTTACTAGTCATTGTTTTACTTTACTGTTTAGTGCTTGTGTTACTGTACTGGCCTCTTTGTTTACTTGTAACTGTGTATTGTCTGTTTTATTGTACTGGTCTTCTGTTGCTTACTTATCAGTGGCTTCTGTGTTACTGTACTGGTCTTGCGTGTGTTAGCAAGTTAGCTTGGTGCTTTGCTTGTGTTAAGTATGGTCTTCTTGTATACTGTACTGGTTTTTGTGTTACCAGGTAGGCAGGTGGTGGCTTCTTGTTACTGTACTGGTGGCTTCTGTGTTTACTGGTACTTGGTGTGGGTCTTCTGTGTTACTGTACTGATCTTCGTGTGTGACTACTGTACTGGGTCTTCTGTGTTAGCTGTACTGGGTGCTATCTTGTGTTGACTGTAATGCTGGGCTTGTGTTACTGTACTAGGTGCTTCTGTGTTACTGTACTGGGTGCTTCAGTGTTACTGTAGTGTCTGATGCTTCTGTGTTATTGATTACTGTATAGTTCATCTGTGTTAGGCTGTTGCTGGTCTTCTGTGTTACTGTAAGCTAGAGGTGGTCTTTGCTGTTTTACTGTAGCTGGTCTTCTGTGTTACTGTACTGGTCTTTCAGTGTTACTGTAGAGGGGGTGGTGGGTGGGGACTGGTCTTCTGTGTTGACTGTAGCTGGTCTTCTGTGTTACTGTAGGGGGCTGTCTTGCTTGTGTTACTGTAGGGGGGGCTGTGGTGGCTTGCTGTGTTACTGTAGCTTGGTCTTCTTGTTACTGGAGTACCTGATCTTCTGTGTAAATGTGGGGGGGGGCTGTTTTCTTCTGTGTTACTGTATGGTAGTGGGCTGGTCTTCTGTGTTACTGGTATCTGGTCTTCTGTGTTGACTCAGTGCAAGCTGGCTTCTTGTGTTAGGACTGTAGCTGATGTCTTCTGTGATTACTGTGTACTGGTCTTCTGTGTTACGGTAGCTGATCTTTCTGTGTTAGGCTAGTACTGATCTTTCGTGTGTTTACTGGGCACGGCGATCGTTCTTGTGTTTCTGTAGGCTGATGGTGCTTCTGTGTTACTGTAGCTGTGTCTTCTGTGTTACTTGTACAAATGTTTTTTGTCGTCTATGTTACGTTGGTAGGGCTAGGTGTATTCTGTGTTACATGTACTGGTCTTTACTGTGTTGATCTTGTACATGATGTCTTCTTGTGTTTACTTTGTACGGGGTCTTCTGTGTTACTGTAGGCTGGTCTTCTGTGTTACTATAGCTAGGTCTTCGATGTTACTCTACTGGTCCTTCATGTGTTACTTGGGTAGCTTGTCTTCTGTGTTACCGGTAGCTGGGTGCTTCTGTGTTACTGTACTGTGATCGATTCTGTGTTACTGTAGGGTGCTGGTCTTCTTGTGTTATCTGGTAGCTGGTAGTTGCTGTGTTTACAAGAGGGGGATGTTGTTTTTTTTTTTGTTTTTTTTTCTGTCTTGTGTTACTGTACTGGGTCTTCTGTGTTACTAGTACTGGTGCTTCTGTGTTACTGTAGGGAGATCGATTGTCTTCTGTTTACTGTAGGGCTGGTCTTCTGTGTTACTGTATTAGACTGGACTTTCGTGTGTCACTGTGTAGACTGGGGGTCTTCTGGTGTTACTGGTACGTGGTGGCTTCTGTTGTTACTGGTAGGGGCTGTGCTTCAGTGTGTACTGGTGAACTGTCTTGGCCGTGTTACTAGTACGGGGGGCAGTCTTCAGTGTTACTGTAGTGCTGGTGGCTTCTGTGTTACTAGGTTGGCTATTTTATAGGCTGGTGGCTTGCTTGGTTACTGTACTGTGTCTTCTTGTGGTAGCTTGTACTTGTCTTTGTGTTACTTGGTAGGGTGCATTATTGTCTCTTCTGTTTTAGGGCGGTACTGTGGGTCTTGCTGCGTTAGCTGTACTGGTCTTGGCTGTGTTACTGTAGCTGGGATCTTCTGTGTTACTGTACTGGTGTCTTGGTGTCACTGGTAGCTGGTGCTTCTGTGTTAGCTTTGTAGCTGGTGCATTGCTGTGATACTGGTAGATGCTGTCTTCTTGTTACTGATACTAGAGATCTTCTGTGTTACTGTACTTGTGTCTTCTGTGTTTACTGTACTGGTCATTCTGTGTTACTGACTGTAGCTGGGTCTTGTGATACTGTAGCTGGGTCATTCTGTGATTACTGTACTTAGGTCTTCTGGGGTGTTACTGTAATGTCTTGCTGTGTTACAAACTGTGCATGGCAGTCTGTGTTACTGTTAACGGGACTTTCTGTGTTTAACTGTAGCATGGGTGCCTCTGTGTTACTGTGGGGACTGGGTCTTATCTGTGTTACTGTACTTGGTCTTCTGCGCTGAGTTACTGTACTGGGGGCTTCTGGTGATTATTCTTTTAAGGGGCTGGTGCTTCTTTGTTTACTTGTAAGCTGGGTTTCTTTCTGTGATTACTTGGGGTACTGGTGCTTCTGTTTACTAGTACTGATCCTTCTGTGTTATCACTGAGCTGTGGTGCTTCTGTGACTACTGTACCTGTCTTCTGTGTTAACTGTACTAGTCTTGGTGTTACTGTAGCTAGTCTTTTGTTACTGTACTGGATTTTTTTTCTTCCGGTGTTAGGCTGTAGCTTTGGTGCTTGCTGTGTTACTTTGTATCTGTGTCTTTCTGTGTTATATGTATTCTGGTCTTCGTGTGTTACTGTAAGGGGCTGGGTCTTCGTGTTATTGTAGCTGGTGGCTTCTGTGTTACTGTACGTCGTGCTTCTTGTGTTACTGTAGCTGGTGCTTCTGTGTTAACTGTCAGCTGGGTCTTCTTTGTTACTGGTATGGGGCTGGTGGGCTTCTGTGTGTACTATAGGGGGGGGGAGGTTTGCTGATCTTCTGTGTTACCGTACCGGGTCTTCTTGTGTTACTGTAACTTGGTCTTCATGTGTTACTGTAAGCTGGGTCTTCCTGTGTTACTGTACTGGTCTTGTCTAGTTTACTTTATTGGTGGGTGGGTACTGGGTGCCTTCTAGCTGTTTACTGGGTACTGGTCTTCTGTGTTACTGTACCTGGAAGGAGTGGGGGGGGGGGGGTTGGGGAGGGGGGAGTAGGTTGGTGGAGTGTTTCTGTGATTACTGTACTAGTCTTCTGTGTGTTACTTGTAGGGCTGGTGCTTGCTCTTGTTACTTTGTAGCTGGGGTCTTCTGTGTTACGGTACTGTGCTTACTGTGTTACTGTAGGGGCTTAGGTGGCTTGCTGTGTTACTTGCTAGGTGCTGGTCTGTGGGCTGTGTTTCTGTAGGCCTGGTCTTCTGTTTTACTGAGAGGCTGGTCTTCTTTGTTTAACTGTAGGGGGGCTGGTTGGGCTTGCTGTGGTTCCTGGAGGTACTTTGGTCCTTGTTGTTACTGGGTACTGGTCTCTGTGTTACTGAGGGCTCGGCTTCTGTGTTACTGTAGCGTGGTTCATTCTGTGTTACTGTACTGGTGCTTCTATGTTACTTAGTATGTGGTCTTCTGTGTTTACTGGTACTGTCTTCTGTGTTACTGTAGCATGGTGCTTCTGTGTTAATGGTCCTCGTCCTTTGTTATTTTAGCTAGTACTAAGTCTTTCTGTGTTAACTGTACTGGTACTTCGTGTGTACTTACTGGGTCCTTGCTGTGTTTTAGTTTAGGTAGACCCTCCTTTGGTCTTCTGTGTTACTGTAGCAGGCCTTCTGTGTTAGCTGTATGGTCTTCTGTGTTTATGTAGCTGTGGTCTTCCTGTGTGTACTGTACTGGTGGCTTCTGTGTTACTGTACTCGTCTTGTGTTATGTGGGGGTTTAGGGTGTGGGATAGCGGTCCTTCTCTGTGTGTTACGTAGGCTGGTCTTGCTGGCTGTGTTACTGTACTGGTCTTGCAGTGTTTCTGTACTAGTTCTGGTGCTTGGCTTGTTTTACTGTAGCGGTGGTCTTTCTGTGTTACTGTAGGGCTGGTGCTTCTGTGTTACTGTACTGTGCTTCTGTGTTATTGTACTGGTGACTTCTGTGGTTACTTTCAATACTGGTCTTCCTGTGTATACTTCGTGGCTGGTGGTGCTTGCTGTGTTACTGTAGGCTGGTGCTTCAGTGTTACTGTAGCTGGTCTTCTGTGTTAACTGTTATCTGGTCGTTGGGCTGTGTTACTGCAGGTAGCTGGTCTTCTGTGTTACTGTAACTGGTCCTTCTAGTGTTTACTGTACTGTCTTGGCTGTGTTACTGTAGGCTAGTGCTTGCTGTGTTACTGTACTGGTGCTTCTGTAGTTATCTGTACTGGTCTTCTGTGTTACTCGTGTACTGGTCTTGTGTTACCGTAGGCTGGGGGTCTTCTGTGTTACAGTATTGGGTCTTCTGTGGTTTACTGGTAGCCTGATACTTCTGTGTTACTGTACGTGGGGTCTTTCTGTGTTACTGGTACTGTGACTTGCGTGTTACTGTACTGGGTCTTGCTGTGTTAGCTGTATATGGGTCTATCTGGTGTTAGCTGTAGGGCTGGTCTTTCTGTGTTTACGGTAGCAGGTCTTGATGTGTTTATCTGGTACTGTGGTCTTGCTGTGTTACCTTGTACTGGTCTTGCTTGTGTTACTGTACTGACATTGGAGGCTGTGTTACTGTTAGGGCTGATCTTCTGATGTTGAATGTACGGGGTCTTCTGTGTTACTTGGTATCTGGGTGCTTGCTGTGATTACTTGTAGGCTGGTCTTCTGTGTTAGCTGCACTGGGTGCTTCGTGTTTACTTGGTACTGATCTTCTGTGTTACTTGTAGGCTTGTCTTCTGTGTGTACTGACTGATACGTTCTGTGTTACTGGTAGCTGATCTTGTGTGTTACTGGGTAGGGCTAAGTTGGTGGCTTCTGTGTTAACTGGTAGGCTGGTCTTCTTGTGGTTACTCTGGGGGTGTGGGTTAGTTAGGCAGGTCTTGGGCTGTGATTAACTGTAGCTAGGATCTGTTCTGTGTTACTGTACTGGCGTCTTCGTGTTTACTTGACTGGGTTCTTCTGTGTTACTAGTAGCTGGTGGCTTGTGTGTTACTGTACTATGGTGGGCTTTCTGTGTTACTGTACTGGTCTTCTGAGTTACTTACTTGTCTTCTGTGTTATTGGTTCTAGGTCTTCAGTGTTACTTGGTAAGCTCGTCTTCTGAGTACCGTACTCGTCTTGGGCTGTGTTACTGTAGCTGGTCTTCTTGTGTTATGTGGGCTCGGGTCTTCTGTGTTACTGGTAGCTGGTCCATTTCTGTGTACTGTGAGGCGGGTGCTTCATGTGTTACTGTAGCTGGTCTGTCTGTGTTACTGGTACTGGTCTTCTGTGTGTACTGTACTGGATCGTTCTGTGTACTGTACTTGGTTCTTCTGGTGTTACTGTATCTGGTCTTCTGTGGTTTACTGTATTGGGGTGGCTTGGTCTTCTGTGTTACTTGTACTGGTCTCTGTGTTACCTAGCTGGTCTGTGCTGTGTTAGCTGTAGCTGGTCTCTGTGTACTGTACTGGTCTTGTGTTACTGTAGGCTGCGGATGGCTTCTGTGTATTACTGTAGTCTGGTCTCTGTGTATACTCTAGCTGGTGCTTCTATGTTACTGTAGGCTGAGGTCTTCTGTGTTACTTAGGTGGTCTTCGTGTGTTAGGTCTGTAGCGTGGTGTCTTCTGTGTGTACTGTGGTACTGTCTTGCTGTGTTACTTGTACAGGGGTCTTCTTGTTTACATGTAACTTAACTGGTTATGAGGCTGGTGGCTTCTGTGTTATTGTTACTGTCTTGCTGTGTTACTCTACTGGTCTTCTGTGTTACTGTACTGGTCTTCCTTTGTAGGTTACTGTACTGGTCTTCTGTGTTACTTTGTAGCTGGGGGTCTTCTGTGTTTATTGTACTGGTCTTCTGTGTTATTACTGTACTGGTCTTCTGTTTAGGGGGGGGGTGGGGTTGGTTGGGGGTCTGGGCTTGTAGCTAGTCTTCTGTGGTTTGCTTGTAGGTTGCGGGTCTTCGGTTTACTGGGTAGGCTGTTCTTCTGTGTTAACAGTAGGGCTGGTCTTCTGTGTTACTTAGCTGTGGGTCTTGGCTGTGTTACTGTAGGCATGGGAACGGTCTTCGTGTTAGCTGTACTGGTCTTCTGTGTTACTGTATGGCTGTCTTGCTGTGTTACTGTACAGGGTCTTCTTGTTACGGGGGTAATGTCTTCTGAGTTTACTTGTACTTGGGTGTAGCTTTCTGTGTTAGCTGTAGCTGGTGCCTTCCTTTGTTACTTATGGTACTGGTCTTCTGTGTTATTGTACTTGTGGTCTTTTCTGTGTTACTGTACTGGTGCTTCTGTGTGTGATCTGGTAGCTTTCTTGCTTGTGTTTAGCATGTAGCTGATGTGGCTTGTAGTTACTTAGTGCTAGGTCTTCTGTGATAGCTGGTACAGTTCTTGCTGCGTTACTTGTAGCTGGTCCATTGTGTTACTGTAGCTGGTCTTGTCTGTGTTTACTGTACTGTAACTTCGTGTTACTTGGTACTGTGTCTTCTGTGTTACTGATGTAGTGGCCCTGGTCTTGCTGTGTTACTGTTAGCGTAGTCTTGGTGTTACTGTACTAGACTTTGTGTACTGAATGCTAGGTGGCTACTGTGGTTACAAGTACTGTGCTCCTGTGTTACTGTAGCTGTCTTCTGTGTTAAGAGAAGGCTGGTCTGTGCTGTGTTACTGGTACTGGGTGGCATTCTGTGGTTATGTTTACTGGCTTCCTGTGTTACTAGGTACTTGGTCTTCTGTAGTTACTGAGTAGGGTTCTAGGGTCTATCTGTGTTACTGTACTGTTTGTCTTATCTGTGTTACTGTGATAGCAGGTCTTGGGCTGTGTTACTGGTGTACTTTGGTGGCTTCTTTGTTAGTCAGTAGGGGTGGTGCTTCTAGTGTTACTGGAGTACTGGTGGTTCCTTCTGTGTTACTGTAGTGGGTGGCTCTGGTGTTTACTGGTACGTGGTGCTTCTGTGTTACGGTACCGGTCGTTGTCTGTGTTACTTTGTACTGTGTCTTCTGTGTTACTATGTTGGCTGGTCTTCTGTCGTTAACTTGGTACTGGGGTCTTCTGTGTTACTGTACTGGTCTGTCTGTGTACTAGAAGGTGCTAGTCTTCAGTTTTACTGGTACTGGTCTTCTGAGTGCTTAAGCACATACGTTAAGCTGGTGCTTCTGTGTTGACTGTACTGGTCTTCTGAGTTACTGGTACTGAGTCTTCTGATGTTATCTTAGCTGGTGTCTTCTGTGTTTACTATTAGCTTGGTTCTTCTGTTATAGCTGGAACTGTGGTCTTCTGTGTTACTGGGTAGGCTGGTTCTTCTAGTTACTTAGGCTGGTGCCTTAGCTGTGAGTTACTGGTAGGGCGGAGGCTTGTGGTACTGTACATGGTGCGTTTGTGTTTACTTGGTAGGTGGCTGGTCTTTCTGTGTTACTGGTTCTTTGTCTTGCTGTGCTTACTGTAGTGCGTGGTCTTGCTGTCAGTGTTATTTGTAGTGGCTTGGTTCTTCTTTGTTATACTGTAGCTGGTCTTCTGTGGTTACTAATTTTACTGGTCTTCTGTGCTACTCGGAGGTACTGGTCTTGTGTAACTATACTTGGTCTTCTGTGTTAGGCTGAGTACTGGTCTTCTGTGTTCAGGGTGTACAGGCTTCTTGTGTTACTGAAGCTGTCTTCTGTGTTTGTACTTCGTCTTCTGTGTTACTGTACTGGTAGGCTTCTGTGTTACTGTACATCGTCTTTGTGTTACTGTACTGGTCGTTGCTGTGTTACTGTAGCTGGTCTTCTGAGTTACTGTAGCAGAGAGGTCTTCTTGTGTCTACTGGTACTGGTCATGCGATGTGTTACGGGTACTGGGTCTTGGCTGTGTTTAATTGTGAATGGGGCTGTGTCTTCTGTGTTACTGTAACTATAGGCTTCTGTGTTTATGTGTAGCTGGAGGGTGTCTCTCTGTGTTTACTGTAGGCTGGTCTGTCTGTGTAACTTGTAGCTGGTCTGTCCTGTGTTACTGTACTGGTCTTCGTTGATTACTGTAGCTGGGTCTCTGTTGTAACTGTATCGTGGTCTCTGTGTTGACTGGCGTTGGTAGTTACTGTGCTTCAGTGTTACTAGTAGCTGGGTTCTTCTGTGTTACTGTAGGGGGCTGGTCTTCTGTGTCGACTGGTACAAGTCTTCTGTGTTACTTCGGACTGGTCTTGCTGTGTTAGTCTGTACTGGTCTTCAGTGTTACTACTTGTACAGGTGCTTGTGTTACTGTAGGCTGGTCTTCTGTTGTTCACTGCCAGTACAGGTCTTCTGTGTTACTGTAAGGGCTGATTGCTTCTGTGTTACTAGATGCTTGGATGCATCTGGTGTTAGGCATGTACTAGGTGGTCTTCTGTTGTTACTGTATACAGGTCTTTCTGTGTGTACTGTAGCTGGTGTGTGCTTCTGTGTTACTTGGGTACTGGGTCTTCTGTGAATTACTGTACTGTCATCTGTGTTACTGTAGGCTTGTCTTCTGCGTGTTACTGTAAGACTGGTCTTCTGTGTTACGGGGGTACTGGGTCCTTCTTGTCTTTAGCTTGTACTGATCTTCGGTGTTAATGTAGCAGGTTCTTCTGAAGATACTGGGATACATGCGGTTCTTTCTGTGTTACTAGTATACGTGGGTTCTTGCTGTGTTATCTGTAAGCTGTTCTTTCTGTTTAACTGTAGCTAGAGGATTTTTCTACGTGTGTTAGGGTGTAGGCTGAGTGCTTCTGTGTTTACTGTAGTGGTCTGGTCTGTCTGTATACTGTAAGTTCGGGTCATGTGTTACTTATTAGCTGGTGCTTCTGTGTTACTAGTACATGGTCTTCTTGGTATACTGGGTACTTGTCCTTCTTGTTACTGTAGGCAGGTCTTCTGTTGTTACGTGCTGTGACTTGGCTGGTACATCTGTGTATATACTTGTAGGCGTGACTTCTGTGTTCTGTAGCTGTTATTGCTGTGTTACTGGTACTGTGTGCTTTATAGTGTTGACTCTGTAGGCTGGTCTTGCTGTGTTACTGAACATAGGTGCTTCTGTGTTACGTAGGGCTGATCTTCTGTGTTAGCTGGGTACGCTAGGTCTTCTGTGTATCTGTAGCTGGTGCTTCAGTGATTACTGTAGGCTGGTCTTGTCTGTGGTACTGTACTGGTCTTCTGTGTTAGCTGTAGGGCTTGATTCTTGCTGTGTTACTCGAAGGGGCTGGTCTTCTGTGTTACAGAGTAGGGCTTGTGTCTTGCTGTGTTTACTATGTACTTTGGGTTTTTCTTGGGTGTTACTGTACTGTTCCTTCTGTGTTACTGTAGCTAGGTTCTTTCTGTGTTACTTTGGGTACTTGTCATTGTGTTATTAGTACTTAGGTCTTCTGTGTTACTGTAGGCTGGTCTTCTGTGTAACATGTGCCTCGTGCTTCTGTGTTTACTTGTACTGGTCTTCTGTGTTAACTTTGAGTAGCTCGGTCTTCTGTGTTACAGTGTAGGTCTTTTCTTGGGTCTCTGTGTTACTGTGGCTGTCGGGGCTGTGTTACGTACCTGGTCTTCTGTGTGTTACTGTACTGGGTCTATAGTTTAGGTTGCTGTAGCTGGTGCTTGCTGTGCTTATCTGGTACTAGGGTCTTGGCTGTGTTACAGTAGCTGGTCTTGCTGTGTATTTTTGTAACTGGTCTTTGCTGTGGTTACTGTACTGGTGGCTTCGTGTGTTACTGTAGGGTGGTGGGGGGGGTGGGGTGCCCTGGACTTCTGTGTTACTGTACTGGTCTCTGGTTAATACTGTAGCGTTGGTCTTGCGCGGTGTTACTGTACTGGTCTTTGTCTGTGTTTACTTGCACTGGGTCTTCTTGTTACTGGTAACTGGTGGCAGTTCTGTGTTACATTTGGGTAGCTGAGTCTCTTTGTTTATGTGTATGTCAGGTGCTTGCGTGTTTACTTTAATTGTACTGGTCTTCTGTGTTACTGTACTGGTTCTTCTGTTTTACAGTAGCTAGTCTTCTGTGTTACATAGGCTGGCTTCTGTGTTTACTTGACTGGTCTTCTTCTCTGGTGTTACTGTAGCTTATGGGACATCTGTTTTTCTTTGTAGCTGGTCTTCTGTGTTAGCTGGTAGCATGGTCTTCTGTTGATTACTGTACTTGTCTTCTGTGTTACTGTATGCATGGGTTCTTGTCTGATGTTAGCTGTACTTTCTTCTGTGTTAGCTGTATGCTGGTGCTTGCTGTGTACTGTACTGGGTCTTCTGTGTTTACTGTAGCGTAGAGCTTCTGTGTTACTTGTAGGGCTTGGGTCTTCTGTGTTATTTATGCTGGGTCCTTCTGTGTTTACTGTAGGCTGTCTTCTGTGTAAGCTTGGTAGCTGTGTGCTGTTCTGTGTTACGTGTACTGGTCTTGTGTTACTGTACTGATGTGGTCTTGCTGTGTCATACTGTAGCGGTGCTTGCTGGCGTTTTTACTGTAGTTCTTGGTCTTTCTGTGTTGTACTGTATGGGCGTGGTCTTCGTGTTACGTACTTGTGGTCTTGTGTACTGTACTGGGTACTTCTGTGTTACTGATACTGGTCTTCTTTGTTACTGTACTGGGGGTGGCTTCTGTTGTTACTGTACTGATCTTGGCTGTGTTACTGTAGCTGAGTCTTGCTGTGTTTAATGTAGCTAGGTCTACTGTGTTTTACTGTACTGGAGCTTGTTTACTGAAGCTTCTGGTCATTCTGTGTTACTTGGTAACTGGGGAGTCTTCTGTGTTACTGTAGCTTGTCTTCTGTAGTCACTGTAGCTGTTCTTCTTGTGTTACTGGTAGCTGGTCTTACTGTGTTACTGTACTAGGTCTTCTGTGTATACGGTAAGGTGCTGGTCTTCTGTTTACTCGTAGCTGGGTCTTACTGGTGTTACTGTAGGCTGGTTTCTGTGTACTGTACGTTGGGTCTTCGTGTCGATACTGGTACGTGGTTGGTGCTTCTGTGTTACTGTATGCTGGTCTCTGTGTTAGCTTGGGACTTGATACTTCTGTGTTCAGCTGGTACATGTGTCATTCTGTGTTACTCGTAACTGGTCTTCTGTGTTACTGTACAAGTCATTGTGTACTGTAGCTTTCTTGAGTCTTTACTGTACTGGTCTTCTGTGTTTGCTGTTACTGGTTCTTCTGTGTTACTGTAGCTGGTCTTCTGTGTTAATGTAGCTGGGGTGCTTGCTGTGGTAGCTGTACTGGTGCTTCTGTGTTATTGGTATTGAGCTCCGGTCTTTCTGTGTATCTGTACTGATTAGTCTTCTGTGTTACTGTAGCAGGGTCTTGCGTGGTGTTAACTTGTAGCTGTCTGCATGTTACTGTAACATATGGTGCTTCTGTGTTACTCGTACTGGACTTTCATTGTTAGCTGTAGCTGGGTCTTTCTGTGTTTGACTGTACGATGTGGTACTTCTGTGTTAGTGAGTATTCTGGTCATCTTTGTACTGTAGGGGCTTGTCTACGGCTTCTAGTGTACTGTAGTAAGGCTGGTCTTGCTAGTGTTACTGTAGTCTGGTCTTCTGTGTTACTTGTACTGGTCTTCTGTGTTACTTTAGAGGGGCTTAGGTCTTCTGTGTTAGACAGTACTAGGCATTCTGGTTATACTGAAATGAGACTGGTTCTTGCTGAGTGTTACTGTAGCTTGAGTGGCATTCTGTGTTACTTTGTAGGCAGGTCTGCTGTGTTACTGTAGCTTGGGTTTCTTAGTTACTGTAGGGCTGGTGGCTTTCTGATGTTACTGTACTGGTCTTCTGTTGGTTATGTATGTGGCGAGGTCTTCTGTAGTTACATTGTACGTGTTCTGTTGCTGTTTACTGTATCTGGTTCTTCTGTGTTACTGTAGTACTATGGGTCTTCTGTGTTACTGTAGCTGGTGCTTCTGTGTTACTAGTACTTGGTCTTGTGATATCTTTACTGGTCTTTCTGTGATCAGCTGTGGGTAAGCATGGGCTTGGTCTGTGTTAGCGTATGGTCTGGGTCCTTCTGTGTTAGCTGTAGTGCTGGTGTCTTCTGTGTTACTGTAGCTGGTCATAGCTGTGTTATACAGGTAGTAGCTGGGTCTTGTGTTACTAGTAGCTGGTCTTCTGGTTACTAGTACATTGTCTTCTTTGTGTTACCTGGGTAGCTGAGGTCTTCCTGTGATTGACTGTAGCTAGGTCTTCTGTGTTATTTATTACTGTGTCTTCTGTGTTTACATAGTACTGTTCTTTGTCGGTGTGTTACTTGTACTCTCTTGTGTTTCTGTAGCTAGGGTCTTCTGTGTCACTGTAGTCTAGGTCTATCTGTGTGACTGTACTGGTGCTTCTGTGTTACTGTACAGTGGGTCTTGCTGTGTGTACTGATAGGGCAGGGTCTTCTGTGTTAGCTGTACTGGTCTTTGCTGTGTTACGTAGCTGTCTTCTGTGTTAGCTGTACTGGTCTTCTGTGTTACTGTAGGGCTGTCTTCTGTGTTACTGGTACTGGGCCTGTGCGTGTGTTTACTTGGTACTGGTCTTCTGTGTTACATCGTACGGTCTTGTGTTACAGAGTACTAGGTCTTCTGGGTAACAGTACTGGTCTTCTGTGTATACTGTATCTGGATCTAACTTGTAGATATACTGTACATGGTCTTTCTTAGTGTTGTAGCTGTACTGGTCTTCTGTGTTATTCGGGGTAGGGGGGGGTGGGGGGGGGGGGGGGTGGGGGGGGGGGGGGGGTGGGGGGGGGTGGGGGGGGGGTGGGGGGGGGGGGGGGTGGAGGGCTGGGTCTTGTGTGTTACTAGTGAGCTTAGGTACTTGTACTGAGTCTGCTGTTTACTGGTACTGGTGCTTTGCTGTGTTAACTGTAGGCTGGTCTTCTGTGTTACTTACTGGTGGCTTCTGTGTTATTGGTACTGGTGGGCTTTCTGTGTTACTGTAGCTGGAGTCTTGCTGTGTGTACTGTTAACCGTCTTTGTTACTGTTACAGGTCTTCTGTGTCACTGTACTGGTCTTGTGTGTTACTGTAACTGGTGCTCTGTGTTACTGTAGGTGGTTGTGGTGGGTCAGTCTTCTGTGTTACTGTACTGGTCATTGGGCTGTGTTACTGTGTACTGTCTTCTGTGTTAACTTGGTACTGGTCTTCTGTGTTACTGTACTGGTCTTGCGTTGTTACTGTACTGGGTCTTGCTTGTGTTACTGGTAGCTGGTCTTTGCTGTTTTACGTGGTACAGGTGCTTCTGTGTGTACTTGTAGGGGCTGGGTCTATCTTGTGTTAGGCTGTACTTGGGTGCTTGCTGTGTTTACAGTACGGTTGGGTCTTCTGTGTTACTGTACTGTGCTTGCTGTGTTACTGTGTAGGCGTTGTGTCTTCTGTGATAGATCCGGTAGCCTAGTCCTGTACGTGGTCTTCTGTGTTACTTGTTCGGTCTTCGTTGTTAACGTGTAGCTGGTCTTCTGTGTTACTTGTAGCTGTTCTCTGTGTTGTACTGTGCTGAGTCTTCGTGTGTTACTGTACTGTCTTGCTGTGTTACTGGTACTGGTCTACTGTTTTACTCGGTACTGGTCTTCTGTGTTACAGTAGGGGCTTGGTCTCTCGTTACTGTACTTGGTCTTAGCTTGTAGTTACTGTACTGATCTTCGCTTGCGTGTGTTTACTGTACTAGGTGCTTCATGTTGTTACTGTACGAGTGTCTTCTGTGTACCGTTGTAGCTAGTCTTGTGTTTCTTAATGGGCTTTCTTTGTTACTGTACTGGTCTTCTGTGTGGTTACTTGTACTGGTCTTCTGTTTACTGTAGGGCTTGGTCTACGGAGTTAATGTACGTATGGTGCTTCTGTGTTACTGTAGGGCTTGGTGCTTCTGTGTTATATGAGTAGTTAGCATGGTCTTGTCTGTGTTACTGTAAATGGTCTTCTGGATAACTGTCAGTACTATTTGGTCTTTCTGTGTTGCTGTAGCTTCTTCTTTTGGTTACGGTACTGGTCTTCTGTTTTACTGTACTTGGGCTTCTTTATGTTACTAGAGGTACAGTCTTCGTGTGTTATGTAGCTGGTCTTCTGTGTTTACTGTACTGTGGTCTTCTGTGTTACTGGTACTGTCTTTCTGTGTTACTGTACTGGCCTTCTGTGTTAGCTGTACTTGTGACTAGAGAGTCATCTAGTGTTACTGGGGTAGCTGGGTCTTCTGTGTTTACTGGGTTAGGTGAGCTGGTGGCTTCGGTGTGTTACTGTAGGCTGTTTTTTTCTTGCTGTGTTATCATGAACTATTCATTACTGTGTTACTTGGTACTTGGGTCCTTGGGTGTTACTGTACTAGGTCTTCTGATGTGTGAGCTTGTACTGGTGCTTTCTGTGTTACTTGTAGGCTAGGTCTTCTGATGTTCGCTTGTAGGCGGTCTTCTGTGTTACTTAGCTGGTCTTTCTGTTTACGCTGGGATGGATACTGTAGTTCCTTCTTGAGTTTACTGATACGGGTTTTCTATCCTGTGTTACTGTATGCTGGTCTTAGTCTGTGTTACTGTAGGGGGCTTGTCTTCTTGTGTTACTGTACTGATCGTTCTTGTGTTAGCTGTGTAGGCTGATGCTTGTGTGTGTTATCTGTACTGGATGCTTCTGTGTAAGCTGTGAGCTGGTCTTGTGTTTGTTACTAGGTACTGGTCTCTGTGTTACTGTACTTGAGGGTGTCTTCTGGGTGTAGGCTGTACTGGTCCTTGCTGTGATTACTGTACTGATCTATCTGTGTTACTGTAAGGCTAGGTCTTCTGTGCTTAACTAGGTACTGTGCCTTCTGTGTTACTGAAAGCTGGTCTTGTGTGAACTATACATTGGCTTTTCTGTGTTAATTTACTGAGTTCTTCTGTGTTACTGGTACTTGTCACTCTTGATGTTATTGTCTCTGGGTCTTGCTAATTTGTGTTACGGGCTGGGTACTCCGCTTCTTTGTTACTGTACTCGTCTTCTGATTTACTTTACTGGTCTTTCTGTTTTACTGTAGCTGGTCTTCTGTGTTTACTTAGCTTCGGTCCCATCTTGTGTTACTGTAGCGGGTCTTCTTTGTTACTGTATGCTGGTGCTTACTGTGTTGACTTGTAGGGCGTGCTGTCTTCTGTGTTACTGTACTGATCTTCTGTGAGTTACTTGTAGGCTTGGTCCTCTCTGTGTATACATGTACTTTGGGTCTTCTGTGTTATCCTTGTACTGGTCTTGCGTGTGTTACTGGTACTGTCTTCTGTGTTACTTTTGCTACTGTGTGCTTCTTGTTGTCTGTAGCTGGTCTTGCTGTGAGTTACTGTAGGCTTGGTCTTGTGTTACTGTACTGTCGTCTGTGGTAGCTGTACTGGACTTCTGTGTTAGCAGTAGGCTTGGTCTTCCCTGTGTTACTGTTCATGGTCTTCTGAGTGTTATTTGTAGCTTAGGTCTTTCTGTGTTACTGACTGGTCGATTCTTGTGGTTGAGCTTGGGTAGGCTGGTGCTTCTAGTGTTAGCTGGTACTATGGTCTTCTGTGTTACTAGTATTGACTTCTGTGTTACTAGTACTGTCTTCTGTGTTATTACTGTTTAGCTGGCTTGCTGTGTTACTGTACGTAGGGTGCTTCTAGTGTTACGTGTACTGGTGGCTTCTGTGTTATTGAGGGTCGTGGAGTCTTTGCTAGTGTTACTCTAGCTGGTCTTGCTGTGTTAGCTGGTAGGCTGGATCTTCTGTGTTATAACTTTATCTGGTCTTGCTGTGTTACTGGGGGAAGCTGGTCTTCTGTGTTACTTGTAGGCTGGGTCTTCTGTGTTACTCATGTACGTGGTGCTTTCTGTGTTCTTACTCGTCTTTCTGTGTTACTATGGGTACTAGTCTTTGCTGTGTTACTGTAACTGGTCTTCTGTGTTTCACTTGTGAAGGTGGCTAGTTCTTCTGTGTGTATTACTGGTAGGCGGGGTCGTATCTGTGTTACTGTAGGGGCTGGGTGCTTCGGTGTTACTGTACTGGGTCTTCTGTGTTACTGTAGCTGTCTTCTGTGTTTACTAATTGACACGGTCTTGCTGTGTTAGCGAGTAGGCGAGGTCTTCTGTGTTACTGTACTGGTCTTGTGTGCTGTGTTACTGTACTGGTCTTCTGATGTGTTACTGGAGTAGGCTGGTCTTCCTGTGTTACTGTACTGGTCTTCTGTTTATTATACTAGGGCTTCTGTAATACTAGTAGGCTTGGATGCTTCATGTGTTTAATGTACCTGGTGTCTTCTGTGTTACTCGTACTGGTGCTTGTGTTAGCAGTAGCTTGGGTCTTCTGTGATAGGGGGGGGGTGTGTTGTGGGGTTGTGTTGGTGGGGTATGAGTGGTACTGGTCTTCTGCTGTTACTTGTTGTACTGGTCTTGGTGATACTGTAGCTGGTAGGCTTCTGTGTTACCTGATTGTTAGGCTGATCTTCTGTGATACTGTACTGGTGCTTCTGTGTTTTAGCTGTTCGCGGTCTTATCTCTGTGTTACTTACTAGTCATTGTTTTACTTTACTGTTTAGTGCTTGTGTTACTGTACTGGCCTCTTTGTTTACTTGTAACTGTGTATTGTCTGTTTTATTGTACTGGTCTTCTGTTGCTTACTTATCAGTGGCTTCTGTGTTACTGTACTGGTCTTGCGTGTGTTAGCAAGTTAGCTTGGTGCTTTGCTTGTGTTAAGTATGGTCTTCTTGTATACTGTACTGGTTTTTGTGTTACCAGGTAGGCAGGTGGTGGCTTCTTGTTACTGTACTGGTGGCTTCTGTGTTTACTGGTACTTGGTGTGGGTCTTCTGTGTTACTGTACTGATCTTCGTGTGTGACTACTGTACTGGGTCTTCTGTGTTAGCTGTACTGGGTGCTATCTTGTGTTGACTGTAATGCTGGGCTTGTGTTACTGTACTAGGTGCTTCTGTGTTACTGTACTGGGTGCTTCAGTGTTACTGTAGTGTCTGATGCTTCTGTGTTATTGATTACTGTATAGTTCATCTGTGTTAGGCTGTTGCTGGTCTTCTGTGTTACTGTAAGCTAGAGGTGGTCTTTGCTGTTTTACTGTAGCTGGTCTTCTGTGTTACTGTACTGGTCTTTCAGTGTTACTGTAGAGGGGGTGGTGGGTGGGGACTGGTCTTCTGTGTTGACTGTAGCTGGTCTTCTGTGTTACTGTAGGGGGCTGTCTTGCTTGTGTTACTGTAGGGGGGGCTGTGGTGGCTTGCTGTGTTACTGTAGCTTGGTCTTCTTGTTACTGGAGTACCTGATCTTCTGTGTAAATGTGGGGGGGGGCTGTTTTCTTCTGTGTTACTGTATGGTAGTGGGCTGGTCTTCTGTGTTACTGGTATCTGGTCTTCTGTGTTGACTCAGTGCAAGCTGGCTTCTTGTGTTAGGACTGTAGCTGATGTCTTCTGTGATTACTGTGTACTGGTCTTCTGTGTTACGGTAGCTGATCTTTCTGTGTTAGGCTAGTACTGATCTTTCGTGTGTTTACTGGGCACGGCGATCGTTCTTGTGTTTCTGTAGGCTGATGGTGCTTCTGTGTTACTGTAGCTGTGTCTTCTGTGTTACTTGTACAAATGTTTTTTGTCGTCTATGTTACGTTGGTAGGGCTAGGTGTATTCTGTGTTACATGTACTGGTCTTTACTGTGTTGATCTTGTACATGATGTCTTCTTGTGTTTACTTTGTACGGGGTCTTCTGTGTTACTGTAGGCTGGTCTTCTGTGTTACTATAGCTAGGTCTTCGATGTTACTCTACTGGTCCTTCATGTGTTACTTGGGTAGCTTGTCTTCTGTGTTACCGGTAGCTGGGTGCTTCTGTGTTACTGTACTGTGATCGATTCTGTGTTACTGTAGGGTGCTGGTCTTCTTGTGTTATCTGGTAGCTGGTAGTTGCTGTGTTTACAAGAGGGGGATGTTGTTTTTTTTTTTGTTTTTTTTTCTGTCTTGTGTTACTGTACTGGGTCTTCTGTGTTACTAGTACTGGTGCTTCTGTGTTACTGTAGGGAGATCGATTGTCTTCTGTTTACTGTAGGGCTGGTCTTCTGTGTTACTGTATTAGACTGGACTTTCGTGTGTCACTGTGTAGACTGGGGGTCTTCTGGTGTTACTGGTACGTGGTGGCTTCTGTTGTTACTGGTAGGGGCTGTGCTTCAGTGTGTACTGGTGAACTGTCTTGGCCGTGTTACTAGTACGGGGGGCAGTCTTCAGTGTTACTGTAGTGCTGGTGGCTTCTGTGTTACTAGGTTGGCTATTTTATAGGCTGGTGGCTTGCTTGGTTACTGTACTGTGTCTTCTTGTGGTAGCTTGTACTTGTCTTTGTGTTACTTGGTAGGGTGCATTATTGTCTCTTCTGTTTTAGGGCGGTACTGTGGGTCTTGCTGCGTTAGCTGTACTGGTCTTGGCTGTGTTACTGTAGCTGGGATCTTCTGTGTTACTGTACTGGTGTCTTGGTGTCACTGGTAGCTGGTGCTTCTGTGTTAGCTTTGTAGCTGGTGCATTGCTGTGATACTGGTAGATGCTGTCTTCTTGTTACTGATACTAGAGATCTTCTGTGTTACTGTACTTGTGTCTTCTGTGTTTACTGTACTGGTCATTCTGTGTTACTGACTGTAGCTGGGTCTTGTGATACTGTAGCTGGGTCATTCTGTGATTACTGTACTTAGGTCTTCTGGGGTGTTACTGTAATGTCTTGCTGTGTTACAAACTGTGCATGGCAGTCTGTGTTACTGTTAACGGGACTTTCTGTGTTTAACTGTAGCATGGGTGCCTCTGTGTTACTGTGGGGACTGGGTCTTATCTGTGTTACTGTACTTGGTCTTCTGCGCTGAGTTACTGTACTGGGGGCTTCTGGTGATTATTCTTTTAAGGGGCTGGTGCTTCTTTGTTTACTTGTAAGCTGGGTTTCTTTCTGTGATTACTTGGGGTACTGGTGCTTCTGTTTACTAGTACTGATCCTTCTGTGTTATCACTGAGCTGTGGTGCTTCTGTGACTACTGTACCTGTCTTCTGTGTTAACTGTACTAGTCTTGGTGTTACTGTAGCTAGTCTTTTGTTACTGTACTGGATTTTTTTTCTTCCGGTGTTAGGCTGTAGCTTTGGTGCTTGCTGTGTTACTTTGTATCTGTGTCTTTCTGTGTTATATGTATTCTGGTCTTCGTGTGTTACTGTAAGGGGCTGGGTCTTCGTGTTATTGTAGCTGGTGGCTTCTGTGTTACTGTACGTCGTGCTTCTTGTGTTACTGTAGCTGGTGCTTCTGTGTTAACTGTCAGCTGGGTCTTCTTTGTTACTGGTATGGGGCTGGTGGGCTTCTGTGTGTACTATAGGGGGGGGGAGGTTTGCTGATCTTCTGTGTTACCGTACCGGGTCTTCTTGTGTTACTGTAACTTGGTCGTCTTCTGTGTTACTGTACTGGTCTTCTGTGTTACTGTACTGGTCTTCTGTGTTACTGTACTGGTCTTCTGTGTTACTGTACTGGTCTTCTGTGTTACTGTACTGGTCTTCTGTGTTACTGTACTGGTCTTATGTTACTGTACTGGTCTTCTGTGTTACTGTACTGGTCTTCTGTGTTACTGTACTGGTCTTCTGTGTTACTGTACTGGTCTTCTGTGTTACTGTACTGGTCTTCTGGTTACTGTACTGGTCTTCTGTGTTACTGTACTGGTCTTCTGTGTTACTGTACTGGTCTTCTGTGTTACTGTACTGGTCTTCTGTGTTTCTGTACTGGTCTTCTGTGTTACTGTACTGGTCTTCTGTGTTACGTACTGGTCTTCTGTGTTACTGTACTGGTCTTCTGTGTTACTGTACTGGTCTTCTGTGTTACTGTACTGGTCTTCTGTGTTACTGTACTGGTCTTCTGTGTTACTGTACTGGTCTTCTGTGTTACTGTACTGGTCTTCTGTTTACTGTACTGGTCTTCTTTTACTGTACTGGTCTTCTTGTTTGTACGTTTCTTGTTACTGTACTGGTCTCTGTGTTACTGTACTGTTCTTCTGTGTTACTGTACTGGTCTTCTGTGTTACTGTACTGGTCTTCTGTGTTACTGTACTGGTCTTCTGTGTTACTGTACTGGTCTTCTGTGGTTACTGTACTGGTCTTCTGTGTTACTGTACTGGTCTTCTGTGTTACTGTACTGGTCTTCTGTGTTACTGTACTGGTCTTCTGTTTACTGTACGGCGTCTGTGTTACTGTTACTGGTCTTCTGTGTTACTGTACTGTCTTCTGTGTTACTGTAGGCTTCTGTGTTCTTCTGTTGTTACTGTACTGTCTTCTGTGTTACTGTACTGTCTCTGTGTTACTGTACTGGTCTCTGTGTTACTGTACTGGTTCTTCTGTGTTACTGTACTGTCTTCTGTGTTACTGTACTGGTCTTCTGTGTTACTGTACTGGTCTTCTGTGTTACTGAGTATCTGGTCTTTCTGTGTTACTGTACTGGTTCTTCTGTGTTACTGTACTGGTCTTCTGTGTTACTGTACTGGTCTTCTGTGTTACTGTACTGGCTTCTGTGGTTACTGTACTGGTCTTCTGTGTTACTGTACTGTCTTCTTCTGTGTTACGTACTTGTCTTCTGTGTTACTGTACTGGTCTTCTGTGTTACTGTACTGGTCTTCTGTGTTACTGTACTGGTCTTCTGTGTTACTGTACTGGTCTTCTGTGTTACTGTACTGGTCTTCGTGTTACTGTACTGGTCTTTGTGTTACTGTAAATGGTCTTTGTTACGTACTGGTTTCTGTGTTACTGTACTGGTCTTCTGTGTTACTGTACTGGTCTTCTGTGTTACTGTACTGTCTT
>NC_069421.1:881998-931518 GCF_026875155.1 Cherax quadricarinatus
AAAAAGCCGGGTTTTGACACCCTTTTATTTATGTTGTTGCTTTGACCTGCCAGATTAACATTATGTAAGTGGGTGTTATGTTTCATGTACTCAGGGTCTGGTTTGTAGTAAGAGTGGTAATTATTCTTTTACTCAAGAACTTTTAAATCATCTTGGCTTTGTAAATGCTTTATGCTTTAATCAGGAAGGCAATATTCTTTTCTCAGGAGATAAACAAGGTGTTATTCTGGTGTGGAATGTTGATGTTATGAAAAAAGATAAAGGAAAGAAAAAGCCAAAGATTCTTTCTTTGGAGCGTGAAGTTAAAATGAACGATATTATTGGGAACACCATAAACAGCATCTCTTGTCATCCTAGTGGGTTTCGCTTGATGGTTCATACAAGAGACAGTCAGATAAGACTTGTCAATCATAAACATTGGACAATAACCCACAGACTTCGAGGCTTATTAAATGTTCGAGAGCAAATGCGAGGTTGCATTAGCCCGTGTGGTACCTGGGTGATATCAGGTAGTGAAGATGGCGGACTTTATGTGTGGAATTCAGATACAGGGGATATGGTTTCAGCTCTAATGAACCTACCAATAGAGGGAACTATCTCCTGTGTTGACTATCACCCACTTGATCACATGATGGCTCTGTGTTCTTATTCTAATGAAACCCTGTTCTTATTTAGGTTATAACCAAGAAAGTATGTCATCTAATACAACTGTCCCAATGTCTGTCCAACCAGCTACCTCAAGAAGCTTACAAACATCTCTACCAAGAAGTCCAGGCCCTAGTCACCTGCCATTAAAACAGCTTTTATCCCCAAATCTCAAATACCAAAGTCATATTAATCCCAAAGCCATGTCTTCTCCAGCAAAATCCCTCTTAAATTCTGGGGAGGAGAGAAAATCAGAAATAAAAACTTTTACATACAGTCATTCAGTCATGGAGAAAAAGCATACAATCTTTACTGTGAGCAGGCAGTACTTGTTGGATAATGATCAGACACTGAACAAAGGAGGACTCAGACATCATCATGGGGATAAGATCTTAAAGAAATTAGATTCTGTGTTGAAGATGGCAAGTGAGGATCCATTAAACATGAGTGGCAACAGAGTCATGTAAGATCATATTTTAAGTTCCAATCTACTTAAGTTAGCATATTACCTTCAGGTTAGTTTACCATTTTACTGTGTTGATGAATATTGATACACAAAAGGCTGAATGTCAAATTTCTGGATGTGCATATGTCTAGAGTAACTGACATGTCTGATCATTATTTAGTTATAGCTAAAGTAAAAGGATGGTAGAGCATAAGAACAATGGTGTCAGTGGGTGAAAGAGAAGCAAAGTAAAAGATAATGAATGTATGTGGTGGGAGATTTTCTAGTCATGTTTTGCTAATGATACACTGCTTTTGAGATGTTTAGAAGAAAAATTGCAGAGGTAGGTTAAGTAATTTAGGAGGGTGTACAAATGAAGGTAGTTAAAAGTAAACAGAAAATTGCAGTGTGATGAGAATATAAAGATGTCTATACAGTGAAATATTTAACATTAGGTTGTTTGGAGGTAGCATGGCAGCAGTGTTTTTGTTTAGATTTTTGGAAGTGGATATGTCAATACATAAGTTTTTGAAAGTTGAGTTGGGTTACATAATAGACAAGGACAAGGAGGAGAGGTTTGTGTAAAAGAAATGTTTTTCAGTGGATACGTGTAAGTACTGTTGAAGTGATAAGGCTCTGAACATCCAGTGATCATGCAAGCATGCTAGATTGTAGTGAGTGTAAACAAGTGGGTTTTGGGATCTGATATGCTGTTATAGTATAAGCAAGGTAACCATGAAGAGATTCAAGAAAACCAACTAGTTGAAATTGAGTTTTGGAAGTGGTAAGTATAGTGCCTACACTCTGTAGCATGAGTGGGGATATACAGTTTGGTGGTTCATGAAATATGATGCCAGTGCACTTCTGGAAAGGTAACTAGGGAGCGTGTGATGGTGAATATATTTCCTTTTAGGGTATCCTACCATGGTGGGAAATAGCTGACATGTTAGAAAAATCATAGTTCAGGATATGTAAAGTGCCTTGCACCTGGAGGACAGGTGGTGATATTGCGTTTTGAACAGAAGTATCAGTGCTCCTCTGGCAAAACAGTGATGGAATGAGTGATGGAAAAATGTTTCTTGTTTTTGGGTCATGCTTCCTTGGTGGGAAACGGTTGTTGTTTTTAAAAAATGATCCAAATACTTTCACCATACTCTTCTTATTGGTGTTACTCTGCTAATGTTTTTCAGTAGTACTTGTCTGAATGCATTTACACTTTTGTCTATGCTTCTTTGTGCTTACATGCTTGAGTAATATTTGTTTGTGTTAGCAAGTTGAGTAAATTAAATTTATTCTTCACCTGGGATTATACCCAGAAGACTGACTATTGAGTGTGCTCATCCTAGGTGTGCTTATTTTTAATTTTTAATTTCTTCTTTCAACAAACTGGCCATATCCCATTGAGGTAGGTGGCCCAAAAGGAAAAGCTAAAGTTTCTCCTCTTAAATTTAATGTATACAGGAGAAGGGGTTACTAGCCCCTTCCTCTCGGCATGTTTGTCGCCTCTTATGACATGCATGGCTTACTGAGGAAGAATTCTGTTCCACTTCGCCGTGGAGAAATTTTTAATTTGTTTGTTTTATTTTCAGAAGCAGCTGTGGTGAAAGGCTTTTACCTTTGGGACAACTTGCTACTGTTTTGTATGATTTCACCAGCTCTGAGCCAGATGAACTGTCAGTTAAGCAAGGTACTTTTGAAGGTTTTGAAAACATCCTTACTGCAACCTTTTCTTTTTTACATGTTTTTTTTTTCCCACTTTACATAAGATAAATATAATGCTATAAAGCTTTTACTTGACTTTTAGAAGCTAATGTAGACTTACAGACCATTTTTACACATTGGTTGTGATGAACCACTCAGGGATTGCCATCTGTCAGTTGTACCCCTGCATCACCAGTTTTGGACCTCCATACCTTTTTTCACCTTCCATTCTCCAAAACAGATGCCTGTTTTGTATGTCTTCTTGGTATGTACTGTTCTGATGACCCAGAACCTATTAATACACCAAAAGCTATTATGATTAGACTCTGCTTATTTGTATTTCTGTAGAGATAATGCATTGATTGTTAACACCACTGGAGAGTGAGTTAGCAGGCTTTGATGAGTAGGTTGTCTTTATTAAGCTCTTTTGTTTCTCCAGATTAGAGGA
Organism: Cherax quadricarinatus; assembly: GCF_026875155.1. Lineage (NCBI taxonomy): Eukaryota > Metazoa > Arthropoda > Malacostraca > Decapoda > Parastacidae > Cherax > Cherax quadricarinatus. The sequence continues at coordinate 885,238 of NC_069421.1, forward strand.
AAGTGATAGACATATTCAGTGTTCAGGCTCTATGACAAATTAAGGCCTGTTAAGTGTCCTCAGGACATAAAATGAGGATTTGTTCTGTTGTTCTAAGACAGTCAAAAATCTATTGGCAGCAAGATTCTGTTGAGAAATCATTGCTTGTTGCATTATGACAACATCAGTAGATAAGCTAGTCCAAGTATCGGGAAATATTTGATACACTGACTATAATATTGTATAAATTAATGTTTAAAATAAATGGGCTGTTCTTGTGTTAAAATAGCTCATTGCATAGCAGTAGTAATATGAGCTTCCTTGATTAGAATAAATATTATAGGATAAGAAGGATGATCAAGCTATATAGGCACCTCAGAAGATAGTTGGGCAGCCAGTTAGGATGACTTACCAACACTGATGCTCTGTATAACCACTCCACTTTCTAAACTACACAACTGTTTATCATAAGTGAGTTAGACATTACAACTTGTAATTATTTTTTCCAGCACCCTTATTACAAGCCAGAGTTGTGGAATAATATAGCCTCATACAAGCTTCTATGTTAACCCTTTAAATAAACCTATAAATTTTAAGTATTATTAAAAAATACTACTTTAACCCTTTCAGGGTCCAAGATTTAAAAAAAAAAAAAAAGTTTGTTATTTTTACTCATGAAATGGTAGAGAATCTTTTTCTGAAGGTAATAAAACAAAAAGTATGAGATTTGATGGAAAATTGATGAAATTACACTCGCGAATTTTACTGCATCAGTGATATTGTCCACTTTGACTCCTATTTTATACCAATTACATTATTCCAGTTGACCAAATTCTTAGCTATTTTGCTAGTATTACTTCTATTTTACCAGTTGAGCACAAGAAACTGCCCAGTCAACTATTTCAACTACCCAATAAAGTGATCAGACATTGGTAATTTGGCCAATTTCACACATTTTCAAAACAGGGGGCCAGAATAAACAATGCAGGCATTCCTGGCACTAAAATAATGTTTGCTCCATTTATTAGTTATGTTTCCAGGCTTTATAGATGAATTCTGTTTTGATTTTTTAATTACATTAAAAATTTTTATTCACACCAAAAAATAGAAGATTTACTGTTATGCAATATTGTAATAATTGCATAAATAATATCAGCGCATTTGTGAATGTATATTAGATCCACCAGTTGACGTGTATTGGATGTGTGACGTCATTTGTTTACTCTTGAACACCGGCAAAAATCAAACATTTCCGCTACCTTGAGCTCATTTTCAAGCTATTTTCAATAATAAAACAAATCAAAATCATCTCTATTCCTGTAATATATCTTCCATTCTATCAGATAAGACCAAGAAACCGTGAGTACAACCGTAAAAACCATACGAAAATACACCGCAAAGTCAGAGTTTTAATCCAAAAACACAGTTGCATTTTTCCCCCTCATTATGCACTGCATGCTGCAGGATTTGTTTTATATGGTGTACACTTACCACATAGATGCATTCTCTTATATCTAGGACAAAATTTACCACTCACAGCTTATCTAAGTGAGCTGAGCTCATGACGTAGAACTACGGCTTGGACCGTCAGAGGGTTAAGTCCCAGTAAACCAATTTAGTATCTTGCCAATGCATTAGATATTCCTTTGTGCTGCTGTGTATACACAAGTGTTGTTAGTGTCATCCCTGCTGGAGGCATTTTCATGTTCACAAATCCTCTAGGAAAAATCTCTCCCAGTTTCCCCCACATAAGCCTCGGTACAGTGCCCACAGGGGATGGTTTATACTTCTATTACCTTAGACGGAAGAAGAAAAGGCACAAAACTGTGACTGGAACAATCTACAAATAACCCACACATAGGAGAGAAGACATTATGATGACATTTCAATCTGTCTTGGAGCATTTACATTAAATGGAGATGTTTTTCTTGGTGAGCATCACCAGTTGAAGCTGTGGTAATAGTAGACTTTTATGTTACTTTTGGCAAAAGCTCATGTGATGTGTGTGTGTAGCTACATCACTGTTGAATAACTCCAGAAATTTTGAGTTATCTCTAGCAGCCGGTTCATTGTGTAGAATATGGCTTGAGCTCTGAATCTGCAATCCTGGATAAAGTGAGAGGGGAAGTGAAGATGTGTATGTGTCTGTTGAATGTAGCTGCATATTCCCCAAGAACTCAGGATACAGATACGTTGAGCCCTCGGGAAGAATGCTATGACCTTGCATTTTGTGCAAGACTCATGGTGTGAAAAGAAGTGTGCAAGGCCATATTTATTGGTAGGCTTCCTATAAACCTTGAAGGACACTGTATCTTTCTCAGGTCTGCCGGAGAGGAGAGTGTCAAGGAAGGGAAGCTTAGCATCAGCTTCAACTTTAAACTTAATGGTTGAGTCTATGTTGTTGATTTTGTATAGAAGTTCTTGTATGTTCAAAATGTCTGGGATAGAGGCCCAGGATATTGTCAGCATACCAGAGCCAAGAAACATATTGTCAGCATACCAGAGCCAAGAACCAAAGCATCTTCAGTGAATTGCCTTCTTTCTATAATTTTTGTTTTTAACACGTTGGTTGTCTCTCACCGAGGCAGGGTGACCCAAAAAAGAAAGAAAAACTGTCACCATCATTCAGTACTTTCACCATCATTCACACATAATCACTGTCTTTGCAGAGGCGCTCAGATATGACAGTTCAAATGTCACTCCAAACAGCCAATATCCCAAACCCCTCCTTTAAAGTGCAGGCATTGTACAGTACTTCCCACATCTAGGATTCCAGTCTGGCTAACCAGTTTCCCTAAATCCCTTCCCTACACTCTAACAGCTTGTCAGGTCCCAAAAAACATTCGTCTCCATTCACTCCTATCTAAAATGCTCACACATGCCTGTGTGTATGCCTTGCATACAAAACCTCTTTTACCCCCTCCCTCCATCCTTTCCTAGGATGACCCCTACCCCTCCTTCCCTCCACTACAGATTTATATTCCCTCTAAGTCATCCTATTTTGCTCCATCTTCTCTAAATGACCAAACCACCTCAACAATTCCTTTTCAGGCCTCTGAATAATACTTTTGGTAACTCTACACCTCTTCCTAATTTCCACACTACAAATTCTCTGCATAATATTTACACCACACACATTGCCCTTAGACATGACATCACTGCTTCTAGCCTCCTACTCTCAGCAGCATTTGCAACCCATGCTTCACACCCATATAAGAGTGTTGGTATCACTATACTCTCATACATTCCATTAAAAATGATTTAACTACCAGTACATTTTAAAAAAGTTAGATACAACTAGGTAAGAAAAAAAAGTCATGCAATAATAAAAGATCTATTGTTATACGTGTCTTTTTTCCACTTCTTGTTGGCCCACAGCCATACTCCAACTCCAAGATCATTACTGAAAGAATGTTCATAATTTTGTGTATTATTCTTTCTCGTTTGACTTACAGGTGATTATGTGAATGTAGTACAGGAGATGAATGGAGACTGGTGGCTTGTTCGCACTGCAGACATGAGGACCACAGGTCTAGTACCAGCATCATATCTTCAGCACTTGCCAGGAGGGTTTAGGCAAGAACAAGAAGATGAAATGGGCTCTGGAAAAGTATGTTATTTATCATTGTCAATGGTTTGTTATTTTATAATTTATTTTCTCTGGAACTTTTAATAATGAGTATTCCCTGTGTTAAATTTCTCCCTTTAAGATTTTTTTTGTCCAACAAGTCAGCCGTCTCCCACCTAGGCAGGGTGACCCAAAAAGAAAGAAAATCCCCCAAACGAAAATACTTTCATCATCATTCAACACTTTCACCTCACTCATTCATAATCACTGTTTTTGCAGAGATACCCAGATGCAACTGTTTAGAAGCGTATATAAAGATACAATATAAAAAGTGACCCAAAATAATATAATAAACTCCATATAGAATATAATATCAGGGCCCCAATTATATATATACCATCCTATTACACATCTCTCCAATCTGCTAATGTTCCAAACCCCCTTTAAAGTGCAGGCATTGTACTTCCCATTTCCAGAACTCAAGTTTGGCTGTATAAAAATAACCAGTTTCCCTGAATCCCTTCACTAAATATTACCCTGCTCATACTCCAACAGCTCATCAGGTCCCAAAAAACCATTCGTCTCCATTCATTCCTATTTAACAAGCTCATGCACGCTTGCTGGAAGCCCAAGCCCCTCGCTCACAAAACTTCCTTTACCCTCTCCCTCCAACCGTTTTGAAGACGACCCCTACCCCGTCTTCCTTCCCCTACAGATTTATATGCTCTCCATGTCATTCTACTTTGATCCATTCTCTCTTAATGACTAAATCACCTCAACAACCCCTCTTCATCCCTCTGACTAATACTTTTATTAACTCCACACCTTCTCCTAATTTCCACACTAAGAATTCTATGCATAATATTTACACCGACATTGCCCTTAGACAGGACATCTCCACTGCCTCGAACTGCCTCCTCACTGCAGCATTTAGAACCCAAGCTTCACACCCACTATACTTTCATACATTCCCTTCTTTGCCGCCATTGATAACGTTTTTTGTTTCTACATATATGTACCACTATACTTTCATACATTCCCTTCTTTGCTGCCATTGATAACGTTGTTTGTTTCTACATATATGTACCTCAATGCACCACTCACCTTTTTTCCCCTCATTTTAATTAATGTGGTGAGATATTTAAAGCAGCTAGTTTGCACTCTTATATTTATGTCAGTAGGCATTTGCTTGTCAAATATGAATAATAATATAATAATATCTTTATTTCTACAAGTGCATGTACAAGGCATACAGGCCTAACTGACATGAATGACTTACTATTGTATAGAAAGCTGCTTGTTATGCAGAGAATTTCGGGCAAATTAGGTCAGTTTGGTCCCAGGATGCGACCCACACCAGTCGACTAACACCCAGGTACTCATTTTATACTGATGGGTGAACATGGAGAGCAGGTGTCTTATGGAAACATGTTCTAATGTTATCCAGCCGAACCAGGGATCTGAACTCTGGACTTCAGTGTGTGAGCTGAGTGCGCTAGTGATCGAGCTATGGGACACCTAAAGAAATTTTCATGTATACAGGAGGGCCCCGTTTCTATGGCTGTTATGTTCCCAACCCCCAGTGATTGCGTTTTTTTTCAATGTTGAATGCATCTAAAATGCCTAATAACAAGTTTACAGTATCATATATTAAGTACTCAATAGTGCAAGGCATAAAAAAACAGATACAATACAAATGTAAAATAAATACACAGTACATACAGTACTTACCTTAAAATATGGCACCAGCTGCCCTTCTCTTATACAGCTGTTGTGTGAAAGCAGTGGAAAAGCAGAAAAAATACTGAATATGTTGAACAATAGCTCATTTGAAAACCAATAAAAATGCGGAACAGAAAGAGGGGTGCCTAATATACAGGGCCTTCCTGTACAACAATTTCTATATGTTGATACTTGAGTAGATTATTTGACTGTTAATCCTCTTTTGAACTTAGTTCCTTTTTTTTTTTTTTAACAAGTTGGCTGTCTCCCACTGAAGCAGGGTGACCCAAAAAGGAAAAAAAATCCCCCAAAAGAAAATACTTTCATCATTCAACACTTTCACCTCACTCATACATAATCACTGTTTTTGCAGAGGTGTCCAGATACAACAGTTTGGAAGCATATACAAAGATAAAAATCTCTCAGATATAACTTATCCCTCCAAACTGCCAATATCCCAAGCACCTCCTTTAAAGTGCAGGCATTGTACTTCCCATTTCCAGTACTCAAGTCCGACTATATAAAAATAACCAGTTTCCCTGAATCCCTTCACTAAATATTACCCTGCTCACACTCCAACAGCTGGTCAAGTCCCAAAAACCACTTTTCTCCATTCTCTCCTATCTAACACGCTCATGCACCCTTGCTGGAAGTCCAACCTTCGTTTCAGCTTTTCCGAGGACGACCCCTACCCCGCCTTCCTTACCCTACAGATTTATACACTCTCCATGTCATTCTACTTCGATCCATTCTCTTTAAATGACCAAACCACCTCAACATCCCCCCTTCATCCCTCTGACTAATACTTTTATTAACCCCACACCTTCTCTTAATTTCCACCCTCCGAATTCTGTGCATAATATTTACACCTCACATTGCCCTTAGATGGGACATCTCCACTGCCTCCACCCGCCTCCTCACTTCAGCATTTACAACTCAAGCTTTTCACCCTTATAAGAGTGTTGATACCACTATACTTTCATACATTCCTTCTTTGCCTCCATAGAAAAACATTTTTTGTCCACAGATAAATCAACGCACCACTCACTTTTTTTCTTCATCAATTCTGTGGTTAACCTCATCCTTCATAAACCCATACATTGACACGTCAACTCTCAAATACAGTATCTGAAAAACATTCACTTTTTCCCCAATATTCCTCTCCAATGTGATATCCTTTTTTTTCTTTATCAAATCATTTGATACCCTCATCACCTTACTCTTATCTGTGTTCACTTTCAACTCTCAAACCTTTACACACCCTCCCAAACTCGTCGACTAACCTTTGCAACTTTTCTTTAGAATCTCCCATAAGCACAGTATCTCAGCAAAAATTAACTGTGTCAATTCCATTTTGTATTTGATTCCCCTTAATTTAATCCCACCAATCCCTCGAAAACTGTCGGGCTGGGATGTTCCCCTTTTCGGAAAGCGTCGCATTATTTTTCTTCCAAACTTTGGCTCGCAAATGGTGGGTTTTTGACTTGCTAATCGTCATTCCTCCTGGATGCGTACTCAGGGCTCTGAGCCCCTTTTGCCCCTTTTCCATCCAGTGTGCCATTGTTTACCAGTGAGCGACAGTCCCCTCACTTGTTCACATGAAATATTTCATAATATGTACAGTGGAACCTAAAATATCGAACTTAATCGTTCCGGGAGTTAGTTCTAAATTCGAAAAGTCTGAAATATTTTCAATATTTCGCATAAGAAAAAATGGAAAAAAAACTAATCCGTTCCAGAAACCCAAAAATATTCACAAAAAAAAATACATTTCATAGAGATTAATTTTAGTTTTAACATACCCACAACAAATATAGTGTTCAATTATGAAACAGTTTTAAATAAATTTAAATAACATATAAAAAGAACTTTTTATTTACCTTTATTAAAGATTGGTGATGGCTTCTTGAAGATAGGGAAGGGAGAGGGGAGTTGGGGTTGTTTTTGGGAAAGGAAAGAATCCCCTCCTGAGGTCTTCGGGTTTCAAAGCCCTCTCTGGGGTTATTTCCCCTTCTGCCTTTTAATGCCACTAGGACTAGCTTGAGAGTCACTGGCCCCCTGTCTCACAAAAATAACTGTCCACAGTTTTCTGTTTCTGGGTGCCTCTTTAAGATTTCCCTAAAATGGGACATGGTTCTGTCACTGAACTTGTTGCAAAGATGGTTTGTTTCAGCTTGCTCAGGGTGGTACTTCTCCACAAATTTTTGGACATCATTCCACTTCTGTATTATTTCCTTCTTCACATCTAGGGTTTTTTCTCACTTTCTTTCCCACAGGGTACCACTAGCAAGTTTCTTTGGGCCCACTGTGCTTATTTCACAGTCCCACAAGCACTAAACACAATGAAATAATATAAAATGTTTGAATGAGAGCATCAACAAAACCAGACTGGCTCACGGAGCCTGCGTGGGGACGCAGACAGTGCGGGCTGCCGGACAGGTCCGGTGCCCAGCGGTTCGAAAATAGGGGCGAGCTCGATAATAGGACAAAGTTGGTTTGAAAAAAGGGTTCTATTTTCGAAGAATTCGAATAAGCGATACATTTGAAATTTGAGGTTCCACTGTATTCCCATCATTTTAGTGCTTGCAAGTGCTAAATAAACTACCATGGCTCCAAAGAAAGCTCCTAATGCTAAGCCTTTGGTAAAGAAGGTGAGAAATTGATTGAATTTAAGAAAAATACATTGAACAATGTGAAAGTGGGTACGTGTGGCCGAAAATGGCAAGGATATAAACAAATCCCTACAATCATATCTTCCTCGTGGCCCAAAAAAAGGAAATCAAGGAAGCTGTTGTTGCAAAGGGGGTAAATATGCTGACTTAAAAATGAGATAACCAGTACTCGAAGAAGTTGAGAAGTTATTATCGGTGTGGTAAACAAGAAACAATTAGCAGGAGATAGTCTTATGATGTTTATTATTTGTGAAAAGGCTAGCAGTTTTCATGAAGATCTGGTAAAGAAATTGCCTGCAAAGAGTACTGATATTTGTGAATTTAAGGCCCGCAAAGGTTGGTTTGAGAATTTAAGAAGCGTAGTGGCCCTACACAGTGTGGTAAGGCATGGTGAGGCTGCCCCGTTCGGACAAAATTGCAGCTACAAAATTTGTAAGTGAATTCAAGGAGTACATAGAGGCTGAAGGACTGAAAACCCGAACAAGTGTTCAATTGTGACAAAACAGGCCTCTTTGGAAGAAAATGCCAAAGAGGACCTACATTACTCAGGAGGAAAAGGGACTGCCAGGACACAAGCCTATGAAAGACGGCTGACGCTCATGTTCTGTGCTAATGCTAGTGGGGATTTCAAGTGAAGCCGTTTATAGTGTACCATTCTGAAAATCCCAGAGTGTTCAGGAAAAACAATGTTATGAAGAGTAAATTGTGTGTGTTTTAGAGATCTAATAATAAGGGATGGGTCACGAGGGAAAATTTTTTTCGGTGGTTCAATGAAGTGTTTGGCCTTAGTGTGAAGAATTACCCTGGAAAAGAAATGAGATCTCAAGTTTCCTCCCAGTAATGGACAATGCACCCCGCTCATCCTCCAAAATTGGATTTACCTAATTCTGCAGGAGTGTGGGTTCATCACAGTTAGTTCTTGCCCCCGAATACCATCCTCTCCTCCCGCCCATGGACCAGCAGGTCATTCAAACTTTAAAAAACTCTACACCAAAGCAATGTTTCAAAGGTGCTTTAATGTGACCACAGACACTCACTTGACCCCAAGAGGTTTTGGAAAGAACACTTCAGTATCCTCCATTGATAAGTTTTATAGGTAAGGCTTGGGAGGGAGTGACTACCGGGGTTTGAACTCTGCTTTGGGGGAAAATGTGGCCAGATTGTGTCCACAAGAGGGATTTTTTAAGGGTTTTTTGGCTGACCCCGATGAGTCTGTCAGTTTGTGAACTCTATTGTGGCTTTGGGAGTTCCATGGGGTTGGATGTGAGTTTGGAGGATACGTGGAAGAGTTGGTGGAGGACCACAATGAAGAGCTAACCACTGAGGAGTGCAAGAGCTTCAGCAAAAAACAGCAACAGAACGCTAGCATGAGCTTCTTGGTTTTGGGAATTTAATTCTAAAAAGCTTGGAATCTTATGGGGAGAGGCTGCAGGAGTTATTTGAAAGTACAGTCCAAGATATCTAATCTTGGTATACCAAGGAAAGCATTTCTTCGGCTTGGCAGTGGAGGCATGTGAGCGTAACCTACGCAAAAACTGTAGGTAATGTTTGGATTTGTTCGTACCACGTGGATGAGTTGTCATTACGTAATGTTATCCAAAAATAAACTGAAAAATTTGGGAATATTACCCAAGACCTTTCTCATCAGTTCACGTCAGGTAGCACAGGCAGTTACCAAACCGAAATGGGCATAGTTCTATTACTGCATCAGTACTTTGGTGTGTAGGAAATGCGGTTGTATGCTTAGTAGAAGGATCTAACATTAATTTGATGATAGGCCTGCGCAATATCAATCTCTGAAAAGAAGGAAGAGTCATGAAATTGTGTAGATCCTATCTATTAGGGCATAGGCTCAGCATCCATGTGTTATAGCATTAAGGCCTTCTGAGTCAATAGAAGTCTATATGGAATATCCTCCTTATTAACATGGACTACTGGTGAACAATATGAAGATACTGAAGGTTCAATGATCTTTAGTTTTAATAATTTGTCTACTCACGGTCAATGCATCCTAAGGTGTAACTGGAACTGGTATATTTTCGTGTTTGATAGGATTGTCCATCTCAAGTCAATCTGGTGGACTACCGTGGAGGTAAACCTGGAATATCCGTAAAGACGTCTGAAAAGTTACTCACACATTGAAGTAGTTCATGTCTCTTATGAGTCATCCAAAGATTCATTAATATTAAGGTGGCGGCGTCAGAGAGGTCAAGAGTCACCAAGTCATGTAGTTTCTTCATCATGGTCTAAGTTAGCGGTGTCAATTACGCACCACTTTACATTCTTCAGTTGTTTATCAGTTGTTGATGGAGGAAAAACCTAAGTCAAAGTTATCAAGGCAGTTAACCGAATTTCTTCGGTAATATTTCTTAACCCTTTCAGGGTCCGTCCCGTAGATCTACGGCTTTACGTTCAGGGTCCAAACCGTAGATCTACGCCATGAGCTCTGCTCACTATGTTAAATGTGAGTGTTACATGTGTGCCTAGATATGAGAGGAATAACATCTATGTGGTATGTGTGCACCACATAAAACAGATCTGCAGCACACTGTGTATGAAAGAGAGAAAAAATGAAATCATGATTTTTCGATTAAAACAGCAACTTTGCAGTGTTTTTTCGTATGTTTTTTATAGTTGTATTTGCGATTTCTTTGGTCTCATTTGATAGAATGGAAGACATATTACAGAAATAGCGGATGATTTTGATTGGGTTTTAGCGCTGGTAATGGCTGAAAAATGAGCATCAATGTAGCTGAAAGGTTAAATTTTTGCCGAATATTCAAGGGTTAACACAAACGACCTCACACATCTAATACACGCCAGCTGGTGGGTTCTAATATACATTCACAAATATGTTGATGATTATTTATACAAGTATTACAGTAATGCATAACAGTATAATCTTCTATTTTTCGGTGTGAATAAAAATTCATTATGTGAATAAAATCAAATGGAAATTATTTGTAGCTCAAAACATAATATTGAACAGAGGACTGTTGTTTGTGCCAGGAAGCTACATTGTTCATTCTTAGACGTCCAAATGTAGATCTCCTCTATTTTTATGCTTTCAAATGGAGAAAATTCACGTCGGAGCGCTACTTGCGTAAAATAGATCTACGTTGGAACAGTTTAACCCTTTGACGTCGCAAGCCTTTCTGAAATTTGTCATTCTATGTGCCAAAGTATTTGGAAAAAACAAAAAAAAAAATGTTTTCTTATTGGAATGATGGAGAATCTTTTCCGTGGTTAATGACACAAAAGTACGAATTTAGTCGCAAATCATGGAATTGCGCTCCCACAAGTTAGCGGTCTCAGCAACATATACGCATCGGCGATTTTAATTTTAGCGACTTTGAGCCATGTTTTGGGCAATTTCGTTGTTCCAGTTGACCAAACTCATAGGCTATTTTCTTTAGAACTCCAGTTTTTCTATTGGTTTGAGTCAAGAAATGCCATGTACCAATTAGAACTACACGATAAAGTGGTCAGAGAAATTGCGCAATTTGGCTAATTCACGCAATTAATAATGATGGCCAATTTCAAAACTGGGTTCCAGAATAAACAATGTAGATCTTCTTGGCACTAAATAAACATGTCCTTGTTCATTAGCCACATCTCTGGCCTCTCTTATATTATCTAATGCTTTCTATTTTGATTTTTTACTTTCATACCAAAAAGTTACAAAATTTACTGATCAGCAGATACGGCTTATTGAAATAATGGTATAAATAATATCAGTGCACTAGTGAAAAGAATATTACGACTCCCCAGTTGATGTGTATTGGCTCGTGTGGTGTAATTTGCTTTCTCCTGAACATTGGTAAAAATCGACATTTCCGTACTTTTGAGCTCAATTTCAGGTTGTTTTCATAGTTGAAAGATAATGAAAATCATCTCTATTTCTGTATATGTTTTACATTTTATACTGAGACCATGGAAAGAACAAGAATATAATGATAAATACTATACGAAAATACAACTCAATAAGTCGGTATTTTATCCAAAAAAACGGATCAGATTTTTTTTTTTCATTATGCACTGCATTGCTGTAGGATGTTTTTTTTTATTTGGTGTACCACTGACCACACAGACCATTCTCCCACATGTGGGCCTACCAGCTTTCTCCTGCCTGATTTGGGAAGCACTAGAATTTACGTGTAAAATACGTCAGAAACAGTAAATACATATTGCGTATGACGTAATATGTACGACGTAAACCAGTTTCAATGGTGTGTTGTTAAGGGTAACGGCTCCCCATTTTTCAGTACCTTTGCATCCAAAATTTTACCTACTACTCCTAACAACAATTTTTACCCACTTTAGCATTGAATCCCAACCACAAGTTACTCTCACACTTGATTCAAAACTCCCCAATGCACTCATCAACATTCCCAAAAAACTCCCTCTCTCTCCTCTCCACTTCTCTCTTCTCCAGGTGCAGATAATGCTTACTTTAACCACTTTTCAATCCAACTTTTTTACTCCACCATATACTTGATTATATACATGTTTATTCCTCTTTTCCTGCCATTAAACTTATTTCCTTCAATTTATTGCTACTCCTTCTTTAGCTCTAACTCTTTGTGAATCCCTTTGACCGAATCCCATTTATTTCTCCCCACTGAAACTCTCCACCCCCTTCGCTTTGTTTCACTTAATGCCTAGGACATCCAGCTTCTTCTCATTCATAACATCCACAATCATGGTTCTTATCATTCGCACAACATCTATGCACATTTCATACATCCCCAATTTGACGTTTTCTTCTTATTCTTTTTAGTAGGCAATACAGGAAAAGGGGTTACTAGCCCATTGTTCCGGTATATTAGTTGACTTTTACAACCTGCATGGCTTAAAGAGGGAAGATTCTTTTTCCACCTTCCCATGGAATATAAAAGGAAAAGCTATAAGAACAAAAAGATAAGAAAGAAGAAATTGTCAATGTGGAAGTTGAATGTGCGTGGATGTGGTGACAGATGATAAGAAAGAGATGATTGTGGATGTTATGAATGTGGAAGAAGCTGGGATTGTCCTGGCTCTTTAAGTGAAACAAAGCTGAAAGGGGGTGGGAGAGTTTCAGTGGAGAGGGAATAAATGGATTTAGGTAGGGGGTTCAAATAGAGTTTGAGCTAAAGAAGGAGAAGTAGCAAATAATGTTGAAGGATAAGCTATGGCAGGAAAGAGGGACTATAAATGTATTAATTCAAGGTTTATGTGGCGTAAAATAACGATTGGATGTGAAAAGTGGTTATATAAGCGTGTATGCACCTGGAGAAGAGAGAAGTGTAGAGGAGTGAGAGGATTTTGGGGAAATGTGAGTGAAGGTGGGAGTTTTGGACTCTAGTGTGAGTGTAATGGTGGTTGGGGATTTTTAATGCTAAAGTGGGTTAAAAAAAGTTATGGAGGGAGTAGTAGGTAAATTGGGGTGCCAGGGGGGTAAATGTAAATGGGGGAGCCTTTAATTGTGCTATGTGTAGAAAGAAAATTTGGTAATAAAGTAATACATATTTTATGAAAAAAAGTGGATTAAATAAATATACCAAGGTATGAGAGCTCGTATTGAAGTAGTTTATTAGATTAAGTATTGGTGGATAAAAGGTTGATGGGTAGGTCCCGGATGTAATGTTTATAGCGGGGCTATGATATATGGATCATTATTTAGTTGTAGCTACAGTTAGAGTAAGAGGTAGAGGGGAAAAGGGAAGGTGCTCACCAAATGAAGAGGGAGGTGAAGTGTATAAACTAAGGGAGGCGAGAAGTTCGGGTGAGATATAAGCGACTATTGGCAGAAGGTTTGGGCTAGTGCCAAAGATGAGTAGTGGGGGGGTTGAAGAGGGTTGGATAGTTGTAAAAAAAAGGCAAGTCTTAGAATGGGGCAGAAAGTTAGTGGTTATAGGAGGGTGTGGGGGAGGCAGGAGGAGGAAAGAGGAAGTGATTGGTGGAATGATGGAAGTAAAGGGTGTGCTAAAGGAAAAAAGGTAGCTTATGAGAGGTTTTTTACAAAGCAGAACAGAAGTGTTATTTAGAAGAGCAGGAGGTAGGAGAGTAAAAGAAAGGTAAAGAGACGTGGTGAGAGAGTGCAAAAAGGAGAGCAGATGATAGAGTGGGAGAGGCACTGTAAAGAAATTTTAATGAATAAGGAAAAAATTTGTGATGTGAGTTAAAACAAGTTAGGGAAAGCCTAGGGAAAATATGGATTTGTCAGTTAAAAACAGAGTAGGAGGAGTTAAGTAGATTGGGGAGTGGAGTATTGGGTAGATGGCCGAGATGAGAATATTTGGAGGAACTTTTAAACTGTTAAGGAAGAAAGAACAGAGGGCAGTAACTTTCATGCACTGGTAGGGAGGTATACCATCTTTTAGGAGTATGAAGAAGAGCAGAATGTAGTGTGGGGGAGGTACGTGAGGCATTACGCGGTAAAATGAAAAGGGGGGTAAAGGCAGCTGGAACTGATGGGATCATGACAGTAATGTTAAAAGCAGGGGGGGGATATAGTGTTGGAGTGGTTGGTACTTTTGTTTATAAATGTATGAAGAGTGAAGGTACCTAGGGAATTGGCAGAGAGCATGTATAGTCACTTGATATAAAGGGAAAGGGGACAAAAGATGTAAAAATTATTAGAGGAATAAGCTTACTGGGGAGTTTGCCAGGAAAAGTGTTCGGTCGGGTTAATAATTGAAAGAATTAGAGGTACCGACAGAATGTAGGATTGCGGCTGAGCAAGGAGGTGTTAGGTGGGTAGGGGATGTGTAGATAGGTGTTACATTGAAGCATATATATGTGAACAGTATTTAGATAAAGAATAGGGGAAGTTTTTATTGCATTTATGGATTTAGAAAAAGGCATATGTTGAGTGGATAGAGGAGCTAATGTGGGCAAGTTGCACGATATGGATAAGGTGGTAAGTTATTAAATGCTGTAAAGAGTTTTATGAGGATAGGAGGTCAGGTTAGGGTGTGTAGAATGAGGAGGGAGACTATTCGGTAAAAGTATAGGTCTTGTCAGGGATGATGTAATGTCACCAATGGTTGTTTAATATTATTTATAGATGGGGTTGTAAAGGAAGTAAAATGCTAGGGTGTTTGGGAGAGGGGTGGGATTAAATTATGGGGAATCAAATTAAAAGGGGAATTGACACAGATTACTTTTGCTGATTGATCTGTGCTTATGGGAGGATTCTAAAGAAAAATTGCAAGGTTAGTGGAATGAGTTTGGGAATGTGTTGTAAAGGTAAGAATGTTGTAAGTGTACATAGAAAAGAGTAATGTGATGAGGGTGTCAAAAAATGATTTAGATAAAGAAAAATTTGGATATCAAATTGGGGAGGAGGAGTATGGAAGAGTGAATGTTTTCAGAAACTTGGGAGTTGAGTGTCGGCGGATGGATTTATGAAGGATGGGTTAATCATAGATTGATGAGGGAAAAAAAAGGTGAGTGGTGCGTGAGGTATATGTGGAGTCAAAAACGTTATCTATGGGGCAAAGCAGGGATTGTATTGAAAGTATAGTGTACCAACACTCTATATGGGTGTGAAGCTTGGGTGGGAAATGCCAAGCAGCGAGGAGAAGGGTGGAGGCAGCGGAGATAGATGTCCTGTTTAAGGGCAATGTGTGGTGTAAAAATATTATGCAGAAAATTCGGAGTGTGGAAATAGGAGAAGGTGTGGAGTTAATAAAAAAAGTATTAGTCAGAGGCAGACAGATGAGTGGTTGTTGAGGTGGTTTGGTATTTTAGCGAGAATGGTACAGTAGAATGACATGGAAAGCATATAAATCTATAGGGGAAGGAAGGCGGGGTAGGGGTGTCCTCGAAAGGTAGGAGAGAGGGGAGTTAAAGGAGTTTTGTGGGGTAGGGTTGGACTTTCAGCAAGCGTGCGTGAGCGTGTTAGGATGGAGTGAATGGATGAGAATGGTACTTGGGACCTGAAGATCTGTTGGAGTGTGAGCAGGGTAATATTTAGGAAGGGATCAGGGAAACGGTTATTTCATATTGTCGGAACTTGAGTCCTGGAAATGGGGAAGTACCAATGCCTGCACTTTAAAGGCGTGGGGTTTGGATATTGGCAGCTTGGAGGGATAGGTTGTGTATCTTTATATGTTTATGCTTCTAGTCGGTGTGTATTCTGAGCACCTCTGCAAAAACAGTGTAATGTGCGAGTAGTGGTTGAAAGTGTTGAAATGATGATGAAAGTATTTTCTTTTTGGGGATTTTCTTTCTTTTTTGGGTCACCCTTGCTCGGTGGGAGACTGGGCCTCCCGACTTGTTGAAAAAAAAAAAAAAAAAAAAAAAAAAAAAATATAGAACACAGAACTATTAAGATAATTCAAGAAAATCAGAGTGTATGTATACATAACGTGTACATGTATGTGTATTGTGACTAAATGTTAAGTAGAAAGTAGCAAGATGTACCATGAAATCTTGCATGTTCTTTCTTTATTTCAAACACACTGGCGTTATCCCACGAGGTGGGGTTTTCTGGAGTTTATCTGGGAGAGTGTTCCGGGGGTCAAAAGCCCGGGCCGGTCTGTGACCAGGCCTCTGGTGGATCAGAGCCTGACAACCAGGGCTGTTGCTGTGGTTGCACGCAAACCCACCGTACGAGCAACAGCCCGGCTGTGATCGGACCGATTTAGGTGATTGTCCAGTGACAGCTTGAAGACGGGCAGGGTCTGTTGGTAATCTCTCTTATGTATGCTGGGAGGCAGTTGAAACAGTTCTAGGGCCCCTGACAGTTATGGTTTGGTCTCTTAACGTGCTAGGCACCTGCTATTCTTGGGGGATGGTGCATCGTTCTGCCAAGATCTTTTGCTTTCGTATGCGTGATTTTCGTTGTGCCAGTTCGGTATAGTCCTCTAGTATTTTCCTGGAGTATATAATCATGTATCTCTCCCTCCTGCCGTTCCAGGGATACAGGTTTAGGAACCTGAAGCACTCCAATAATTGAGGTGTTTTATCTCCGTTATGCGTTTGCGTGAAAGTTCTCTGGTACATTGTCTAGGTCGGCAATTTTCACCTCCTTGAAAGGTGCTGGTTAGTGTGCAGCAATATTTCCAGCCTAGATTAGAACAAAGTGACCTGAAGCGTGTCATCATGGGGCTTGGCCTCCTAGTTTCTGAAGGTTTCATTATCCATCCTGTTCATTTTTCTAGCAGATGCGATTGATACAATGTTAGGTACTTGAAGGATGGATCCTCGACTGCATTCACTCCCAGGTCTTTGACGTTGGTGTTTCGCTCTATTTTTGTGGCCTGGAATTTGTTTTGTACTTGAATGAAGATTTAATTCCTCATGTTTACATATCTGAGTATTGAAATTTTCTATCGTGGAACTGCATATTGTTTCTGCCAGCCCACTGAAAGATTTGGTTGATGTTGCTGGAGCTTTGCGTGTCTGAATGGAAGACCTGTCCATGCAGATTCGGGTGTCATCTGAAAGGAGGAACACGGTGCTGTGGCGACATACTTGTCTATGTCGGATATAAGATGGAGGAACAGTTGGGAGCGAGTAAGAGTACGGGTGCATTGTGGTACAGAGTTTTCACCGAAGCTGCTGGACTTTACTATGTTGACGGCTACTCTCTGTGTTCTGTTAGTGAGGAAATTATCGATCCATCGGGACCGACTTTTCCTATGTTAGTCTTTAGCAACGCCAATTTGTGCCGCTATTACGCCATGGTCACACTTGTCGAAGGTTTTGCAAAGTCTGTATATTTACATCTGCATTTCTTTTTGGTCTTTAGTGCATTTGGACTTGTCGTAGTGGTCAAATAGTTGAGACAGACAGGAGCGACTGTTAAAACCCATTGTTGCCCTGGGTTGTGTAACTGATGGTTTTAGATGGGTACTGTGATCTTGCTTCTTTAGGACCTTTCAAAGAGATTTTTATGATTATGGGATGTTAGTGCTATTGGGTCTGTAGTTCTTTGCTGTGTGCTTTACTGCCCCCTTTGTTGGAAAAGTGGGGCTTGTCCTGTTGTTTTAGTAATGTGGGGACGACCCCGTTTCCATGCTCTCTCCATAGGATTGGAAAGGCTCATGTTAGGGGCTTCTTGCAGTTCTTGTTGAACACAGAGTTCCATGAGTTGGCCCTGGGGCAGAGTGCTATGGCATGTCTTTTATCGCTGTTCGATGTCATTTGGCGTCGGATAGATCGGATAGGCTTGTGTTGAAATCAAATTTTGTGGCTCTCTCATATAAAATTCATTTTGACTTCGAATCTCAGTCTGGTTAGCGGCTTGCTAAAATGTGTCATATTGGGACTTGTGTAGCTCACTCATTTCCTTGCTGTCATCTGTGTAGGACCCATTTGTTAAGTTAGGGGCCGCCCAATATGGACGTTGTGTTCTCGATGTTGATTTGGCTTAGGAGAGATATATTTGGGTTTTTTCGATTTCTTTATGGCTTTTAGTTCTTCCCGCGATTCCTGACTCCTAAAGGATTATTTAGCTTAAGTTCGATGCTTGCTATTTCTCTGACAGTGTCTCCCCTACGATTTTCAGATATATTGCCTCTTTTAGCCGCTTCTGTTATTCTTTTCCTTCGCCTGTAAAAGGGAGCGCCTGTCTCTTTTTGTTTTACATCTAACTCCTCCTTTTTCTTAGAGTAATAAGCTTGTGCATACATCGAGTTCCAGCCGTGTTATTGTTCTAGGCATCGTTGGGGTTGTGTTGCTTGTATAATCTTAAGCTTATAATCGGTTTAGGACTGGTTTACTTGGTCCCACTTTATGTTTTTGATATGAAGTTAGAATTGGTGAATGTTCCCTGTGACTATTCATTAAGTCGGTCTGGGGCTCCTGCCCGCTTACATGACTGGACCCTCAATTATGTTGTGTTGAGTATATTGTTTATGATATGGTGTATTTCTTATCAGAATCGTCATTGTTAGTGAGATGAGGTCTAGTGATTCTGCATCTAGTAGGCTTATTATTTGCTGGTTGTAATTGAATTTTGTGCAGAGATTTAAAAGCTCGGTGAGTGTGCGTTTTCATCAGCGCTGCCTCTGGTTGTTATTACTGCAAATATTATTTGTATATTCTCCATTATGGTGCTTACGTTGAAATTCCCCAGAGCAAGATGTTGGGGTGCAGGAGCTGGAAGGTTTTCAGACAGTGGTAATTTATTTTTTAACAGCTGTTCCTGGAAATTGCTGGGATGTTGCATCCGGATGCTTGTAGACTATCACCATGACTAGGTTTTGGTTCCGACCTTTATGGCCTAAAATTCCACTAAATCATTTGAGGCATTTAGCAGTTCTGTACGTTTGTAATATATAAGGAGAAGGAGTTATAGCCCCTTGCTCCGGCAATTTAGTCGCTCTTACAAACAATCATGGCGTAGGACTTGGGAAGAATCTGTTCCACTTCCCATGGAGGTAAGAGAAATAAAAAGAACAAGAACTAGAAAGAAAATAGAAGAATTACCAGAGGATGTGTGTATTATAATTGCTTGGAAATGGTATGTGTAGTGTGGAAGTTAGTGTAAGTAGAGTAGCAAGACAATACTGAATCTTGCATGTGTATGTGACAGAAAAAAAGGAGCAGCACTCTACCATCGTGTAAAAACAATTAGGAGGGTTTTGTTTTACACTCCGCTTGGCAGTAGGATAGCACCCCCTGGATGGGTTGCTGTCGAACCAACCTACTACTGATCTTTTCTTTCAAAACACACAGCCGTTTTCCCACCCGAGGCGGGGTGGCTCAAAAGGAAATCGAACAATTTCCCTTTACATTTTAGTAATATATACTGGAGAAAGGGATTATACGCCTTGCTCCTGGCATTTTAGTTGCCTCTTACAACACGCAATGGATTATGGTGGAAGAATTCTGTTCACTTCCCCCAGGGAGGTAAGAGAAATAAACAAAGACACGAATAGTAAGAAAATAAAACCCAGAGGGGTGTGTATATACTATATGCTTGTACATATATGTGTAGTTTGACCTAAGTGTAAGTAGAAGTAGCAAGATGTACCTGAAACCTTGCATGTTCATGAGACAGAAAAAAAAAAGACACCAGCAATCCTACCATCGTGTAAAGCAATTGCAGGCTTTTATTTTGCACTCCCTTGGCAGTAGGATAGCACTCCCTGGGGTTGTTGCTGTCTACCAAAACCTACTATTAATATCAACATTTTATCCACCAATATATAATCTAACAAACTACTTTCATTACATGCTATATCAAACCTTGTATACTTTTTTATCCTCTTGTATCCTTGTATTCATTTATACTTACCTTAATTAAACACACCTGTGATCAATTTTGAGTATGTATTCTTTTACCTCTGAGCCGGTCTAAGGTCAATCTTGCTTGATGGCTATTTGGTCAACTAGACTATTGCTGTTAACGGCCCTCAAACCTGCATAGTTATTACGACCTAACTGGTGAAATACTTAAAGGAGGTGGTGTCTAATTTTCTCTTGAGAACTTTTACCTTTTGACATTCTGAGACGAGAGTTACTGTAATCCCTTCTTAGCATTATTTAAGTTATGCCTCCTGGCTTATGTAGCTTTGAATGCATTGAACACTTTTTCCTCTTGTACAATTGGTTTATGCTTACAAATTTTTTTGTTTTTACTCATGATAATTGTTTAAAACGAACACTGCAACAATGGCTAATTGACTAGACCAGTGGTCCCCAACCTTTTCACCACCAAGGACCCCTTTTATTTAAATTAGTTTTCTCACAGACCCCAAGGTTTTTGAAAGGACTGTCTAGTTAAGAAGCCATTTTGTTTAACTAACAAACAAATCGTTTTCCCAGTTTCATTCTCATTTGACAGAACCTCATAATGATTATGCAATTAAATAAATGGTAGTATATTTAAAAACTTGTTTAAAGAGATGGTTGATGCTGCTTTAACACTATGTTCTGAATTTTAGTTTCAGTGGCAGATAGTTTTAAGCATGGATTAGGTTCCACATTCATCCTGTTTTTGTGTTTTGATTTTATATAAAACAATTGAGTGAATAGAGATGAATGGTTTTTGGGACTTGATGAGCTGTTGGAGTGTGAGCAGGGTAATATTTTGTGAAGGGATTCAGGGAAACTGGTTAGCCAGATTTGAGTCCTGAAGGTGGGAAGTACAATGCCTGCACTTTAAAGTGGAGGTTTGGGATATTGTCTGTTTGGAGCGACATCCGAACTGTCATATCTGGGCACCTCTGCAAAGATAGTGATTGTATGTGAATGATGGTGAAAGTGTTTCTTTCTTTTTTGGGTCACCCTGCCTCAGTGGGAGACAGCTGATGTGTTAAAAAAAAAAAATGTGGGGAGAAAAGCCGGCTCACTCATGGATTGTAGTGGGGAATGGCATTTAAAATATCTCAGTGCTTTGGATGCAGTTCTGGTACTCATTTTTCATGCAATCAAAGCTGATAAGTTGTTATTGGAATGAAACTTGATTCAGGGGAGGTATACACCAAAGTTCACAAGATGTTTTCTTTCATTTGCAAATTACTGTTCATTTCTTTTTTAAATATAATTGTACAGACAAACTGTTTATCTTTATTATGTCATTAATGGTTAAAATCAAATAAATTAAATTCTTGGTAAAGAACTATCAGATCAAAATCTTTTTACCATAATTTTATTATTAGTGATGGAGCCTCACTTTTCCTGCAGACATTGAATTGGTATGTTTGATGATTGAAAAGACAAAGAAAATATTGAAATTAAGGAGAATTTAGGTAAATAATTAGTATATTTTGTGGGAACATTAGTCATTTATTTTTTTATTATCACACTGGCCGATTTCCCACCAGGCAGGGTGGCCGAAAAAGAAAAACTTTCACCATCATTCACTCAATCACTGTCTTGCCAGAGGTTGCTTTACATAGTTTTTAAACGCAACTTAACACCCATCCTTCAGAGTGCAGGCATGTACTTCCCATCTCAGGGACTTAAAGGTACGGCTGCGGTTTCCCTGAATCCTTCATTAAATGTTACTTTGCTCACACTCACAGCAGTCAAGTATTAAAACATTTGTCTCTATTCACACTATTCAACACGCTCACGCATGCTGCTGGAAGTCAAGCGGCTCGCACACAAAACCTCCTTTACCCCTCCCTCAACCCTTCTAGGCCGACCCTACCCCGCTTCCTTCTCTACAAGACTGATACACTATTGAAGTCATCTGTTTCGCTCCATTTACTACATGTCCGAAACCATCAACACTTCCTGCCCTTGGACAACAGTTTGGTACCCCGCACCTCCTCCTAACTTTCCAAACTTCGAATTCTCTGCATTATATTCACACCAACACTTTGCCCTCAGCTCATGACATTCCACTTCCTCCTGCCATCTCCTCGCTGCAAACATTCATCACCCACGCTTCACACCATATAGGCATTGGTAAAACTATACTCTCTTACATTCCCTCTTTGCCTCCAAGGGACAAAGTTCTTTGTTCCACAGACTCTAAGTGCACCACTCTTCTTTTTCCCTCATCAATTCTATGATTCACTCATCTTTCATAGAACCATCCGCTGACACGTCTCCACTCCCAAATATATGATACGTTTTTACCTCCTCCATACTCTCTCCACTCCAATCTGATATTCAATCTTTCAGAACCTAATCTTTTTGTTATCCTCATAACCTTACTCTTTCCTGTATTCACCTTAAATTTCTTCTTTTGCACACCTACAAATACATCAACCAATCTCTGCAGATTCTCTTCAGAATCTCAAGAGTCAGTGTCATAGCAAAGAGCAGTGTGACAATCCACTTAGTGTGTGTGATTCTTTATCTTTAACTCACGCCTCTTGCCAAGGACCCTCGCATTTACTTTCTTACAACCCCATTATAAAAAAATTAAACAACACGGTGAATCACATCCTTGTCTACGGCCTAATTTTACTGGGGAAAAAATTTTCCCTCTTTTCTACATACTCGTAACTTGAGCCTCAACTATCCTTTTTAAAAAAAACTCTTCATGCTTTCAGTAACTACCGCCTACCCATCACTTGCAAACTACTGCACAATTGCCCCCCATATCCACCCTGTTCTTTACGCCTTTTCCCAAATCCATAAATGCCTCCAAAGACTTCTTTAGCCTTATCTAAATACTGTTTCACTTATAATGTTTCACTGATAAACACCTGGTCCACCAACCCCCTACCTTCCTAAAGCTCCTTGTTCATTGCTATCTATTCTCTGTCTTACTCTTATTCTTTCATTTTTAAACTCTACCATACACTTTACCAGGTACACTCAACAGTCTTCTCCCCTATAATTTTTGACTCTTCTTTTATCCCCTTTGCCTTATACAAAGGACTATGAATGCTCTCTGCCATCATAGGTACCTTACCCTCTTCATTACATTTATTAATAATTGCACCAACACTCTGGAAAATATATCCACCTGCTTGTAACATTTTATCTTTATTCCATCAATCCCGGCTGCCTTACCCCGTTCATTTTACCTACTTGCCTCACGAATTCCCCCCACACTCACAACTGGGCTCTTCCTAATCCTACAAGATGTTATTCTCTCTGCCCTATACCGAAATCACAGCTTCCCTATCTTATCAACATTTAACAATTCCTCAAATATTCCTCCATTTTCCCAATACCCTCTAACATCCATTTACTAACTTCCTCTCCTATTTATAACTGGACAAATCATTTGTTCTCTAGGCTTTTTACTTGTTATCTCACTCAAAACTTTTTTAATTTACAACAAAATTGGTTGCTAACATCTCACCCACTCTCTCTTTGCTCTCTTTTTAAATTCTTCACCACTCTCTTAACCTCTCTTTTTTCTCCATATACTCTTCCTCCCTTGGCAACACTTTACTTTGTTAAAAACTTCTCATCTGCTAACTTTTTCTCCTTACTACTCTTTTACATCATCATTCCACCAATCGCTCCTCTTCTCCTGCACCCACTTTCCTGTAACACAAAATTTGCTGAACACCTCTAAACTACATTTTTTAATACCCCAAACCCTCTTCGACCCCATGCAAATTGTATACATATTTCTTGAAGTGCACGGCAGAGTGGTAGAGAGGCTTGTGGTGGGCTTTACTCAGCATGTAAACAACTTTCAGTCAGTATTACTCAGGCTGGCTCCTCTCAGGAAAATTCGTGAATAGAAAAAAGAACTAATAACAGACAAACATAAACCCTTTATTATATATGAAAATAAAAATGTTAAAAACACTTAAATATGAAATTTTCATCCTACATTAAAAGAAAATGAAAAATGCAAATATAATGAAAATGATGATTGAACGCTAATTTTAAATGTATATAAACGTGGGTCTGTCCTGGTGTTGGTGCACTGGTTGTTGAAATGTTAGCATTGTGATGATGGGGTGGGGTCGCAGGTGTGGTGACACCACTGGATAGATCTTCACAGATTATTGCCGTGTGTATAATATCGATGACAGGAAAGCAGGTTCTTGACGGCTGCAATGATGTGGGGATATGTCCTGCAATTTAATACAGGTGCACAGGTACTTCATACAAAATGGAGAAGTCTTGGACGTTAGTCCGCTCCTGTTGCTCGCTTGATTGCCACGGTGACCCTCTTGACATCAAGCTGGAAAGATAGAAGGTTACCCACTGCTTAAATAATCACTCTCATGGTAGTGTACATATTCAAAAGTGGTGGATTATTAAACAGTCAACCTAGAGGAAGACTGAAAGGATACGTTTATTATTGGTTTCAAAGTTTAGCTTTTACACTAAATCCACTAGATTACAAGGCAGGCATTTACTTACAGTAGTGTTGGGAGCTGACGAGTAATGTGATTTTACTGTTTGACCAGAGCACATACGTCACCTTTCGAGGGGGGGTGGAAGATGGAAGAGGGGAGGGGAAGGGATAGCGGGAACGCTAGACTGACCCTACGAGAAATAGCAGCAGCAATCAAACTATCTCTTGTAAGGGTGGGGGGGGAGAAAAAGGCGGGGAAAAACGGGAGCGTGGCTACCTACCTTCATGTAGCGGCATGAAACTCTCTTTCGAGGAGGAGGGGGAAGAAAGGCGGGGCGTGACTTACCCGACCTTAACTATTAGCCGGTAATGAAACTATTGTTACTATATTGCTACTCCTATCTAATTGAACTTTTCATCACACTCCCCCTTACGAAGACTTATAGTCAGGAGTATAAGAGAATAGGCGGAGGGAAATAAGTTTAAAACATGTGGAAGTCGCGTAAGCAAACAAATCGTTTACTGGACTGTCACGAAACTTACCCAGTCAGAAGAAGAAAACTAATTGGATGAACCATTGATATACTACAATATGGAACTTAAAAGGCCTGGAATGCCACTGTCACTTCAAGAGGCGACTGTTGGTTCCCTTAAAAGTTCTAGGTTATATCTCAAGGTTTGTGGTCCGTTTCTAAAATGAAAATTCTTTTCCCTTGCAAATAAGAATTTAAAGTATGGAGATACCCCACACAAGGCCTAAAACATTTCCTTTTCTATTGTGGAGTTATATTGTTTCTGCGAAGGAGTTTCCGGCTTAGGAAGTACAGGGAAGGGGTTAACCTCTTGGTATGTAGTCACACCGCACTAGCCAGTATTGGAGAGTCAGTTCTCAAAACAAATTGTTGTATTAATATCAGAATTCTTAAGTATAGAGTCTTTCGAAAAGATTACTTTTAATCTCAAACTTTTCCGGAGCTACGTCTGAAAGTTCAAGAGGTTACTTACAGATTTCAAGGAAGTCGATAAGTGCCTGTAAGATCAGCAAGATTCGGGATGAACGAGCATAAAAATTTACAGAACAGAACGCTAGCATGAGCTTCTTGGTTTTGGGAATTTAATTCTAAAAAGCTTGGAATCTTATGGGGAGAGGCTGCAGGAGTTATTTGAAAGTACAGTCCAAGATATCTAATCTTGGTATACCAAGGAAAGCATTTCTTCGGCTTGGCAGTGGAGGCATGTGAGCGTAACCTACGCAAAAACTGTAGGTAATGTTTGGATTTGTTCGTACCACGTGGATGAGTTGTCATTACGTAATGTTATCCAAAAATAAACTGAAAAATTTGGGAATATTACCCAAGACCTTTCTCATCAGTTCACGTCAGGTAGCACAGGCAGTTACCAAACCGAAATGGGCATAGTTCTATTACTGCATCAGTACTTTGGTGTGTAGGAAATGCGGTTGTATGCTTAGTAGAAGGATCTAACATTAATTTGATGATAGGCCTGCGCAATATCAATCTCTGAAAAGAAGGAAGAGTCATGAAATTGTGTAGATCCTATCTATTAGGGCATAGGCTCAGCATCCATGTGTTATAGCATTAAGGCCTTCTGAGTCAATAGAAGTCTATATGGAATATCCTCCTTATTAACATGGACTACTGGTGAACAATATGAAGATACTGAAGGTTCAATGATCTTTAGTTTTAATAATTTGTCTACTCACGGTCAATGCATCCTAAGGTGTAACTGGAACTGGTATATTTTCGTGTTTGATAGGATTGTCCATCTCAAGTCAATTTTGTGGACTACCGTGGAGGTAAACCTGGAATATCAGTAAAGACGTCTGAAAAGTTACTCACACATTGAAGTAGTTCATGTCTCTTATGGTCATCCAAAGATTCATTAATATTAATGGTGGCGGGCGTCGAGTGGTCAAGAGTCACCAAGTCATGTAGTTCTTCATCATGGTCTAAGTTAGAGGTGTCAATTACGCACACTTTACATTCTTCAGTTGTTTATCAAGTTGTGTGGAAAAAACTAAGTCAAAGTATCAAGGCAGTTAACCGAATTTCTTCGGAAATTTATTTTTTAAACCCCTTTCAGGGCCCGTCCCGTAGATCTACGGCTTTACGTTCAGGGTCCAAACCGTAGATCTACGCCATGAGCTCAGTCACTCTGATTAAACTGTGAGTGGTACATTTGGGCCTAGATATGAGAGAATACATCTATGTGGTATGTGTGCACCACATAAAACAGACCCTGCAGCACACTGTGTATAAAGAGGGGAAAAAATGAAATCATGATTTTTTCGATTAAAACAGCAACTTTGCAGTGTTTTTTCGTATGTTTTTTATAGTTGTATTTGCGATTTCTTGGTCTCATTTGATAGAATGGAAGACATATTACAGAAATAGGGGATGATTTTGATTGGTTTTAGCGCTGGAAATGGCTTGAAACTGAGCTCAAAGTAGCAGAAAGGTTAAATTTTTGCCGATATTCAAGGGTAAACAAACGACCTCACACATCTAATACACGCCAGCTGGTGGGTCTAATATACATTCACAAATATGGTGATGATATTTATACAATATTACAGAAATTGCATAACAGTAAATCTTCTATTTTTTGGTGTGAATAAAAATTCATTATGTGAATAAAAATCAAAATGGAATTTATTTGTAAACCCTCAAAACATAACTAATGAACAGAGGAAATGTTAGTTTAGTGCCAGGAATGCCTACATTGTTCATTCTGGGGCCCTATTTTGAAATTGGAAATTTTGAACTTTGTGTTAAATTGGCCAAATTAACAATTTCCCTCACTTTATTTTGTAGTTGAAAAAAGTTGACTTGGCGATTTCTTGTGCCCAGTCTATAGAATAGAAGTAATTACTAGTGAAATAGCTAAGAATTTGGTTGATTGGAATAATGTAATTTTGGGCCTAAAATGGGAGTCAAAGTCAGCAAAAACGCCGATTCGTAAATATCGCTGACACATCAAAATTCGCGAGAGCATAATTTCGTCAATTTTCCACCAAATTTCGTACTTTTTGTTTTTTACCTTCACAAAAAAATTCTCTACGATTTCATAAGAAAAATAACAAATTTTTTTTTTGAAAAAATTTTTGGACACTGGTGCGTGACTCCAGATTTGGGCCTTGGACCCTGAAAGGGTAAGGTTTTTATATGATAAAGCTTAGGTTTCCCCTTGACTTCTATGAGGTAGTCAACTTTCCCACAAATTTTTAATACTTTATATGGACCTTTCCATGCTACTAAAATTTATTTGACTTGATAGGGAAAAGTACAAGAACTTCATCACCTACTTTAAAACTTCTCCTCGACTTTTGGAATCAAAATAGTTTTGTACTGGTACTTGACAAACTTAGGTTTTCGAAACTATGTCAGAGGGCTCCTCAAGTTTGGATCTAAGGTCAAGGAGAAACTGGTAAAAGACTGAACCTCCGCATTTTCCTCCTCATTAGTCCATAAGTCATGAAGGATGGACAATGGGCCTCTGGCCTGTCTACCTAGAGAAGTTCAAAAGGTGAAAACCCCAAGAGTCACTGGAACTTCCCTCATGGCAAACAAAGCACAGGGTAGGTAACGATGCCACTCCTTAGGTTTAAGGGAGCAAAGTTTCTTAAAATGGACTTGAGAATCGAATGCTGGCGCTCAATCCTCCCATTACAGCTGGGATGATAGGTGTGGTGAAGAGAGGCTTCACTCCAGAAGTTGGTTAGATGTTGCATTAAGTCAGTATGTGATTGTGTCCACGGTCAGACAAGAATTTCTCTTGGGATGCCCACTCGGGAGAAGATGGACTAAGGGCTTCAGCCACCTCTGTAGTAGTTACGGTCCTTTAAGGGATATGGCTTCAGGAAACTCGGAAAGCAATTAATTCAACTAATGTTAATATATATCTATGTCCCCCCAGTATGGAAAGTGGAGATAAAGACACGATGTCAATAGCTACTCTGTCAAACGGTACCTGTAAAGATAGGCTTTTGACCATAGGTACCCTCGCCTGTACCTCGGGGAGGATGACAGTTGGCAGAACGTTACATGATCTACAATTGATAGTGACATCTGAGGACATTTTTGGGCCAAAAATAGGCTTCCCTAATTTTATTAAGGTTTTACGATGCAAGAAATGTCCGGCCACTGGCAGGCATGAGCCATTTAAGAATCAGTCTCTCTGCGTTGACTTGGAACAACTAAGATGGAGAATAGTCTATCTCATCTGAATTTAATTTGAATACTGACTTGTACAAGTACCTTTTATATATTCAAATTTATATGAAAAGTTTTTCCTTTGGATAACTTGATTTTGTTTTTAGCGCTTATGGCATTGCTGAAGAGAAGGGCAAGTTCGTTGTAATTGACAAAGGAAGTCCTTTGATATATCTAAAGGCTTAAAGTCAGGAAAATCAAAAGGATGAACAGTAGGAGAAGCCTGGGCTTTGGTCTGTGCCCTAGTCATGCAATTATGGTATCGGATGGTGATATCTTCACTTTCATCTAACAAGTGAACCAGGTGATCTACTTACCTCGCTTTCGAGAGTAGGCATACTGGTTTTTTAATCCCCTGAATCTCACGAGACATTGTTTCATCTGAAACTTTCGAGGGGCTTCTCTGACTCTTACAGGAAGAGGATCTGAAACATTATATCTTCTTGGTGATGAAAGGTCAACCTCAGAAGGGAAGAATGGCACCTTTTACATTGACCTATTAGTACGGAAGACAAGAAAGTGATGAGTAGTACGCTTAGACCAACCTGTGTACCACATTTTAGACCTATGTAACAACGGATGGATAGGAAAAGTGTCCGTACGGCCCAAGTAGTCTGAAAGTATAGTAGAGAATGAGTTTCTTTAAGGTTAGGGCGACGCTTATCTGAAGAAATGACTTTCTTTGCATCCAGTGCTCATAAAATGGTAGATACATTAAGTCCAATTAACTGTTCCTGAACAGAAGGGTGCTTGGTTCATTACAGTCTTTAAAACATCTTCCAACTTTTTGACCTTCTATAGAAGGACAATCTGGAGTTTATGTCCCTTAAACACAACACAATGACAAACAGGGAATAAAAGAAGTCATTGTACTTTCCACTAGAGGGCTTTGATTTCTTAAGGTCTGATGAACCCTTGCCCTTTAGGGTTCGATCCTTTGGTCTTTATAGAATTGTGGAGCCTCAGCTTACAGGTCAGCCAGCCTCAGCAAACTTCCTCAGCTTTAATCAGGTTACGTTCTCTGATGTTGTTGTATCTGATGGGAAGAGCTGTCAGGAACTGGTCAGCAACCATGACAGTCTCGAAGAGATTCATAACTGTGATCGCAATTCCTGAACTCTCAATCCAAAAGTCGAACAAACGAAAGAGTGTTACCTGTAACTGCTTGAAGTTCTGCCAGGCTGTAAGGTGGCATACTGAAACTTTCCTTTAAAGAATTAGTGGTTTTTTTTTGATATGCTTTAAGGATTGCCTTCTTTAGTAGGTTATCTTTACATAGAATATCCTGCGACAAAGTTGCATAGATATTCAAGGCTGTACCAGAAAATTACATCCTAACCTGGTTAAGCCCAGGTGTGCAGTCGCCATTCACAAGAGGGTAGCGGTATTTTCAAACCTGATAAAGTATGAAGTTTTGTCTTCCCCCTCTGTGAGGGAGGTAAATTAGGTGTTGGAATATGTGCACTGACTGCACGTTGTTCCATTACTCCTTCTCTTAATTGTTGTTCGTGTAAGAGTTAACTTTTATCTCAATTTCAAGGCCGAGATTTTTTTGAGTTCGCGATCCTTTTCTCTCTATTAAACTCTTGTTCTCTAGAGCTTTTGCGTCACGTTCTCTAGCTCTTTCCTCAGTTCTCTAGCTTTTCCTCAAGTGTGTCGTTTGCTCTTTCCTATGTTCTTCTTAATTTAACCTGTTCCTCACTTATCTTAGCTTGTTCCTCACGTATCTTAGCATGTTTCCTCCACGCTTCCTTAGGCTCTTTCCTCTCGATAAGTCTTTCGCGCTCTTTTTGGTCTTCTCGCTCTCTTTTTCTAACTGTCTTTCTTGGATTTCTCTCTCAATTCTCTCTCTCTCCTTTTTCTCCTTGTCTTCAGGTTCTCTTTCTCCTTTTTCTCATCTCTTTCGATTTCTTTCCTCTCTCCTTATCTTCTTCTCTTTTCGATTCTCTCTACTTTTCTTCTTCTCTTTCGATTCTCTCTCCTTATTCTCTTCTCTTTCCCTTTCTAGGCTGTCTTTCTTCTCTCTCAATTCTCTCTCTTTCTCAAGTCTTCCTGGATTCATAGGCACTAATGAAAGATTCTAAATTTTGCCTGTTATTCCTAAAAATTAAAAAAAAAAACTTTACTTCCAGCGTTCATCCCAAAAATGGTATTATCCATACTTGAAGAATAACTTAAATATCAGGGGAAATGAAACGGGTATTAAAGAAAATGGAGGGTTCAATTCCTGCCGCTCAAAATGGTAAATAAACCAGGGGGCTCGATCCCTGCTTCAATTAAACAATATGTATTAACGAAAACGAAGGGTTGCTGTGCCGGGCTCGAGCAAACCAGTAAGTAGAAATGGGGTGGTCCCTTGGGGACCATCCAATCTTCTCACCACAAATCAAGAGTGTCCTTTGACAGTTCCCTTGATAAAAATAAAGAGCTCAATGAAACAACTTGTCACTGGAAAAATCTCGGTCCCTAGAGTCTAATCCTCCAAGTGTTTCAAGCTCACAGGAATAGTGCAGAATTAACTTTTAGATCCTGCCTGACTTGACTACAATAAATTGAGACTATACAATCACCGACTCTTTCAAATTACTGTTCTGTAGTCCTTACCATAGAGAATGATACTCATGGCTGGTGGTAAACTGTCTGTGGTATGGCGGCGTTGAAGTTCCAATGGTAGATTTCGAGATGGAGTTGAATCTAGATTCAGTAGGTTTGCATCTGGCAAGGTCGCCACTTGTGAAGGCTTACTCAGCCCTTGTAACAACTTCAGTCAGTATTATCAGGCTGGCTCTCCTCAGGATAAATTAGTGAATAAAAAAGAAATTAATTAATACAGACAAACATATACACTTTATTTATATAGAAAATATAAAATGTAAACACTTAATTATGAAGTATTATCCTACATTAAGAAATGAAAAATGAAAAATAAAATGATAACTTGAATTCAACGCTAATTTAAATGTATATAAAACGTGGGTGTCCTTGTGGTTGGTGACACTGTGTTGAAATCGTAGCGTTGCTGATGATGGGGGGCAGGGGACGCAGGTGGTGGTGCCACCACTGGCTAGATCTTCACAGATTATTGCGTGAGTTATAATATCCGATGACAGGAAAGCAGTTCTTTACCGCTGCAAGATGTGGGGTTATGTCCTGCAATTTCATACTAGGTGCACAGGTACTTCAATACAAAAATGGGAGAAGGTCTCTGGACGTTAGTCCTCTCCTGTTGCTTCGTTGATTGCCAGGTGACCTTCCTTCAGACATCAAGCTGGGAAAGATAGACAGGTTACCCACGCTTAAATAATCACTCTCCTTGGTAGTGTACAATATTCAAAAGACGTGGTGATTATTAAACAGTCAACCTAGAGGAAGACTGAAAGGGACTAAGTTTATTTTGGTCAAAAGTTTAGCTTTTAACCATAAATCACTAGATACAAGGCAGGCATTGTACTTACAGTAGTGTTGGGAGCTGCGAGTCGAGTGATGTAGTTTGACCAGAGCCCCATACGTCACCCTTTCGAGGGGGGGGGGAAGAGGAGGGGAAGGGATAGCGGGTGCTTGACTGACCCTACGTTAACTAGCAGCCGGCAATTAAACTCTTTGTTTGGACACTTTAACCCTTTGAGGGTTTTCGTCGTACTAGTACGTCTTACGCGTAGGGGTTTTTGACGTACTAGTACGCATAAATTCTAGCGGCCTCAAATCTCGCGCGAAAAGGCTGATAGGCCTAGGTGTGAGAGAATGGGTCTGCGTGGTCAGTGTGCGCGGTAGAAAAAAAATCTGGGACCCAGTGGTGCATTGTGGGAATGCCCTCTTAGTAAACAATGTCCACCATGCCTCGCGGTAAGAAGCTCCTCCACTCCTCGGCGAATTGGGAAACTTTTGTTCCCCAGTGACAGTTCTAATAGTGATGGAAGTGCCAGTGAAGATGAGTTTCGTGGTTTTAGTGAGGTTTTGACCGAAACTAATGACCATAATATCGGTAATAGTGAAGAAAACCCAGACGACCCTCAGCCTTCCACCTCTGGTGCTGGGCCCTCGTGTTCACGTTCAGTTGTTCCAGAACCCAAGAGGAAACTTCTATTTTCCCCAAATCCCAGACTCAGATGAGAGCATGGGTGATGATAGTGATAGTGAATATGAACTACAAGCTCTTCAAACTAGTTCCAGTAGTGATAGTGAAGTGCAATATTCCCAGTGAAGCGTCAGTATATACGACGATATATGCGCTCTGGAAGGTGTGCATATGCTATTCCAAGGGGAAGGAGTGTATCTCGGAGTACATCCCGTGGCTGTACAACAGGAACAAGACAGTGAAAATGACGAAGATACTGTTGCAATTGGGATGGAAAATGTGTGTGGTGGTAGTGGTGCCGGCGGTGAGGCACCAGCAGTGGGCCATGCTGCCACCCACGCTGCCACCCACGCCGCTGCCTCAGCTGATCTAGAACAAAGGCCAACCATCCCCCACTCCCCCACCACACCAGCCTCCACAACCACAACCTCCACAAACCACAACCTCCACAACCACAACCACCTGTCATTGTCCAGTACCCACCAGCAGACCGCACCTGGGATTGGCAGGAAGCTGTCAATTTTGTTCCAAATCCCCACCAGTTTGATGGCAGCCAAAGTGGAATACGCCATCTTGTACACTTGGGAACAATGCCACTGAACTGGAATGTTTCGAGTTATTCTTTGACGAACCATGATGAAAAGTATTGTCATGGAAAGCAACACATACTACGAGTACACCATGGCAAACACAATACTTTCACCAAAATCACGTCTACACCAATGGAAGGAGGGCAACTGTGGCTGAGCTGTATCTTTCTTTGCCACAATAATGCTTATGCCACATGTGTATAAGCACAAAGTGAAATCATACTGGTCAACAGACCCCCTGATTGCAACACCAGGTTTCAGTGATATAATGCCAGTGAATCGATTTGTGCTAATGTTACGTATGCTTCACTTCTCAGATAAAACCAGCCTGACAGAACTGACAGGTTTATAAGATTAGGAATGTGTTTGTGTATCTGAAACAGAAATTCAGTACTCATTTTTATCCCTTCAGGAAGCTTGTAATTGACGAGTCTTTGATTCTGTTCAAAGGAAGACTCTCTTTCAAGCAGTACATACCAAGCAAGAGGAAACGCTTTGGTATAAAGTTGTTTGTGCTTTGTGATTGTTACAGTGGTCTGGTATTGGATATTATTGTGTACACTGGAAGTTATACATTGCAAAATACCAGGAAGTTATTGGGCATCTCAGGTGATGTGGTTCGAACAATGATAGAACCTTACCTTGGTAAGGGGCATATATTATATACAGATAACTGGTACACAAGCCCTCACTCAGTGATTTTTTGCGAGTGAACATGACAGATGTGTGTGGCACAGTGCGTGCAAATCGAAAACATATGCCCAGGTTTGATGCTGGCACTCGCAGAGGTGAGGTGCAGGCGTTTGCTGCCAATGACATCATGGCATTTCGGTGGCATGACAAACGAGATGTCACACTGTTGTCATCAATTCACCCTAATGAAATGGCAGCAGTGGCAGGCAGCATAGAGAGAGAAATGAACCCATTCTAAAACCTGCAGCTGTGATGATTACACCTTCAACATGCGTTCAGTGGACAAATGTGACATGCAGATTGGGTTTGCTGATTGTGTTCGCAAGAGTTATAAGTGTACATCAAACTGTTTTTCCATCTTCTGGACATTTCCATGCTCAATGCTTATAATATGTATAAGATGAGCACCAGAAACAAACCACAGTACGGCGAATTCTGTTTGTCTGTCATCAGACAAATAGTATTCAAGTACCAAGGAAATGCACCTGCAATTGACCGCCACCAATTATCAACAACTACCTGCTCGTCTGAAGCATGGTGATCACTTCCTGGTAAAACTGCCTGCTACCTGCTTTGAAGAAAAAGGCTCAGAAGAGGTGTTACGTCTGTTCACATACAAAAAAACGCCCACGACAACGCAGAGACACTCGTTTTTATGTGTGAGGAGTGCAAACTCCACTGTGCATGACACCTGTTTCAAAGACTTCCACAGGCTGCAGAACTTCTAGAAACATGTCCTGTGACTGTATATGTGTATATAAAATATAGAAAAATAGTAATAAACAACATTTCATATTGTTTGTTTGTGTAAATATTTTCTGTAAACAAAATAATGACAACAGTGTTTACGCCCTTATTGTGTAGTATTGAAAAAGAAATAACTTACAAAATACTGATCATGTTGGCCTCAGAAGCCATAAAAGTTACTCAGAAAAAGAAAAATTGAAAAAAAATTGAAAATAGTACATAAAAAAGTAAATAGAAAAATACCGGGTGACGGCAGTCGGCGCTGTTACCAGATGATGTTCTATTTTGGCAAATTTCACACCTCCATATCTCGGTAAGTATTGACGTTAAAATTTTTTTGTTTAGCCTATAATGTTTAGAAAAAAATACTCTATTTTTTCATAAGAAAAAATAATTTTTTTTTTTTTTGAAATTTGGCCGACCCTGAGAACGAGTTTCGGAGAGGGCCTGTCGACCCTCAAAGGGTTAAGGGTGGGGGGGGAGAAAAGGCGGGAAAAACGGGAGCATGACTTACCCTACCTTAACTAGTAGCCGGCAATGACACTATCACTTTCGAGGAGGGGGAAGAAAGGCGGGAGCGTGACTTACCCTACCTTAACTATTAGCCGATAATGAAACTATTGTTACTATATTGCTACTCCTATCTATTGAACTTTTCCCTCACAAGGCTTGATCCCCAGTCTTCTAATTTCTGCCTAATTTCTGTTGAGGCTGATAAATTAAAAAAACACAAAAAGAGAGTTAGTTATGAAGACTAAGAGTACATACAGTTTTGAGGATGATGATAGGTGGGAGTTGATATTGTTGTGCATTTTACAGATATCTTACCACTTCTTTCACTTTTATTATTTGTGAATATAATGTATATCTAACAAATATTTAATTTAAATCTTACAGGTTATTGCAGTTCCATCAAGATCTGGAGACATCAGCTTTATATCTGACATTGAAGGCACCCCAAGCAAAGCACGTGCTCGCAGACACAAAGCCAAAGTCTTACCATCGAAGATAACTACTTCAACCCCAAAAGGCAAATAAAAGGAAATGAAGATGCTGGTAGCAGAGAATCTTTATTTCCATTTGTTGGCCTTTGCCATTGCCTACCTTGGCAAAAGAAAAGTGACATGGTTATGGTGGCACAAAACCATAATTAAATGATGTGGTATTACTCTTTTGGATATTATTACTTTATTCAGGAGAGGGGAAGGGCTAAATCCTTAGGGTCCACCCTACCAATCAGCCATTTCCCACCAAGATAGAGTGACAAATATATAGGCAACATATATTGATATATATCTTGCACTAATAAATATTTGCATTCAGTGATTCATTAATGTTTTAGTAATGTGAAGAGGAAAACAAAATAGTGTAGCTTTAAATATTTTTTATAAATGTCAATCCATTTGTCAGTAATAATATAATGACAAATCAGGGAACAGGCGGGGTGTGAATCCATGGCATGGATTCAAATCCCACCTGGTCCCTAATTTGTCTGCAATCATATTGTTTCAATTTCTTGGGTCATGACATAGTGCACTTTTTTATGAAATTCACTCAGATTTCATAGTGAAAATATAAACTTGGATTATTACAGTAGTTCTCTGCAGTTAAAGGTATGCATTGTATCAGTGCTCTTTTTCTATAAATTATTGTTCATCTATTTGGAAACTGACTGGTTTGATCATATATGGAGGAACTGTAATGATTGTTCCATCTTGCAGTACAAAATGTTGATATGTATTATTACTATAATCAAAGAGAAGCACTAACCCAGTAGGGGTCATGCAGTGTTTAGGACATGAGAAGTATTTGGTGTTGAAGGGTGTTGGTACTTTTACACTTCTGAGGTTCCAAAATTTTTGCTTTTATATTTTGTTTGTTTTCCATTATAACTTTTTCCATCCAGTATACTTTTATTGTTTCTTGTTAGTGTTATATTTATGGGGAAATGGTAAACTTGTAAGGGTCACACACAGCCTTGGAAGGCAATCAGGTTTGTTTGAAGGGGTAGTTAGGCATAATTCTTCCATGAACTAGGAGCCCCTCACTGGCATCATGATACCTCCCTTGAATGAATTTTTTTTTTTACCAATTAGGTGTTTCTCACCAAGGTAGGTGAATGTAATTGAGGACACATTCACCTTCACTCATTCAGTAGCTGTCTTGCCTAAAATGCACATATGTCACATTACTGATGCCCATACAACACTTAGAAAGAGAAACCACCAGCACTGAAGTAGGTAACTTCAAAACGTGTTGAAGGGGTGTGAAGGCATTATAGAAAATTACAAGAAGATAATCACACATGTATGCCATTTAATTTACTCCCGTGAAGATCAGGTCACCATTGGAAGCCTTATCAGGAGATGACTCTGCCAATATACTGTAGCTTTTTAGACACACTGAACATGCCAGGGTAGCTCCATTGTGAAGAAACACCAAATAACAACCAACCTGGGTTGAGCACATTTTGTGAATATAAAAATATTTCATTGGGGTAGAGCACAATTAGATCTATGTATATTATGATGTGCAAGATTTCAGGTACGTCTTGCTACTTCTACTTACACTTAGGTCACATTACACATACATGTACAAGCATATATATACACACCCCTCTGGGTTTTCTATTTTCTTTCTAGTTCTTGTTCTTGTTTATTTCCTCTTATCTCCATGGGAAAGGGGGAACAGAATTCTTCCTCCGTAAGCCATGCATGTTGTAAGAGGTGACTAAAATGCCGGGAGCAAGGGCTAGTAACCCCTTCTCCTGTATAAATTACTAAATTTAAAAAGAGAACTTTTGTTTTCTTTTTTGGGCCACCCCGCCTCGGTGGGATACGGCCGGTTTGTTGAAAGAAGAAAGAATATTATGATGTACAGTATCTTGAAAATGAATGAGGATGTTTCATATTGCTCTCTGATATTAATGTAAAGGTAAAAGCTACTGCACTCATTGCTCTTTACTGCAGACTTTTACCTGGTGACTTTTTTTTTTTTGAGCTGAATACAGGTTGACCATCGCTAATCTGGCATCAGTGGGACCTGTAGGGTGCTGGATTAGTGACTTTGCCAGATCACAGGGTGATTAAGCTAGAATACACTTAATCCAACAGCTAACCACCTCATCTTACCTTTAAGATACCCTGTAAATCAGTACAAGTTGGTTAATAAAGTTAACAAACTTGACGTACACAAGAAACCTCATCACTGCTGCTTCCAAAGTGAAGAGCTGAAATTCACAACTAAGCACATTTACAAGTCTTGAAGGGCTGTCAGGATTGCCATCTTCTTGAGGTGAAGGCTGTCAGGATTGCCATCTTCTTGGGATGAAGGGCTGTCAGGATTTGCATCCTCTTCATCTTGGAAGGTGACTGAGATATGAGGAACTGATGATGACAGTGGCAGCATATCTAGTTGAACAGATGTTGAAGGCACTTGATTTTCAAGTGGTGACTCCTCTGTTGCACACTTTTTAGCTATTTTTTTGAACATATCTTGCAAGCTGAGCAGTTTCATATATTTTGGCCTTTCTTTGATTAGTTTATCCTGCAGCATGTAAACGTTCATTTTTTTGTTTCTTGTTGCCGCAGGTTGGTGCAGTGACCCATAAAATTTGAAATTATGCTAGCTGAAATTAGTACCAGTTTAGTGATGGAGCCAGATTAATGATTGCTGGATCAGTGATGGCTGACCTCTATATGATTTTGGAATGGGAAAAGTAGTAGTCCCTATTGGGTATTGAGACAAGAAGCCAACTGTACAGGGTTTAGCAGGATGTGGGTGTCCAGCCCTCATTACACAGAAATTACTACTGTGAGATTGGTTTCTTTAGCTTAAAGATAGATCACACTCAGTTCACCCATAGACACTTGCTTGAGGGTAATTCTTTACCTTTCTGTGCATCTTGTTGTTGCTGACCATGAACTATATTTTAATATCACTTCCTTGGCTCCAGTCTTACCATTTTAGTCATGGACTTTATAATAACCTGAGTGTCCATAGAGGTATCGGTGACATTTTAAGATAAGATTTTCTTCAGATTTTTAACCCCGGAGGGTTAGCCACCCAGGATAACCCAAGAAAGTCAGTGCGTCATCGAGAACCGTCTAACTTATTTCCGTTGGGGTCCTTAATCTTGTCCCCCAAGATGCGATCCACACCAGTCGACTAACACCCAAGTACCTACTTGCTGCTAGGTGAACAGGACAACAGGTACAGTGGACCCCCGGTTAACGATATTTTTTCACTCCAGAAGTATGTTCAGGTGCCAGTACTGACCGAATTTGTACCCATAAGAAATATTGTGAAGTAGATTAGTCCATTTGAGACCCCCAAACATACACGTACAAACGCACTTACATAAATACACTTACATAATTGGTCGCATTCGGAGGTAATCGTTATGCGGGGGTCCACTGTATAAGGAAACGCGTCGAAATGCTTCCACCCACTGGGAATAGAACCCGGGCCCTCCATGTGTGAAGCGGGAGCTTTAGCCACCAGGCCACTGGGCCACCATAGATGAAACTTTTAGTATGATTGACTTGATAACTTTTATTAATAACTGAGATGCTTTGAATTTATTATGATTTTATTTATTTATTTTTTATTTTTAGGACTCTGGTGTGTATTTTACATTTTGGAGCTTGAATGTGTGTATATTGCAAATGGATGTAAGTGCTGATGTATGTTTTTTTTTTTTTTTTAACAAGTCAGCCGTCTCCCACCGAGGCAGGGTGACCCAAAAAAGAAAGAAAATCCTCAAAAAGAAAATACTTTCATTATCATTCAACACTTTCACCTCACTCACACATAATCACTGTTGTTGCAGAGGTGCTCAGAACACAACAGCTTAGAAGCATATACCTATAAAGATACACAACATATCCCTCCAAACTGCTGATATCCTGAACCCCTCCTTTAGAGTGCAGGCATTGTACTTCCCATTTCCAGGACTCAAGTCCGGCTATATAAAAATAACCGGTTTCCCTGAATCCCTTCACTAAATATTACCCTGCTCACACTCCAACAGATCGTCAGGTCCCAAATACCATTTGTCTCCATTCACTCCTATCTAACATGCTCACGCACGCTTGCTGGAAGTCCAAGCCCCTCGCCCACAAAACCTCCTTTACCCCCTCCCTCCAACCTTTTCGAGGACGACCTCTACCCCGCCTTCCTTTCCCTACAGATTTATATGCTCTCCATGTCATTCTACTTTGATCCATTCTCTCTAAATGACCAAACCACCTCAACAACCCCTCTTCAGCCCTCTGACTAATACTTTTATTAACTCCACACCTTCTCCTAATTTCCACACTCCGAATTTTCTGCATAATATTTACACCACACACACCCTTAGACAGGACATCTCCACTGCCTCCAACCGCCTCCTCGTTGCTGCATTCACAACCCAAGCTTCACACCCATATAAGAGTGTTGGTACTACTATACTTTCATACATTCCCTTCTTTGTCTCCAAAAATAAAAATTTTTGTCTCCACATATACCTCAACGCACCACTCACCTTTTTTCCCTCATCATTTCTATGATTAACCTCATCCTTCATAAATCCATCCACCGACACGTCAACTCCCAAGTATCTGAAAGCATTCACTTCTTCCATACTCCTCCTCCCCAATTTGATATCCAATTTTTCTTTATCTAAATCATTTGATACCCTCATCACCTTACTCTTTTCTATGTTCACTTTCAACTTTTAATGTGCCTATGTTGTGAATGGATGTAAGAAGCTTAGTATATTGTGTTGAATGACCTTTCTGTCCCAGTACTCTCTCAGCTCCACAGCTTTCGCTGGTATTAATACTGAATATTGCTTGTCTAGTAATTTTTTGGGATCAATGCAAGAGATATAGAAAAAAAAAAGAAATATGTGGGCACATCATCAGATGGCCTCCTTAGAACCGTGGCTTATTTTATAATGAACTGAATTTTTATAAAAAATCAGATTACCATGTAACTTGGTAGATGAATGTTATTTTACTATAGTTCCGTGTAACATGGTAGATGACTATATCTATTATTGTACCATGTAACTTGGTAGATGAATACACTTATTGTTTTACCATGTAACTTGGTAGATGAATACACTTATTGTTTTACCATGTAACTTGGTAGATGAATACACCTGTCATACAGTACCATGTGATTTGGTACAGTTGATGAATGTGCCTTTTATAGTAACATGTAACTTGATAAATAAATGTGCCTTTTCAGTGTGAGTTATGATGCCATAGGATTTATGTATGTGGCAAGCTCTAGTCAATATAGTCTTCCAAAAAGACTACAGTGTCTCCAAATATTCACGGCAGTGCAAAAGCTGATAGTGTTCCCCACCTCATTTAATAATAATAACAGTAATAATAATTTGGGATTGTATATTTCTCGAGCACCTGTTCTTTCAAGAAATTCACTAGCACTCACACACCAGCCCATAAATTCAGCAACAACAATAAAAAAGAATATGAAGGTATATATTCAGGAGTGACAGTACGATCGTCAGCAGCACGAGCTCTAGAAAAGAAATGAGATTTCAGCTGAGACTTAAAATTATTTACAGATTCGGTATAATGTATCTATACCTGCATTCAGGTTCTTAGTGTGTTATGCAAGATTATTAAATGCCACGATTTGAAAATTGGCAAATTTTTACATCATTAATTAACCCTTTGACTGTCGCAAGCCCCTTTCTGAAACTCATTTTATGTTGCAAAATTTTTGGAAAAACAAATTTATTTTTTCTTATGAAATGATAGAGAATATTTTCCCGATGGTAATGACACCAAAAGTACAAAATTTGGTCGAAAACTCATGGAATTACGCTCCCGTGAAGTTAGCGGTCTCGGCAACATACATGCATCAGCGATTTCGCCGACTTTGAGCCCTGTTTTTGGCCAACTCCATTTTTCAAGTTGACCAAATTCATAGCTATTTCTTTAGAACTCCATTTTTTCTATCAATTGAGTACAAGAAACCGCCCATT
The DNA here is from genome assembly GCF_026875155.1 of Cherax quadricarinatus. Taxonomy (NCBI): domain Eukaryota; kingdom Metazoa; phylum Arthropoda; class Malacostraca; order Decapoda; family Parastacidae; genus Cherax; species Cherax quadricarinatus. The sequence continues at coordinate 927,182 of NC_069421.1, forward strand.
TACCAATTTGAACTACCCAATAAAGTGGTCAGAAATTGATAATTTGGCCAATTTCACGCAAATTAAAAAAGATGTCAATTTCAAAATAGGGTCCAGAATAAACAATGTAGACATTCTTGGCACTAAAATAACATGTCCTCTGTTCATTAGCCACATCTCTAGGCCTCTCTATTACAATTGCTTTCTATTTTGATTTTTTATTCATACAAAAAGATACAAAATTTACTGATATGCAGACTATTGCATTATTGTAAAAATGGTATAAATAATATCAGTGCACTAGTGAAAGAATATTAGACTCCCCAGTTGATGTGTATTGGACATGTGGTGTAATTTGCTTTCTAATGAACATTGGTAAAAATCGAACATTTCCGCTACTTTGAGCTCAATTTCAAGGTCGTTTTCATCGTGAAACCAATCAAAATCATCTCTGTTTCTGCAATATGTTTTCCATTTTATCATGTGAGACCATACCATGAAAATGAGAGTACAACGATAAATACTATACGAAAATACACCTCAGAGTCGGCGTTTTAATCCAAAAAAATGGTCAGTTTTTTTTTCTCATTATGCACTGCGTGCTGCAGGATTTTTTTTATGTGGTGCACACTGACCACACAGACCCATTCTCTCACATGTGGGCCTACCATCTTTCTCCTGCTTGATTTGAAGCCGCTAGAATTATAGAGTATATATACGTCCAAAACACTGGCTTGTAAGACGTATATATATGACCAAAACAGTCAAAGGGTTAATAGTTTTTGAGAAGTTGGTACTAGGTCAGAAGTATAGTGCATGAATCATTGAAAATCAGATATATTGTGCCTTTAATGTTGGAAACATGTACTATTGCTCTTTTCTTTTATGTGATCAGCTAAGTACTTTTATTGCCATTGCATTTTTTTCACATACAGTAAATGTATCAGTTTTCAATTAAAGCATACGGAGATGTGGCTATTAACACATTTTGGCCAATTTTGGACTACTATTATTAAAGAAGAAACTATAATTTTAAATGTTCTGGTTGAGACTGAGCACAGACCTCAAAGGAAAGTTTGATATTCCACACAATAGTGGATTTTTTCTAAATGTATTTTATTTTTTCTGTAATGCATAAATATAATGATAATGCAGTGATACTACACAGAGCATATTGTATATAATGCGGCTCTTATAGTGGATGCCCTCATCACAACTGTTTTGCCTGTCAAAAGAGGGATGGCCCTTAATTCAAGTAAGTTGGTGCCTAATTAATTCTAATTAATAATATTTTGTCGAAAAAAAATAAAGACAATTTTGACTGGAAATCTGTATAAAACAAGCTAGTAAAACCTTGATATAATGGACTTCTGAAGTAATTGGAGAAAATCCACTGGGTGAATTTTTACTTTTAAATCCTCCCTTTATTTCCTGTGCTTAATTGCTTAGGCAGTTTGGAAAGGATCTGTTGTAATCTTTAATACCATATGCCTTCTAACTGTTTATTCTGAGTGCCTCTGCAAAAACCGTGATTATGTGTGAGGGAGGAGACAGTGTTTAATGAACGATGACAGTATTTTTCTTTTTGGGGATTTTCCTTTCTTTTTTTGGGGTCACCCTGCCTCAGTGGGAGATGGCTGACTTGTGAAAAAAAAAATGTAAATTGTGTAAACAGTAATTATATAGGTAATAGAGTACCTTTAGTCATTTTCTGCTATTTTAAACATTATTCTGATTTAATGGATGCTTAGACAATCCTTCCTATTAGTGCATTTTATTGAGGATTTACTGAAGCAATTGTTCTCCGCATGTGCCAACATTTTGTGGGTTGGCCCTGCCTGGTGGGAGATGGCCAGCAGTAAAAACAAAAAACTGGTCTAATCCTAATAAAACCATTTATCCTAGGAATGATTTTTTTGTTTAACATGTCTGCCATCCCCACCGAGTAGGTACCCAAAAGAAAGAAAAAAAACCCAAAAAGAAAGAAAAAACTTTCATCCAATCAACACTTTCACCATCACTCATACATATCACAGTTCTTTGCAGAGGTGCTCAGATAAGACATATTAGATGTTCCCCTCCAAACTGCCAATACACAGTACACAGTATGTACATTGCTTTAATTTAACCCTTTTGATGCTTCCATCATATAGACCTGTCATTGAGGCCAGTCCCCTGACATAGGTTCTTTGTCATGAGCTTGCTCACTCCATGTAAGCTGGTGAGCAGTAATTTTGGCCTAGATATGGAGAATGGGTTGTGTGGTGAGAGTGCAAGCAAAAAAAAATAAAATCTGCCTCATGCGGTGCATGAATAAGAAAAGCAAAACTCTGACTGGTATATTTTACAATAGCAACTCTGGAGGTGTTTCTTAGATGGTTTTCTGTGTATCATATGATAGAATGAAAAAACATAAATGAAGATGATCTTGGTTGTTTTCAGGCCAAAGTAGCTTAAATAGAGCTCAAAGTAGCAGAAATATTATTTTTTTTTTTTCCAATTTTTTGAGGATTGGTACGGCCTCTCTATATCCTCCAGCCTATTTTTTTGGGACTCTGTAAACCATGACCAAATAATTCCTGGGTGTGATAAAAGAGAAAAAGGTGAGTTAAGAGAAGCATTTACAAGGCAGAAATGATATAAGAAGGGCAGAGTAATGAGAGTAAAAGAAAGGTGAAGTAGAGTGGTGAAAGAGATCAAAAGGAGAGCAAATGATAAAGTGGGAGAGGCACAGTCAGAAATTTTTGATAACAATAAGAAAAATTTTTGCAGTGAATTAACAAGCTAAGAAAGCCTAAGAATGAATGAATTTATGAATTTAAAACAGGGGAAGGTAGTTTTGTAGACGGGACTGGGGGTATTGGGTAGATGGGGGAATATTTTGGGGAAACTTTAAATGTCATAAAGAAAGGAGGCGGTCATTTCATGCACTGGCCGGGGAGGTATTTTTTTTAGGAATGAAAAGAGCGGATGTGAGTGGGGGGAGGTGCTTGAGCATTACGGAATGAAATGGGTAAAGCAGCTGAAACGACTGGATCATGACAAAAATTTTAAAAGAAGGGAGGGGGGGGGATATATTTGGGATGGGGGGAAATTATTGTTTAATAAAAAATAAAAAAGGGGAAGGGGTGCCTAGGGTTTGGGTAGAGATGTGGAAGTTTCCTTTTATAAAAAGGGGAAAGGGGGGACAAAAAGAATTGAAAAATTAAAAAGGGAATAAGTTTACGAGTATACCAGGAAAGTTATGGGAGGGTTTTTTGAAAAATTTTGAAATAAGACAGAGAGCAGGGTTGCAGATGAGCAAGGAGGCTTTAAGGGGAGGGGGGGTAATCAAATGTTTACATTGAAGCTATATTGAAAAATTTAGATAAAGGGAGGGGAATTTTCATTGCATTTAAATTTTAAAAAGGCAATTATAGAGTGGAAAGGGGCAATGTGCAAATGTTGCAGGGAAAGGAATAGGTATAATTATTAAATGCGTTTTGGAGTTTTATGAGATAGGCACAGATTGGTGCGTAAAGATGGGAGATTACTCCCTAAAATAGGTCTTAAAAAAGGGATGTGTAAATCAGCACGTTTTTTTATATAATTTTTGATGGGGTTGTAAAAGAAGTAAATGCTAAGGTGTTGGGGGGAAGGGGGGGGATTAAATTTTGGGAATCAAATACAAAAGGAGTTGACTTTACTTTTTTTTGCGAACTGTGATTTGGGGGATCGAAAAAAGTTCAAAGGTTAGTCGCCCATTTGGGGGGGTGTGAAGGGAAAAGTTTAAAGGGAAAAAGAAAAGTAAGGGGAGAGGGGATTAAATATTTAAAAAAAAGAAAAATTGATATCACATTGGAGAAGGGATATGGAAAAAAAGTGAATGTTTTTAGATATTTTGGGGGTTACTTTTCAGGGATGGTTTTTTGAAGATGAGGTTAAACCCTAGAATTTAAAGAAGAAAAAAGGGAAGGGGCATTGAGGATCTGTGGAACAAAAATTTATCCATCAAAGCAAAAAAGGGAAAAGTACGAAAGTGTTTTTTACCAAAACTCTTATATGGGGGTGAACTTGGGTTTTAAATGCTGTAGCGAGGAGGGGCTGGAGGCAGTGGGGATTGCAGTGAAAACTTCCCAACTAACAAAAAAAATTTAAAGGGAAAAAAAAATAAATAAAGAAAAACTTTGGAAAAAAAGAATAATATTTTTGGAATTTTACTTTAAAATTTAAATATAAAAAAAAAAGGCCTTCAGTTCTTTTTTGTTGGGGGAGGATAGGGATGGCCCTGATAGTTCCTCCCGATTTATTTTTTTTAGGGTTTTCCTGGTAATGGAATAATCCATGTTTTTGGAATCTCCCACACTTGGATGGGGCAC
>NC_069421.1:932018-956288 GCF_026875155.1 Cherax quadricarinatus
AAACCCAGTTTTCTTTCTCATTACCACCTGTTCCTGGCGTGGTCTTCCAGGATAGACGCCAGATGAAGGAGCGAGACATATGTTAATAATACTTATTAACATTATTCTACTACTACCGGCCCTTACCTATTCTACTTGTGCTCCATCCAAGTGGTAGGAGATTCCAGAACATCGGATTATTACCATCTACCCAGGATAACCTACATAAATAACATCAGAGGAACTATCCAGGGCCATACCTACTCCTGCCCAACTAAAAGAACTGAAGGCCATTTTTTTTTATATTTAAATTTTAAGTAAAATTCTCAAAAATCATTATTCTCATTTTTCCTAAGTTATTTCTTTATTTATTTATTTTTCCATTAATTTCTTTTGTTCAGTTGGAAGGCATTCCACTGACAATCTCCACTGCCTCCAGCCACCTCCTCGCTACAGCATTTACAACCCAAGCTTCACACCCATATAAGAGTGTTGGTACCAAAACACTTTCGTACATTCCCTTCTTTGCTTTGATGGATAACACGTTTTGTCTCCACAGATACCTCAATGCACCACTCACCTTTTTTCCTTCATTAATTCTATGGTTAACCTCATCCTTCATAACCCATCCACTGACAAGTCAACTCCCAAATATCTAAAAACATTCACTTCTTCCATACTCCCTCTCTCCAATGTGATATCCAATTTTTCTTTATTTAAATCATTTAATACCCTCATCACCTTACTCTTATCTATGTTCACTTTAAACTTTCTACCCTTACACACCCTCCCAAACTAGTCGACTAACCTTTGCAACTTTTCTTCAGAATCTCCCAAAATCACAGTATCAGCAGCAAAAAGTAAACGTCAACTCCCATTTTGTATTTGATTCCCCATAATTTAATCCCACCCCTCTCCCCAACACCTTAGCATTTACTTCTTTTACAACCCCATCAATAATTATATTAAACAACGATGCTGATATTACACATCCCTGTTTAAGACCTACTTTTACCGGGAAGTAATCTCCCACTCTTCTACGCACCCTAATCTGATCGTCACTATCCTCATAAAAACTCCTAACAGCATTTAATAACTTACTACCTATTCCATACACCTGCAACATTTGCCACATTGCTCCCCTATCCACTCTATCATATGCCTTTTCTAAATCTATAAATGCAATGAAAACTTCCCTACCTTTATCTAAATACTGTTCACATATATGCTTCAATGTAAACACTTGATCTACACATCCCCTACCCACTCTAAAGCCTCCTTGCTCATCTGCAATCCTGCTCTCTGTCTTACTTCTAATTCTTTCAATAATAACCCTACCATACACTTTACCTGGTATACTCAGTAAACTTATTCCCCTATAATTTTTACAATCTCTTTTGTCCCCCTTCCCTTTATATAAAGGAACTATCCACACTCTCTACCAATCCCTAGGCACCTCTTCCTCTTTCATATATTTATTATTAAACAATAATACCAACCACTCCAACACTATATCCCCCCCCTCCCTTCTTTTAAAATTTCTGTCATGATCCAGTCAGTTTCAGCTGCTTTACCCCATTTCATTCTACGTAATGCCTCACGCACCTCCCCCACACTCACATCCTGCTCTTCTTCATTCCTAAAAGATATACCTCCCTGGCCAGTGCATGAAATGACCGCCTCCCTTTCTTCATCGACATTTAAAAGTTCCTCAAAATATTCCCGCCATCTACCCAATACCTCCAGCTCCCCGTCTACAAACTACCTTCCCCTGTTTTAAATTCATAAATTCATTCATTCCTTAGGCTTTCTTAGCTTGTTAATCTCACTGCAAAATTTTTCTTATTGTTATCAAAATTTCTTGACAGTGCCTCTCCCACTTTATCATTTGCTCTCCTTTTGATCTCTTTCACCACTCTCTTCACCTTTCTTTTACTCTCCATATACTCTGCCCTTCTTATATCATTTCTGCTTTGTAAATGCTTCTCATAACTACCTTTTTCTCTTTTATCACACCAGGAATTATTGGTCATGGTTTACAGTGTCCCAAAAATAGGCTGGAGGATATAGAGAGGCCTTACCAATCCTCAAAAAATTGGAAAAAAAAAAAATAATATTTCTGCTACTTTGAGCTCAATTTCAAGCTACTTTTGGCCCTGAAACCAACCAAGATCATCTTCATTTATGTTTGTCATTCTATCAAATGATACCAAGAAAACCATCTAAGAAAACACCTCAGAGTTGCTATTGTAAATATACACAGTCAGAGTTTTGCTTTTCTTATCATGCACCGCATGAGGCAGGATTTTTTTATGCTGTGCACTCTCACCACACAACCCATTCTCTCATATCTAGGCCAAAATTTACTGCTCACAGCTTACATGAGTGAGCAAAGCTCATGACAAAGAACTATGTCAGGGACCCTGGCCTCAATGACAGTTCTATATGATGGACAACAAAAGGGTTAAATAAGCAATGTACATACTGTGTACTGTGTATTGGCAGTTTGGAGGGACATCTAAACTGTCATATCTGAGCACCTCTGCAAAGACTGTGATTATGTATGAGTGATGGTGAAAGTGTTGAATGATGAAAGTTTTTTCTTTCTTTTTGGGTTTTTCTTTCTTTTTGGGTCACCCTACCTCGGTGGGGAATGGCCGACATGTTAACAAAAAAAAATCATTCCTAGGATAAAATGGTTTTATTAGGATTAGACCATTTTTTGTTTTTACATGCTGGCCATCTCCCACCAAGGCAGGGCAACCCACAAAATGTTGGCACATGCGAGAAACAATTGCTTCAGTAAATCCTCAATAAAATGCACTAATAGGAAGGATTGTCTAAGCATCCATTAAATCAGAATAATGTTAAAAACTAGCAGAAAAAGTACTAAAGTACTCTATACCTAATATAATACTGTATACACAATTTACATTTTTTTTTTCAACAAGTCAGCCATCTCCCACTGAGGCAGGGTGACCCAAAAAAGAAAGAAAATCCCCAAAAAGAAAATACTTTCATCATCATTCAACACTTTCACCTCACTCACACATAATCACTGTTTTTGCAGAGGCACTCAGAATACAACAGTTTAGAAGCATATACGTATTAAGATACACAACATATCCTTCCAAACTGCCATAAGCAATAAGCACTGGAATAAAGGAGGTTAAAAGTAAAATTCACCCAGTGGATTTTCTCCATTACTTCAGAAGTCCATTATATCAAGGATTTACTAGCTTGTTTATACAGTATTTCCAGTACAAAATTGCTTTTTTTTGACAAATCATTATTAATTAAGAATTAATTAGGCACAACTTACTTGAATTAAGGCATCCCACTATTTGACAAGGCAACCAGTATGTGATGAGGCATGCCACTATAAGAAGCAGCATTATATCCATCATTGCTCAGTGTGGTATCCACTGCATATCCTTATATATATGCATTACAGAAAAAAATAAAACATTTAGAAAATCCACTATGTGTGGAATATCAAACTTTCCTTGAGGTCTGTGCTCAGTTCAACCAGAAAATTAAAATTATAGTTTCTTCTTTTAATAATAAAGTAGTCAAAATTGGCAAAATGTGTTAATAGCACATCTCCCTATGCTTTAATTGAAAACATGTTACATTTACTGTATGTTAAAAAAATGCAATGGCAATAAAAGTACTTAGCTGATCACATAAAAGAAAAGAGCAATAGTACATGTTTCCAACATTAAAGGCACAATATATCTGATTTTCAATGATTCATGCACTATACTTCTGACCTAGTACCAACTTCCTCAAAACTATTAACCCTTTGACTTTTTTTGGGTCAATATATACGTCTTACAAGCCAGGTTTTTGGACGTATATAACTCTATAATTCTAGCGGCTTAAAAATCAAGCAGGAGAAAGATGGTAGCCCACATGGGGAGAGATGGGTCTGTGGGTCAGTGTGCACCACATAAAAAAAAATCCTGCAGCACGCAGTGCATAATGAGAAAAAAAAACTAAACCATTTTTTTGGATTAAAACGCCGACTCTGAGGTGTATTTTCGTATAGTATTTATCGTTGTACTCTCATTTTCATGGTATGGTCTCACATGATAAAATGGAAAACATATTGCAGAAACAAAAGATGTTTTTGATTGGTTTCAACGATGAAAACGACCTTGAAATTGAGCTCAAAGGTAGGGGAAATGTTCGATTTTTACCAATGTTCATTAGAAAGCAAATTACACCACATGTCCAATACAAAATCAACTGGGAGTCTAATTTTCCCTTTCACTAGTGCACTGATATTATTTAAACCATTTTTACAATAATGCAATAGCCCTGCATATCAGTAAATTTTGTATCTTTTTGTATGAATAAAAAATCAAAATAGAAAGCAATTGTAATAGAGAGGCCTAGAGATGTGGCTAATGAACAGAGGACATGTTATTTTTAGTGCCAAGAATGTCTACATTGTTTATTCTGGACCCTATTTTGAAATTGACATCTTTTTTAATTTGCGGAAATTGGCCCAAAATTTAAATCAATTTCTGACCACTTTATTGGGTAGTTCAAATTGGTAAATGGGGGGTTTCTTGTACTCAATTGATAGAAAAAATGGAGTTCTAAAGAAATAGCTATGAATTTGGTCAACTTGAAAAATGGAGTTGGCCAAAAACAGGGCTCAAAGTGGGCGAAATCGCTGATGCATGTATGTTGCCGAGACCGCTAACTTCACGGGAGCGTAATTCCATGAGTTTTCGACCAAATTTTGTATTTTTTGGTGTCATTACCATCGGAAAAATTATCTCTATCATTTCATAAGAAAAAATAAATTTGTTTTTCCAAAAATTTTGCAACAAAAATGATTTCAGAAAGGGGCTTGCGACAGTCAAAGGGTTAAATTAATGATGTAAAATTTGCCAATTTTTAAATCGGGCATTTAATAATCTTGCATAACACACTAAGAAACCCGAATGCAGGGATAGATACATTATACCGAATCTGTAAATAATTTTAAGTCCCCAGCTGAAATCCCCATTTCTTTTCTAGAGCTCGGCTGCTGACGATCGACTGTCACCCTGAATATATACCTTCATATTCTTTTTTTTTGTTGTTTGCTGAATTTATGGGCTGGTGTGTGAGTGCTAGTGAATTTCTTGAAAGAACAGGTGCTAGAAATATACAATCCCAAATTATTATTACGTTATTATTATTAAATGAGGTGGGGAACACTATCAGCTTTTGCACTGCCGTGAATATTTGGAGACACTGTAGTCTTTTTGGAAGACTATATTGACTAGAGCTTGCCAACCCTACATAAATCCTATGGCATCATAACTCACACTGAAAAGGCACATTTTTTTTATCAGTTTCATGTTACTATAAAAGGCACATTCATCAACTGTACCAAATCACATGGTACTGTATGACAGGTTATTCATCTACCAAGTTACATGGTAAAACAATAAGTGTATTCATCTACCAAGTTACATGGTAAAACAATAATGTATTCATCTACCAAGTTACATGGTACAATAATAGATATAGTCATCTACCATGTTACACGGAACTATAGTAAAATAACATTCATCTACCAATTACATGGTAATCCGATTTTTTATAAAAATTCAGTTCATTTTAAAATAAGCCACGGTTCTAAGGAGGCCATCTGATGATGTGCCCACATATTTCTTTTTTTTTTTTATATCTCTTGCATTGATCCCAAAAAAATTTCTAGACAAGCAATATTCAGTATTAATACCACGAAAGCTGTGGAGCTGAGAGAGTACTGGGACAGAAAGGTCATTCAACACAATACTAAGCTTCTTACATCCATTCACAACATAGGCACATTAAAAGTTGAAAGTGAACATAGAAAAGAGTAAGGTGATGAGGGTATCAAATGATTTAGATAAAGAAAAATTGGATATCAAATTGGGGAGGAGGAGTATGGAAGAAGTGAATGCTTTCAGATACTTGGGAGTTGACGTGTCGGGGGATGGATTTATGAAGGATAGGTTAATCATAGAAATGATGAGGGGAAAAAAAGGGGAGTGGTGCGTTGAGGGATAGTGGAGACAAAAATTTTTATTTTTGGAGACAAAGAAGGGAATGTTGAAAGTATAGTAGTACCAACACTCTTATATGGGTGTGAAGCTTGGGGTTGTGAATGCAGCAACGAGGAGGCGGTTTTGGGGGCATGGAGATGTCCTGTCTAAGGGTGTGTGGTGGGGAAAAATTATGCAGAAAATTCGGAGTGGGGGAAATTAGGAGAAGGTGTGGAGTTAATAAAAGTTTTTAGTCAGAGGGCTGAAGAGGGTTGTTGAGGTGGTTTGGGCATTTAAAAGAGAATGGGTCAAAGTAGAAGACATGGAGAGCATATAAATCTGTAGGGAAAGGAAGGCGGGGTAGAGGTCGTCCTCGAAAAGGTTGAGGGAGGGGGTAAAGGGTTTTGTGGGCGAGGGCTTGGACTTCCAGCAAGCGTGCGTGAGCATGTAGATAGGAGTGAATGGAGACAAAATGGTATTTGGGGCCTGACGATCTGTTGGAGTGTGAGCAGGGTAATATTTAGTGAAGGGATTCAGGAAACCGGGTTAATTTTTATATAGCCGGACTTGAGTCCTGGAAATGGGGAAATACAATGCCTGCACTCTAAAGGAGGGTTCAGGAATTATCAGCAGTTTGGAGGGATATGTTGTGTATCTTTATAGGTATATGCTTCTAAGCTGTTGTGTTCTGAGCACCTCTGCAACAACAGTGATTATGTGTGAGTGAGGTGAAAGTGTTGAATGATAATGAAAGTATTTTCTTTTTTAGGAAATTTTTTTTTTTTTTTTTGGGTCAAACCCCGCCTCGTGGAGACGGCTGACTTGTTAAAAAAAAAAAAAAAACATACATCAGCCTTACATCCATTTGCAATATACACACATTCAAGCTCCAAAATGTTAAAATAGCACCAGAGTCCTAAAAATAAAAAATAAATAAATAAAATCATAATAAATTCAAAACATCTCAGTTATTAAATAAAAGTTATCAAGTCAATCATACTAAAAGTTTCCCTCTATGGTGGCCCAGGCCTGGTGGCTAAAGCTCCCGCTTTACACAGGAGGCCCGGGTTCTATTCCCAGTGGTGGAAGCATTTCGAAAGCGTTTCCTTATACAGTGGACCCCCGCATAACGATTAACCTCCGAATGCGACCAATTATGTAAGTGTATTTATGTAAGTGCGTTTGTACGTGTATGTTTGGGGGTCTCAAATGGACTAATCTACTTCACAATATTTCTTATGGGTACAAATTCGGTCAGTACTGGCACCTGAACATACTTCTGGAGTGAAAAAAAATCGTTAACCGGGTCCACTGTACCCGTTTTCCTGTTTACCTAGCAGCAAGTAGGTACTTGGGTGTTAGTCGACTGGTGTGGATCGCATCTTGGGGGACAAGATTAAGGACCCCAACGGAAATAAGTTAGACGGTTCTCGATGACGCACTGACTTTCTTGGGTTATCCTGGGTGGCTAACCCTCCGGGGTTAAAAATCTGAAGAAAATCTTTTCTTAAAATGTCACCGATACCTCTATGGGCACTCAGGTTATTATAAAGTCCATGACTAAAATGGTAAGACTGGAGCCAAGGAAGTGATATTAAAATATAGTTCATGGTCAGCAACAACAAGATGCACAGAAAGGTAAAGAATTACCCTCAAGCAAGTGTCCTATGGGTGAACTGAGTGTGATCTATCTTTAAGCTAAAGAAACCAATCTCACAGTAGTAATTTCTGTGTAATGAGGGCTGGACACCCACATCCTGCTAAAAACCCCGTACAGTTGGCTTCTTGTCTCAATACCCAATAGGGACTACTACTTTTCCCATTCCAAAATCATATAGAGGTCAGCCATCACTGATCCAGCAATCATTAATCTGGCTCCATCACTAAACTGGTACTAAATTTCAGCTAGCATAATTTCAAATTTTATGGGTCACTGCACCCAAACCCGCGGCAACAAGAAACAAAAAAATGAACGTTTACATGCTGCAGGATAAACTAATCAAAGAAAGGCCAAAATATATGAAACTGCTCAGCTTGCAAGATATGTTCAAAAAAATAGCTAAAAAGTTTTGCAACAGAGGAGTCACCACTTGAAAATCAAGTGCCTTCAACATCTGTTCAACTAGATATGCTGCCACTGTCATCATCAGTTCCTCATATCTCAGTCCACCTTCCAAGATGAAGAGGATGCAAATCCTGACAGCCCTTCATCCCAAGAAGATGGCAATCCTGACAGCCTTCACCTCAAGAAGATGGCAATCCTGACAGCCCTTCAAGACTTGTAAATGTGCTTAGTTTGTGAATTTCAGCTCTTCACTTTGGAAGCAGCAGTGATGAGGTTTCTTGTGTACGTCAAGTTTGTTTAACTTTATTAACCAAATTGTACTGATTACAGGGTATCTTAAAGGTAAGATGAGGTGGTTAGCTGTTGGATTAAGTGTATTCTAGCTTAATCACCCTGTGATCTGGCAAAGTCACTAATCCAGCACCCTACAGGTCCCACTGATGCCAGATTAGCGATGGTCAACCTGTATTCAGCTCAAAAAAAAAAGTCACCAGGGTAAAAGTCTGCAGTAAAGAGCAATGAGTGCAGTAGCTTTTACCTTTACATTAATATCAGAGAGCAATATGAAACATCCTCATTCATTTTCAAGATACTGTACATCATAATATTCTTTCTTCTTTCAACAAACCGGCCGTATCCCACCGAGGCGGGGTGGCCCAAAAAAGAAAAACAAAAGTTCTCTTTTTAAATTTAGTAATTTATACAGGAGAAGGGGTTACTAGCCCCTTGCTCCCGGCATTTTAGTCACCTCTTACAACATGCATGGCTTACGGAGGAAGAATTCTGTTCCACTTTCCCATGGAGATAAGAGGAAATAAACAAGAACAAGAACTAGAAAGAAAATAGCAGAAAACCCAGAGGGGTGTATGTATATATATGCTTGTACATGTATGTGTAGTGTGACCTAAGTGTAAGTAGAAGTAGCAAGACGTACCTGAAATCTTGCACATCATAATATACATAGATCTAATTGTGCTCTACCCCAATGAAATATTTTTATATTCACAAAAATGTGCTCAACCCAGGTTGGTTGTTATTTGGTGTTTCTTCACAATGGAGCTACCCTGGCATGTTCAGTGTGTCTAAAAAGCTACAGTATATTGGCAGAGTCATCTCCTGATAAGGCTTCCAATGGTGACCTGATCTTCACGGGAGTAAATTAAATGGCATACATGTGTGATTATCTTCTTGTAATTTTCTATAATGCCTTCACACCCCTTCAACACGTTTTGAAGTTACCTACTTCAGTGCTGGTGGTTTCTCTTTCTAAGTGTTGTATGGGCATCAGTAATGTGACATATGTGCATTTTAGGCAAGACAGCTACTGAATGAGTGAAGGTGAATGTGTCCTCAATTACATTCACCTACCTTGGTGAGAAACACCTAATTGTAAAAAAAAAAATTCATTCAAGGGAGGTATCATGATGCCAGTGAGGGCTCCTAGTTCATGGAAGAATTATGCCTAACTACCCCTTCAAACAAACCTGATTGCCTTCCAAGGCTGTGTGTGACCCTTACAAGTTTACCATTTCCCCATAAATATAACACTAACAAGAAACAATAAAAGTATACTGGATGGAAAAAGTTATAATGGAAAACAAACAAAATATAAAAGCAAAAATTTTGGAACCTCAGAAGTGTAAAAGTACCAACACCCTTCAACACCAAATACTTCTCATGTCCTAAACACTGCATGACCCCTACTGGGTTAGTGCTTCTCTTTGATTATAGTAATAATACATATCAACATTTTGTACTGCAAGATGGAACAATCATTACAGTTCCTCCATATATGATCAAACCAGTCAGTTTCCAAATAGATGAACAATAATTTATAGAAAAAAGAGCACTGATACAATGCATACCTTTAACTGCAGAGAACTACTGTAATAATCCAAGTTTATATTTTCACTATGAAATCTGAGTGAATTTCATAAAAAAGTGCACTATGTCATGACCCAAGAAATTGAAACAATATGATTGCAGACAAATTAGGGACCAGGTGGGATTTGAATCCATGCCATGGATTCACACCCCGCCTGTTCCCTGATTTGTCATTATATTATTACTGACAAATGGATTGACATTTATAAAAAATATTTAAAGCTACACTATTTTGTTTTCCTCTTCACATTACTAAAACATTAATGAATCACTGAATGCAAATATTTATTAGTGCAAGATATATATCAATATATGTTGCCTATATATTTGTCACTCTATCTTGGTGGGAAATGGCTGATTGGTAGGGTGGACCCTAAGGATTTAGCCCTTCCCCTCTCCTGAATAAAGTAATAATATCCCAAAAGAGTAATACCACATCATTTAATTATGGTTTTGTGCCACCATAACCATGTCACTTTTCTTTTGCCAAGGTAGGCAATGGCAAAGGCCAACAAATGGAAATAAAGATTCTCTGCTACCAGCATCTTCATTTCCTTTTATTTGCCTTTTGGGGTTGAAGTAGTTATCTTCGATGGTAAGACTTTGGCTTTGTGTCTGCGAGCACGTGCTTTGCTTGGGGTGCCTTCAATGTCAGATATAAAGCTGATGTCTCCAGATCTTGATGGAACTGCAATAACCTGTAAGATTTAAATTAAATATTTGTTAGATATACATTATATTCACAAATAATAAAAGTGAAAGAAGTGGTAAGATATCTGTAAAATGCACAACAATATCAACTCCCACCTATCATCATCCTCAAAACTGTATGTACTCTTAGTCTTCATAACTAACCTCTCTTTTTGTGTTTTTTTAATTTATCAGCCTCAACAGAAATTAGGCAGAAATTAGAAGACTGGGATCAAGCCTTGTGAGGAACAGTTCAATAGATAGGAGTAACAATATAGTAACAAGTTTTCATTATCGGCTACTAGTTAAGGGTTAGGGACTAAGTCACCTCCCGCCTTTCCATCCCCCTCCCGAAAGTGATAGTGTCATTGCCGGCTACTAGTTAAGGTACGGGTAAGCATGCTCCCTATTTCCCGCCTTTTCTCCCCCCCCACCCCTAACCCTTTGAGGTCGACAGCCCTCTCCGAAACACGTTCTCAGGGTCGCCAAATTTCAAAAAAAAAAAAAAAATTAATTGGTATTTTCTTAATGAAAAAAATAGAGTATTTTTTTTCTAACATTATAGCCTAAACAAAAAAAATTTAACGTCAATACTTACCGAGATATGAGGGTGTTGAAATTTGCCAAAATAAACGATCTTCTGTAACAGCGCCGATGCCGTCACCCGTATTTTTCTATTTACTTTTTTATGTACTATTTTCAATTTTTTTTCAATTTTTTCTTTTTCTGAGTAAACTTTTATGGCTTCTGAGGCAACAAGATCAGTATTTTGTAAGTTATTTCTTTTTCAATCTACACATTAAGGGCGTAAACACTGTTGTCATTATTTTTGTTATACAGAAAATATTTACACAAACAAACAATATGAAAATGTTGTTTATTACTATTTTACTATATTTATATATACACCATAACAGTCACGGACATGTTTCTAGAAGTTTCTGCAGCCTGTGGAAGTCTTGAAACATGGTGGTCCTGCACATGGCGTTTTGCACTCCTCACACATAAAACGATGTCCTCTGCGTTGTCGTGGGCGTTTTTTTGTATGTGAACAGACTAACTCCTCCTTCTACCTTTTTCGTCAAAGCAGTACAGGCAGTTTTTTACCAGGAAGTGATCACATGCTTCAGACAGCAGGTATTGTTTGATAATTTGTGGGCGTCAATTGCAGGTGCATTTCCTTGTACTTGAAAACTATTTGTCTGATGACAGACAAACAGAATTCGCCGTATCTGTGGTTTGTTTCTGGTGCTCATCTTATACATATTATAAGCATGAGCTCATGGAACTGTCCAGAAGATGGAAAAACAGTTTTGATGTACCACTTATAACTCTTGCGAACACAATCAGCAAACCCAATCTGCATGCACATTTGTCCACTGAACGCATGTTGAAGGAGTAATCTATCACAGCTGCAGTTTTAGAATGGGTCATTTCTCTCTCTAAGTCTGCCTGCCACTGTCTGCCATTTCATTAGGTGGTGAATTGATGACAACATTGTGACCTCTCGTTTGTTCATGCCACCGAAATGCCATGAGTCATTGGCAGCAAACGCCAGCACCTCACCTCTGCGATTGCCCAGCATCAAACCTGGGCATAATGTTTCGATTGCACGCACTGTGCCACCACATCTGTCATTTTCACTCGCAAAAAATCACTGAGTGAGGGGCTTGTGTTCCATTTACTGTATAATAATATATGCCCTACACGTAGGTTCTATCTTGTTCGAACCACATCACCTGAATTCCCAATAACTTCCTGTATTTTGCAATGTAAAACTTCCAGTGTACACAATAATATCCAATACCAACCACTGTAACAATCACATAGCAAACAAACAACTTTTAAACCAAAGCGTTCCTCTATGCTTGGTATGTACTGCTTGAAAGAGAGTCATTCCTTTGAACAGAATCAAAGACTCGTCAATAAACAACTTCCTGAAGGATAAAAAAGAGTAACTGAATTTCTGTTTCAGATACACAAACACATTCCTACTCTTATATAACCTGTCAGTCTGCCAGGACTGGTTTTATCTGAGAAGTGAAGCATACGTAACATTGCACAAATCGATTCACTGGGCATTAATCACTGAAACCTGGTGTTGCAATCAGGGGGTCTGTTGACCAGTATGATTTCACTTTGTGCTTACACACATGTTGCATAAGCATTATTGGTGGCAAAGAAAAGATACAGCTCACCCACAGTTGCACTCCATCCATTGGTGTAGACTGATTTTGGTGAAAGTTAATGTGTTTGCCATAGGTGTACTCGTAGTAATGTGTAGCTTTCCAAGACAATACCTTTTCATCATTTGGTACGTCCCAGAAAAACTCGAAAACATTCCAGTTCAGTGGCATTGTTCCCAGTGTACAAGATGGCCGTCTTCCACTTTGGCTGCCATCAAACTGGTGGGATTTGGAACAAAATTGACAGCATCCTGCCAATCCCAGGTGCGGACTGCTGGTGGTTACTGACAATGACAGGTGGTTGTGTTGTGGAGGTTGTGGGGTTGAGGTTGTGGTTGTGGGAGGCTGGTGTGGTGGGGGAGTGGGGGATGGTGGCCTTTGTTCTAGGATCAGTCTGAGGCAGCGGCGTGGGGGCAGCGTGGGTGGCAGCATGGCCCACAGCTGGTGCCTCCCGCCGGTACCACTAACCACCACACACATTTTCCATCCCAATTGCAACAGTATCTCGTCATTTTCACTGTCAGTTCCTGTTGTACACCACGGGAATGTACTCCGAGATACAACCCTTCCCCTTGAATAGCATATGGCACACTTTCCTTAGCGCATATATCGTCGTATATACTACCCTCACTGGGAAATATTGCATTCACTATCACTACTGGAACTAGTTTGAAGAGCTTGTAGTTACAAATTCACTATCCCTATCTCACCCATGCTCTCAACTGAGTCCTGGATTTGGGAAAAATAGAAGTTTCATCTTGGTTCTGGAACAACTGAACGTGAAACACGAGGCCCAGCACCAAGGTAGGAAGGCTGAGGGTCGTATGGGTTTGTCTTCACTATTACCGATATTTATGTCATTAGTTTCGGTTCAAAACCTCACTAAAACCACGAACTCATCTTCACTGCAACTTCCATCACTATTAGAACTTTCACTGGGGAACACAAGTTTTTCCCAATTCGCCGAAGGAGTGAGAGGAGCTTCTTACCGCGAGCATGGTGGACATTGTTTACTAAGAGGGCAATCCCACAATGGCACCACTGGGTCCCAGATTTTTTTCACGCGCGCACACTGACCACGCAGACCCATCTCTCACACCTAGGCCTATCACCTTTTCGCGCGAGATTTTTGAGGCCGCTAGAATTTAGCGTCTAGTTAAGTCAAAACCCCCCCCTTACCCCGCCCGAAGACTACTAGTATGCCCGAAAACCCTCAAAGGGTTAAAGTGTAGGTTTGAATTGTCGCTGCTTGTTAACGTAGGTCCAGTCAAGCACCCGCTATCCCTTCCCATCCCTCTTCCCCCCCCCTCGAAAGGTGACGTATGGGGGCCTCTGGTCAAACAGTAAATCACTCGACTCGCAGCTCCCAACACTACTGTAAGTACTGCCTGCCTTGTATTCTAGTGGATTTATTGGTTAAAAGCTAAACTTTATGACCAATAATAAACTTTGTCCTTCAGTCATCCTCTAAGTTGACTGTTTTGAATACTTCACCACGTCTTTTGAATAATGTACACTACCAAGAGAGTGATTATTTAAGCAGTGGGTAACCTGTCTATCTTTCCAGCTTGGAATTTCAGAGAGGGTCACTGGCAATCAATCGAGCAGAACAGGATGAGGACTAAACGTCCCAGAGCCTTTCTCCATTTTGTATTGAAGTACCTGTGGCACCTGTATGAAATTGCAGGACAATAACCCCACATCATAGCAGCGGTAAAAGAACCTGCATTCCAGTCATCGGGATATTATACTACCACGGCAATACCTGTGAAGTATCTAGCCAGTGGTGGACACCAACACCTGCGACCCCCACCATCATCACAACGGCTACGATTTCAACAACAGTGTCACCAACACCAGAACCCCACGTTTTAATACATTTAAATTAGCGTTGAATTCAGTTATCATATATATTTGTCATTTTCATTTTCTTTAATGTAGGATTAATACTTCATATTTAAGTGGGTTTACATTTTATATTGTTCTATATAATAAAGTGTTTTATTTTGTCTGTTATTATTTTTCTTTTTCCATTCACTAATTTTCCTGAGGAGAGCCAGCCCTGAGTAATACTGACTGAAGTTGTATACAGGGCCTGAGTAAGCCTTTCCACAAGTGGCGACCTTGCTCAGGATAACTCTACTGAATCAGATTCAAACTCCATCTCGAATCTACCATTGGAACTTCAACGCCGCATACCACAGACAGTTACCACCACCATAGTAATCATTCTCTATTGGTAGGACTACAGTACAGGTATTTGAAAGATTCGGGTGATTGTTATAGTCTCAATTTATATGAGTAATCAAGTCAGCAGGATATAATTGTTAATTCAGGCCACTTTTTCATGTGAGCTTGAAACACTTCGGAGATTAACTCTAGGGACCCCGAGATTTTCCAGTGACCAAGTTGTTTCATTGAGCTCTTATTTATCAAGGGAACGGTCATAGGACACTCTAGATTGTAGGTGAGAAGATTGGATGGTCAAGGGACCCCATTCTACTTACTGTTTGCTCGAGCCGGCACAGAACCCTTCGTTTTCGTGAATACATATTGTTTAATTGAAGCAGGATCGAGCCCTCGTTTTATTTACCATTTTTTGAGCGGAGCAGAATGAACCCTCCATTTCTTTAATACCCGTCCATTTCCCTGATAGTTTAAGTTTATTCTTGCAAGTATGGATGATACCAGTATTTGGATGAACGCTGGAAGTAAGTTAGGAATAACAGGAAAAATTTAGAATCTTTCATTAGTGCTAAGATCCAGGAAAGACTTAGAAGAGAGAGAATTGAGATAAAGAAAAGACAGCTAGAAAGGGAAAGAGAAGAGAATAAGGAGAGAGAATCGAAAGAAAAAGAAAAAGGAGAGAGATCGAAAGAGAAGAAGGACAAGGAGAGAAAAGAATCGAAAGAGATGAGAACAAGAAAAAAAGCCTAGAAAGACAGGGAAAAGGAGAGAGAGAGAATTGAGAGAGAAATCACAAGAAACAGTTCGAAAAGAGAGCGCGAAGACCAAAAAGGCGCGATAGACTTGATCGTGAGGAAAGAGCTAAGGAACTGAGGAACAAGCTAAGATACGTGAGGAACAAGCTAAGATATGTGAGGAACAGGTTAAATTAAGAGACAGAGGAAAGAGCAAAGATAGAGAAGTTGAGGAAAAAGCTGAAACGTGAAGAAAGAGCTAGAGAACGTGACGCAAAAGCTAGAGAACATGAGTTAATAGAGAAGAAAAGGATCGCGAACTTCAAAAATCTCGCCTGAAATTGGAGAATAAAAGTTAACTCTTACACAACAACAATTAGAGGAAGGAGTAACTGGAACAACTTGCAGTCAGTGCACTATTCCAACACCTAGATTACCTCCCTTCACAGAGGGGGAAGACATAAATTCATACATTATCAGGTTTATGAAAATACGCTACCCTCTGTGAATTGCCTGCTGACACCTGGGCTACCAGGTTAGAATGTTATTTACTGGCACACCTTGAATATCAATGCAACTTTGTCCCAGGAATAATCATTGTAATTATAACTACTAAAGAAGGCAAATCCTTAAAGCATATCAAAAAACACTAATTTTTACAGGAAAGATTTCAGGTATGCACCTTACAGCCTGGCCAGAACTTCAGCAGTTACAGGTAACACTCTTTCGTGTCGACGTTTGGATTGAGAGTCAGGAATTGATCAACAGTTAAGAATCTCTTCGAGACTTCATGGGTTGCTGAACAAGTTCCAGACAGCTCTCCCCATCAGATACGTAAAACATTCATCAGAGAACGTAACCTGATTAAAGCGAGGAAGTGCTGAGGCTGCGACCTGTATGCAGAGGCTCACAATTCCTATAAAGACCTAAAGGATCGAACCCTAAGGGCAGGGTAATCATCAACCTTAAAAATCAAAGCCTCTTAGTGAAAGTAAAATGAACTTCTTTTATCCTGTATGTCATTTGTGTGGTGTTAAGGGACATAAAACGTCCAGCTTGTCTTCAAGAAGGTCCAAAAAGTTTGTGAAGATGTTTTAAAGACTGTAATGACCAAGCCCCCTTCTAGTTCAGGAACATTATTGGACTTAATGTATCAACCATTTTATGAACACTGGTATGCACATGTATAGTCATTTCTGATAAGCTGTTCCTAACCTTTAAAGAAAACTCATTCCTCTACTAAACTTTTCAGACTACTTGGGCCGTACGGACACTTTTCCTACCATCCGTTGTAACATTAGGTCTAAATGGTTCACAGGAAGGTCAGAAGCCGTACTAGCTCCCATCACTACTTTTGCTCGTACTAATAGGTAATGTAAAAGGTGCCATCTTTCCCTTCGGGGTTGATTTCATCACCAAAGATGGTTTTAAAAGGTTTCGACCCTTTTCCCTGTAGAGTCGAAAGCCCTCGAATTTCAGATGAACAATGTTTCGTGGATTCATGGGGGATTAAAAACCAGTGTGCTATCTCGAAAAGGTAGTAGGACCCCGGTTCACTTGTTAGTGAAATTAAAGATATACCCCCGTTACCAAAAAAAGTCTTGATAGGGCTCAGCCAAACCCCAGGTTTTCCCCTACTGTCCATTTTTTTGGATTTTCCCTGACTTTAAGCCTTTGATATATCGAAGGGGGACCCTTTGTCAATTTAAAACGTAATTCCCCCCTTTTTAGAATTGCCATAATCCCGCTAAAAAAAACAAGTATCCAAAAAAAAAAACTTTTCATATAAATTTGAATATAAAAAAGGGTATCTTGACAAGCAGTATTCAAATTAAAAATTCAGTGAGAAGACTATTCCATCTTAGTTTTTCCAAGTAAATGCGAGAGCTGTTTTAAATGGCTCATGACCTGCAGTGGCCGGAATTTTTTTAAAAATTAAATAAAAATTTGGGAAAACCCTTTTTTTGGGAAAATGTCCTCGAGTCACTACCTATTGTAGATCGTGTAAAAATTTTCCAACTGTCACCTCCCCAGGTACCAGGCGGTACCCAGGCAAAATCCATTTTCGGGACCCTTTGAAAGAGTAGCTATTCATCGTTGGTCTTTATCTCCATTTTCATCTGGGGGACAAGATATATATTAACATTAGTTGATTATGCTTCGATTTTTCCCTGAAGCCGTTCCCTTAAAGCCCCATAACTATACAGAGGTGGCTGAAGCCCTTTTGTCCATCTTCTCCAGAGTGGGCACCCCTAGAGAAATTTTGTCTGACCGTGGGACACAATTCACATCTGACTTATAATGCAACATCTATACCAACTTCTGGGAGTGAAGCCTTCATCTCACCACACCCTATCATCCCAGCTGTAATGGGAGGATTTGGCGCCAGCATTCGATTCTCAAGTCCATTTTAAAGGGGAAACTTTGCTCCCTTAAACCTAAGGTAGATGGCATCGTACCTACCCTGTGCTTTGTTTGCCATGAGGGAAGTTCCCAGTGACTCTTTGGGGTTTTCACTTTTGAACTTCTCTATGGTAGACAGGCCAGAGGCCATTGTCCATCCTTCAGGACTTATGGACTAATGAGGAGGTAAATGCTGAGGTTCAGTCTTCTTACCAGTTTCTCCTTGACCTTAGATCCAAACTTGAGGAGACCTCTGACATAGTTTCAAAAAAAAACCTAAGCTTGTCAATGGACCAGTACAAAACCTATTTTATTCAAAAAGTCAGAGGAGAAGTTTTAAAGTAGAGTGATGAAGTTCTTGTACTTTGCCTATCAAGTCAAATAAATTATTAGTGCATGGAAAGGTCCATATAAAGTATTAAAAAAATTGTGGGAAAGTTGGACTACCTCTAGAAGTCAAGGGGAAACTAAGGCTTTATCATATCAAATCCTTAAGAAATATTACCAAGAAATTCGGTTAACTGCCTTAACAACTTTGACTTAGTTTTTCCACACGAACTTGATAAGACAACTGAAGAATGTAAAGTGTGCGTAATTGACACCTCTAACTTAGACTATGATGAAGAACTACATGACTTGGTGACTCTTGACCACTCGGACGCAACCACCATTAATATTAATGAATCTTTGGATGACCATAAGAGACATGAACTACTTCAATGTGTGAGTAACTTTTCAGACGTCTTTACTGATATTCCAGGTGTTACCTCCACGGTAGTCCATAAGATTGACTTAGTGACGGACAATCCTATCAAACGAAAATTATACCAGTTCCAGTTCACCTTAGGGATGCATTTGACCGAGAGGTAGACAAATTATTAAAACTAAAGATCATTGACCTTCAGTATCTTCATATTGTTCACCAGTAGTCATGGTTAAGAAGGAGGATAATTCATATAGACTTGCTATTGACTTCAGAGGCCTTAATGCTATAACTCGGTGGGATGCTGAGCCTATGCCCTTAATAGATAGCGATCTACACAAATTTTATGACTCTTCCTTCTTTTCAGAGATTGATATTGCACAGGCATATCATCAAGTAATGTTAGATCCTTCTTCTAAGCAGTACACCGCTTTTCCTACACACCAAGGACTGATGCAGTATAGAACTATGCCCTTCGGTTTGGTAACTGCCTGTGCTACCTACGTGGAGACTGATGAGAAAGGTCTTGGGTAATATGCCAAATGTTTCAGTTTATTTGATAACATTTACGTAATGACATCTACGTGGGGCGAACATATCCAAAATTAACATCAGTTTTGCGTAGGTTCGTCACATGGCCTCACTGCCAAGCGAAGAAATGCTTCCTTGGGTATAACAAGATTAGATATCTTGGACTGATACTTTCTAATAACTCTCTGCAGCCTCTCCCAGTAAGATCAAAGCTTTATTAGAATTTAAATTCCCCAAAACCAAGAAGCTCATGCGTAGCTTTCTTGGTTCTGTAAATTTTTATGCACGGTTTATCCCGAATCTTGCTGATCTTACAGGCATCTTATCGGACTTCCTTAAAAAGTCTGTGAAGGAACCTCTTGAACTTTCCGACGTAGCTCGGGAAAAGTTTAATGAGATTAAAAGTATCTTTCGAAAGACCCTATACTTAAGATTCCAGATATTAATAAAACATTTTGTTTGAGAACTGATGCCTCCAATACTGGCTTAGGTGCGGTGTTACTACAATACCATGATGGTACTCCCTTCCCTGTATGCTTCCTAAGCCGGAAACTCCTTCCCGCAGAAACAAGATACTCCACAATAGAAAAGGAATGTTTAGCCCTTGTGTGGGGTATCTCCAAACTTAAATTTTATTTGCTGGGAAAAGAATTCATTTAGAAACGGACCACAAACCTTTGATATACCTAGAAACTTTTAAGGGAACCAACAGTCGCCTCTTGAGGTGGACATTGGACTCCAGGCTTTTAAGTTCCATATTGTGTTATATCAATGGTTCATCCAATTATTTTCCTCTGACTGGTTAAGTCGTGACTGATTTGTTGCCTTACGCGACTTCCACATGTCTAGAACTTTTTCCTCGCCTATTCTTCTTATACTCTTGACTATAAGGTCTTGGTATGGGGGATTGTGAGGGAAAAAGTTCAATAGATAGGCGAGTAGAAGATATAGTAACGATAGTTTCATTACCGGCTACTAGTTAAGGTAGGGAAAGTCAAGCTCCTGCCTTTTTCCCCCCCCCGTAAAAAGAAGTAATAGGTTTTCATTGCCGGCTACTAGTTATAGGTCAGGGAAAGTCACGCTCCCGTTTTTCTGCTTTTCTCCCCACCCCTAAAGTGATAGTTTTGATTGCGGCTGCTTGTAAACGTAGGGTCAGTCTAGCTCCCGCTATCCCTTCCCCTTCCCTCTTCCATCCCCCCCCCTCGAAAGTGTCGTGTGGGGCTCTCGGTCAATCAAACAGTAAATCACTCGACTCACAGCTCCCAACACTACTGTAGTACATGACTGCCTTGTATTTTTAGTGGAGTATTGGTTAAAACTTCATCTTGGACCAATATAAACTTAGTCCTCTTAGTCTTGCTTGGGTGTGCTGTTGTAATAATCACCACATCTTTTGAATTGTACACTTACCATGGAGAGAGATTATTTAAGCAGTGGGTAACCTGTCTATCTTTCCAGTTGGATGTCAGAGAGGGTCACTGGAAATCAACGAGCAGAAGGAAAGGAATAATGTCCAGAGACTTCTCATTTTGTATGAAAGTACTGTGCACCTGTATGAAATTGCAGGACATTAACCCCACATCATTGCAGCGGTTAAAAGAACCATGCTTTCCTGTCTTCGGGGATATTATTACTCACGGCAATAATCTGTGAAGGATCTAGCCAGTGGTGGTCACCACCACCTGTGACCCACCCCCCCCCCCCACATCATCAGCTAATCGGCTACGATTTCAACAACAGTGTCACCAACCACCAGGGGCACCCACGTTTTATATACATTTAAATTTAGCGTTGAATTCAGTTATCATATATATTTTTCCATTTTTCTTTTTCTAATGTGGATTAATATTTCATATTTAAGTGTTTACATTTTATATTTCTATTATAATAAAGTGTTTATTGTTTGTCTGTTTATTTTTCTTTTTCTTATACACTAATTTTCTGGGAGGAGCCAGCCTGATAATACTGATGAAGTTGTTACAGGGCTGAGTAAGCCTTTACAATGGCAGATAGGCAGGAGGATGATCAGTTAGGTTACAGAAAACAGCGGGGCAGGGGATAGTACGGGGGGTAGAGGGTGCAAGAGATTGGAAGGTAGAAGGGCTGAAGTATCAGGAATTTGTGACGTAAGTCGGTTGTTGTCAAAATGTAATTGAGAGAGGTCTGGAATGGAAAGGTGGTGGGTCATCAGCGAGAAAGGGAAGGTAGAGAGAGAGCAGCAGGGAGCGAAGAAGGAGACGGAGGTAAAAAAAAATTCTGCGTGCTCGTTGATAAGTGGGCAGTCCAAACAGAATGTCGCTGATGATAATTGAACTTGGCAATTCTCACAGAGAGGAGCAGGGGGGCCTCTCCATGAGATATCCCTGAGTATGACGAGTTATGGCTATTGCGAAGACGGGAGAGAGTAGTCTCCCAACCTCGACTCTGGTGATAAGAAGCGGCAGTACCTTATACTCGGTTTAATAGATTGAAGTTTGGTTGCCGAGCATAGTAGACCATACGGTTGTTGCCAATGGGGTGAAGGTTGGGAAGATATTGCAGCAAAAATTGTCGTAATGGAATACCTCTACATGAAAACTGGTAGGTCATGTACTGCTGACGCCGCAGCAGTGTCGGCCTGTTCTCATTGCCCTGTACGTCAAACATGAAAAGTGACGCAACGAAAAACAATTTCTTTATGCCTTGGTAAGTACGGCGTAGCCAAAGTTGGATACGGAGGACTAAGGGGTGAGGTGTATCAATTTCTGTATAGCTGCTAAAGCCTAAGGGAGTCTGAGACAACCACAGATGTTGACACATGGCATTGGAGGCAATTTCGGGATAAGTGCCTGTAAGGATGGCATACAATTCAGCATAAAATACTAGCCGAGAATGTAAATGCCCAGTTTGATGCATGTCGGAAACCACTGCTGCGAATCCTAAGCCGTCAGAAGACTTAGAGCCCACTCTGTGTACACAGCAATGGCATGAGAATGAGAGTGTAAGTGGTCAAGAGATAGAGAGCGTGAAGATGAAGTAGTCAGTTGGGCTTTAGAGCAAGGGAGAGAGAAAGAACCAGACTTGAACAGCTTGGTGGGGGGAACTTCCCTGGGGGGTAGGGGAAAAGTTGAGTATGCACATGTACATAGAATGGTGGTAAATTGAAGAGAAGACGACGCGATGAAAGGCGAAGAGAAAACAAAAAGAGAGAGGGACGGAAGTAATCAGGGGCGACGAACAAATAAAAGAATGTCTACTATATCAGTGACCATTCTATAATTGGGAAGGATTGCGGAGATCATGAGAGCGTACATAGTAGCTGAAGGCAATGGGCCATCCGGCGATCGGATAAGGATGGAACGTTCGTTCTGCCATAGAGGCTCTCGACGGAAGAGAGAAAAGGCACTAGGCATGAACGTAATCCTTGCTTGATGAATGGGTTAAGGCTAGAGAAGGAATAGCAGGAGATGCCGCTGATTAAGATCTGGTCACCCATAATCAAGTTTTGATAAGATAAGGTGGAATGTAGGGCAAAGGAGGCGTATTCGCAGGATCAGCTCCCATGAAAGATGAGCAAGGGTTTTAGAAGGTTCAGCGGCCTGTGACAAGTTGCCTTCAGAGAGGTTAATGTGAGGTTTCCTGGATAACCTACAATCAAAGAGGAAGGCCAGAAAACTTGACTATCACGTTCGGGATACGGGAGGCCATAGAGGTACAAAAGGATGATCGAGAAGATGACAGAGCGTCTAGTGAAAGTAATTTAGGAGTGGGTTTTAGTGCTGGAAAATTTAACCCACGTGTGAGTTGGCCCATTGGAAACACGTTGCACTGCATGTGGGAGAGAAACTGTAATTAAGGTTGACAGTCAGCGGCCTGCACGGCAATAGCGAAGTCATTCAACTAGAGTGATGACCAAATATTTGTGGAAGACTAGAGGCCAAATCATTAAAGCAAGGAGGGAAAAAAGTGTTGTGCTCAAACACACCCCTGGGGACACTTAGCTTGGAAAAATCTGGGGAGCACATTTTTAACCCGAACATGGAATGCCTGTCAGTTAAAAAGTTTTTAAAGGGAAAGGTTGGTAGATTGCCCCGAAGGCCCAAGGAGTGGGTTGGGCTAAAATATTATACCTCCAAGTTGTCATAGCCTTTCAAAGGGCAAAAAATATGGCAATAAAAGAGTGGTTATTCGCAAAGGCTTTCGACATAGTATCCAAGCGTAGTAAGGGGGGCTTGCCAGAAGTCCCCTTTCGAAAGCCTATTGATGATGGAGAATGTTGGGTTCTAAATATCACCCTAAACGTTATTTACCCCGGCGTTCCATCACTTTGCAAACTGCACTGGAAAAGCAATGGGACGATAGTGGGGGTTTTATGCCTGTTTGTGCCTGGTTTGCGGAATGGGAGAACAAAGGCGGTTTCCCCAGTGTGGAAGAACTCCCTTTTGGCCAAATAGATTGTAAAAGGGGTAAAGGACTGCAAGGGTGACTGATGTAAATGTTGAGCATACGAAATAATGTGTCGGCCCAGCTGCCCCATGATCACAAGCTGAGAGTGTTGCCTCCAGTTTTTGAAATGCAAAAGGCACATTATACTGTTTCCTCTGGAGAAAAAAGTCCAAGGGTGCAATTCTTTTTGGCGACTTTGAGGAAAGAAAGGGGGCATAGATGGGTCCCCGAAAATAGGACCCCGATGTTGCCAATTTTTTGGCAAAATTAGTGGTTTGCTATATGAACACCGGCAACCCCCAGAACAGGGGCCCGGGGCAGGAGAAAAATTTACCATCATTTTCGTACTTTTTCCAGACTGCACTCATAGAGGAAGCAGAGGGATGGTGGAGACATAAATCCCGCAAGTGCGTTTAGCGCCGGATGACCGGCAGTGATGCACGCTTTGCTT